>OU343225.1:329899444-329964853 GCA_910596185.1 Chrysanthemum makinoi | reverse complement strand
AAATTTTATTTTTGCATTAGAGTTTTTAAGCTTAAGAATTATGATTATTTTAGGTTTTATGAGTTTTGTTGGAGATTATAGACACAGATGGGTTTTATTTGAGGTTTAGTTACAGAAATACTTGATGTTTAGTTTATTAGAAATGCTTTTATATATTTTTTGAATGCGAGGTATTTATTTATGAATATGTATGTTTAAGCGTGTTAGTTTCTTACACTTTCATATACTTTACACAGCCAAGTTCTTCTAAATATGAAAGACACAGATTGCTGAAGCTATGGAAACTAAAAGGTTATTCGACAACAACCACTTATATGATGGACTGTGATTAAGAGGATAAAGTTGTAATTTCATTGACGTCTGTTTGTTTATTTTATTTTAATGACGCAGGTAATGAACATTCCTTGAATGGCTTTAAGATTTTACGTGGAGGGCTCGCCACTGTCATCCCCCACCACACCATGTGGCCGCCACTTTCATTCTCTGAGACAAAGTGAAAGAAACCAAAATCAAAAACTTTACCGCTAAAACACAAAGTTACTTGTGTTTTTCTTTTTTCCCTCAAATTTAAATATTACACACTCTATAAATATTACCAACATTTACACAAAAAATTCACACTTATCTTTCAAACACAATTCAACTTCAAAATTCACACTTCTCTTTACGCAAGATTATTATGGTTTGCCGTCTCCCGCATTCCGCTAAAGATATGCAAACGTACGTGGTAAATCAATAAAATAACGATGATGAGGCTCAAAAAAAGCGCCATTATACGCCGTAATCCAATTGTTTCAAAAAAGGCAGGACTGAGAAGCTACGATGAGAGAAAACT
Source organism: Chrysanthemum makinoi (assembly GCA_910596185.1). Lineage (NCBI taxonomy): Eukaryota > Viridiplantae > Streptophyta > Magnoliopsida > Asterales > Asteraceae > Chrysanthemum > Chrysanthemum makinoi. Next base: position 329,964,018 of record OU343225.1, on the reverse strand, counting down.
ACAAGAGTTGCAACGACATCGCGACTCGGAACGAAAGGTGTGATCGAGACATTGAAGGAGGAAGCCCACAAAGACGATCAGATTATTGACAAGTTGCATGTGCGGTTGCCAAACCAGAATCGAACAACGTAAGCACCAAAATCAGTTGGAGCTATCGTGTGGACAAAGATGATGGTGCAGGTGCATCAACCTCGACCGCCAACTTTGGTGAGGAATCTCCGTGAGACGCGAAGCTTTGGCTCGCCTCGAGGAATTTGCCGGTTATATATCTCCCTCGTATTTTTCTGCGAACGGGGAGTATTCAGATTAGGATTTAGGATTTATGTATTTTTCGTATGTTTTTTTTATTTATCGTATGTGTTTTTTATTTATCGTATGTTTTTTTATTTTATGTATTGTATTTTTATTTAAATGAATGAAATGAATTTTATTGTGTTTGAAAAATATGAAAAAGAAATAAAATGAGGATGTGTGAGGTCCAAATTAAGAGGTTTGAGTTACTTGTGATTTGGAGGTATTTTTAATTGAGTGTGTTAGAGTGATGTGGAAGTGATGTGGCACAAATGAGGCCCCAATGAAGAGGAATGTTGTGTCCTGATACTCCATGCTCTAAGGTTTAATATGTAAGATCGAAGATGGAAGGAGTCATGATCGACTGAAGAAAATAATGTATATTTTGCAAGTGAAAGAGACCTTTATGTCACAAGGTCGCCTCCCAACCTTACAAACCAAAGAAGCAAACACCCATGACGTGTTGCGACATGGTATTAATTTTTGGTAAAAACTTTGGTTTTCGTAAGTGCACCCGGTCAATAGAAATTGCGTTTCTAGTTTTATAATTTTTTTATAAATGCACATGGTCAATATGTCTCTTGGTTCCGTCCCATTCACAACATTCATTTATCCAAGGATCACGTACTCACATAAATTGTCACTGGTGAGAGCTGAAAATGCTAAATGTAATCAAATAAATCAAAACTAACGGCAAAGAATACATGTTAAGGCCTTATAAAGGGTTAAGGGCCAGGATACGTGACAGCCAAAAGTTAAAAAGAGCAACATGAGAGCCCTGTGCCACCCATAGACAGGCATATGAGATCAACCATTGTTAATTTGAGTGATGCATGTAAAATACAGATGAGGTTTTCCTTTTGAGGTTACTTGTGGAGGGCTTAGACTCGAGTTGTGCGGCTTAACTGGGGTATCCCGATAACCGTTTTAGACCCTTTCAGCCAAATCTGAATCATAACGTTAGATGAGAAGATAACGGTCTAAACTAACAAGAAGGGTCGAGTTTTTTGTCTAACCATGGTAGTTCAAAAGCATATATACACAAACCTTGTACTTGAAAACTTATTTACAACAAACTGTTATTTTCTTTTTTCTTTGAAATTCTAGTATTTACGGTCTGGGTTCTTTTTCCTGCATTCAATCCAGTTTCGCAAATCAATTTTATTTCAATTAAAAACATGTTCTTTTGTATGCCTCCTTCATATAGATTTACTAAAACAAAGATTACATGACAACTTGAATAACCCTAATGTTGTCACACATTTAATTATTAATCTACTAATACTATTACATGCCAATAAATGAATAACCACATTAGGAATTCGTCAGAACATTTGAGTGAAAAGATTTTAAAAATATTACATGTCCATATTAATGCATAAGCACATTTCTTCAGCATAAAAATCAATTCATTATATAAATCGATTCAGGAATATGATGTCGAACGGATAACCTCAATACTAGTTAAAAACATACATTCTTAAAGTGTTAAAACAAATAAAAAAGTTGCAATTATCAAATTTAAGATTATTTTTAACCTAGACAATCAAAAGAGGAGGAATAACTGGTCGACTAGTGACGAGTGTGTTGCAATATGTGATGGAGTTGCGATCTTCAAAAGTAGGTCACGTAGGGATTTTTATATTTTGAATTATTGACCACTACATTTATTTTTAATGTGCAAAGAAAGAAAGAAAGAAAAGAAAGGAAAACAGAAAAAACAAAAATGTGTAATTATTTTTGAAACTACTAGAATCGTGTATTAATTATTTTTTCTAACTACAAAGTGTCAAATAAAAAAACTCAGAAGGGTCGTGTTAGGCAAAAGGTCCAAATTCAAAAAAATAAAATAAATAAAGGACTGACAAAATAAGACATTAAATCTGCTGTTTCCCCTATTTCGAGCCAAGTTTTATATTGACTTATTAACGGAATTCACTCTTTCACAGTAAAATTGATGTAAAAATTTATTGATTAAAAATTGGTCTCGTCCTCAATTTTCACATTGGTGGGCAATTATCGTGCTCAACCGGTTTGGACCGATGGTGAAGCAAACTGCCCAAACTGACCTATTTTTGTAGTTTTTGGTTACTATTTCAGGTTTTGTTCATACCAATCAGCCTCACATGTTTGTGCTTTTAAGGGACTTTTGGTACGACATAATCGTTGAGAATGAAATTTAGAGAAAATGAATAGTTTTGAGAGAAGAGAAAGGATTACATTATTGTTTGGAAATAGTAAGGAATGGAATGCTCAAATGGAATAAAGAATAAACTCCTTTGTTTGGTACCAACTGAGAATGAAACTTTAGTTATGGAAATCGCAAATAACCCCAACACTGTTTAACATTGATCACCAATTATTAAAGATATTAAATTAACACAAAAACCAAACAATCACGTCTTAATAAAAGAATAATTCAGCAGCATTACATTTGAATGTTATAGCAAAAATACAATCCTAACTATGGCTTGATCAAGTATACTATTTCTAAGCATCCTTGGTACTTTGTTACAAACAACATCCCACACCATTCTAGTTGATTTGATTCCTACCGCTCGTATATACGGACCTCATAACTGAAAAGACCCTTGCTTTTGTTTTGGGTAAAGGGAGTAATCCAGACCCTTGCTTTTGTTGGCCTAATAACGCTTTTGCTAAGCTCGATTTATCAACAGCCACGACGGTTTGTAGAATAAAACGCAAGATATAGGCAACGATTCCACCAACAGAACATACTTAGGTGATTGATTAGAATAATAAATTGCGTATCAGATAAGCCGAACAACTTAACAAATAGAAGGGACTGATGCACAAAGAACGAATCAATATGTGTGGATAACATGTTGATTATGCATGCTATTATTGCCGGAAAACAAGTTAGAATTCTTTCTGATATAATTCATATGTAGTCAACAAGAAAAATAATCATGAATTTTTTTAGTTTTGCAGAGTAAATCCTAACAAAAAAGGTGTTTCAAGGGGTTAAAACAAGTCATACGATAAGGTCATCAAAGTCCAAATTGACCAAATCGTCTAGGTTTGATAATAGTTATGGAGTTGTATAGAAGAAACATAAAATAATTTGGAATTAATACGTTAACTGGGGATTCAAAACGACTTCAGAATATGATGATGACGATGGTACAATTTCAGAAACTATAGTTGCCAAAAGGGTTATGTTTATGAATTTCTTATAATTTGTAATAAAATGTGAGTTGCAAGTGAAATGAGGTATATATACACCCTTTAGTTTTTATGTGGTCTTTTGATTCTCACGGGAATGGATTGCGAGAATGGATCTTTTATAAATTTACATTCTCAGAATGAAAATCATGGAGTAGGAATGGAATGGTTACTGTTCGTTTCCATTCTCGGTGACTAACAAACATGGGAAAGTATCGTTGTTTTCTTTCCACTCTACCAAACATTCCCCTAGTATTTAGTATATGCAATCACACGGTGGGCAGCTAAGAGAATAGCTAATTAACAAATGTTTAAGCATATATATAACAGCCAATTAAATGACGACACACATTGTATTATTTTTTAAGTAGAGATTAGTTGCAATCTCCAACCTAACGTCAACTTCATCTCTTAGTATAAATATGCAAGAAGATGGAAGGAGGATTGTCACAAAGAAAGTAAAAAAAGATAAATATTTTAAATAAGTTTGAGATGATGAATGCAGCTTCAACTTCGAATCCAAGCTTCATAGTGGATGTTGGAGAAGCATATCCATACCCTTCACATGTTAATGCCCCAAATTTTGTCACTGTGAAGCTGAGCGGTAAGAATAAGTATGACCTGTGGAAAACACAGGTGTTATGCCTCTTAAAGGGTCATCAAATGTGTGGTTTCATCGACGGTCAGTTCCCAAGTCCTGTGGGGAATGGGAAGGGGAAACTGGGAGACATGGACGCATGGATTATATCAGATTCACTTGTGAAAGGTTGGATTCTTGGTTCACTTTCTGAAGAAGCAACCAGGAAGGCTGTCAATCATCTCACACACAAGCAAAAGAACATGGATTTCACTGCAAAAGAGTTATGGGATGAATTGCAACGTAGTTATGGCCCTTCAGTTCATGAACAAGCATCAGGTACTATATTTCCTTTGCTAATTGAAGTTTTACTTGTTTGGTTTGTGATTTAGAGAAATAGTTAAAATTATGTAGCTCTCAGAGCATCTCTAATAGTGATTTAAGGAATGACTTTTATTGAACAAATAATTTTCAATAATTTTTTTTCTTTTTTTTTTAAATCATTCGAGCGCAACCTTTTTCATGAAAATTATAATTAAAATGAATACATAAAACTTTTGGAATGATTTTTTTGCATTTGACGTATTTCTTGAGCAAAATATTTTTTGTAAATTCTTTTTAAACGAATGATTTTAGCGTTGGGTTTCTCTCATTAAACTTACAATAATGTGCCTATTAATCATTTAATTTAATGGCGTATTTTGTTCCATTTTTTTATTTGACAAAGGATGGCTTGGGGCTCCCTGATAGTTATGTTTTGAACTTAAAAGTCAAAGACCTGTGCAATGATATACTGAAACCTCATTACAATAAAACCTATATAAATTAAAACTCGATAAATTAATAACCTCGATAAAATTAATAATTTTTCCAGTCTCAACTTAGGACCAGTACAAATCTGGACCTCAATCGATAAAATAATAAGATAATAAGTTTTTTGAAACTGCAATGTATATATTGGTCCTTACGAAACTATAAATTAATAATTACTAAAAATTTCATATATATATATATATATATATATATAAATGTCGTACGTAATTGGAACTTGTACAAATTTAAATAATTCAATTAAGGCTATACATAATTGGATCTTGTTCCAACGAAACTAACTTTTACTTATTCAAAAACAATGAACTTGACAAATTCAATTAATTTGTGAATGTGAATCTATAAAATGTTAATTAGAACATGTTTTTCTTATTTATGTTTCATCTCTAACTATTAGACATTATAACTAGTATATTGGACTTGGAAATTTAAAAAGCATATGTAAAATCTCTTTAAATTAATAAATGATTAATTTATCGATATAATAATATCTCGCTAAATTAATAAAATATCTAAGTCCCAAGACTATTAATTTATAGAAGTTTTACTGTAGTTTATTCTTTTACGCAAAAATCTTAAACAACCAACTTTCTTTTAATTTCATTCTGACCGTTTTTGGAGATGTGCTTTTTATTTTGGGATGTGTTATAGGAACCCCCTATATTGTCACATCATAGGGGTATCATAGGGGTCTGGTCAAACCGTACAACCTACAATGCATACCGTACAATTCGTCACTGCGTCCAATCATTACAAACCCTCCCTATGGGAGGGAGTGACTAACTTGCCCTTTTATTTTTACACTTTCATCATAATTCTCACTTTACACCGCTTGGCCCAAAAGTAACTTCTTTGATATTAGTTTAAAAGAAATGATACATCCACATAATATTTCCACAAAACAATCCACACATACATGTGGCAATGAAATTTGGGTTGTGAAAATGAAAAAGAGAAACTATAGAACAACATGATTGGTTAACCACATTAGTCACTTAATTGTGTGAAAAAATATTTGTAAAAATTATGTGGATGTACAATTTCGCTTAGTTTAACATATCGCTTTTCTTTTTTTTAGAACCGCAAATTTTTTTCAAACAATGGTAATACCACCTATTAGTATATCTCAAAAACGCCTCCAGTGAGCTTGAACCCACAACCTCTAGGTTGGTGGGAAATTGACGTAAGACTAGTTTAATATATCACTTTTAACAAGGTGGGCTTTTTAGTTTTCTAATAACTTTAATTTAGTTTAAGAGATGAATTATTTTTTTGGGGAACCAACTTAGTGTAAATTCAAGTACATACTCTTGAGACGCTGTTACCAATTGAGCGTTAATCATTTTCGAACTTAGTTGAGCGTTAGTCTGAAGCTACATATATATGTACCTTTGCTTTAGTTTGTTGTATGAAATCCCTGGTCATATAAATTACAACGCATACCTTCTATGTTCTAGTTTTTATTTTTAACCTTGATAGCCACATTGAAAATTTTGATCATGTAGAAACAAAATTGACGACAAGACAATTAGCAGAATCAGTAATAGAAGTGAGTTCAATATCTGAAGATGCAAAATCAAAAGACAATCCAACAGATGAAGAGACCGATGAAGAATCTTGTAAGAGTCTGCTTTACGGGTTTGCTGTACAAGGATTCACACATATGGTACTATGCGTATTTAAAGAACATAGTTTTAACCCCTGGGACAAAATCACAAATAATGGAAACACAGTACTCCATGTAGCAGTGGCTTCTTCTACCAAGAATCATGAATTAGTAAAGACATTGTTGGAAATGACACCGAAAGAGAAGTTATTAGATATAATAAATTCAGATGGAAGCAGTCTTCTTCATGTTGCTGCTATTGGCGGCAACACTGAAGTTGTCGACATCTTGGTGGAAAGAAACCCAGAATTGTTATTAGCCAAAGACAAGGAGGGTCATACCCCACTTGCATTATCTGTTTCTAATATGCATACCAAGACATCGAAGTGTTTGTTTGAACACATGACAGAAAAAGGGTATGATGTTCTTTTTTCGGGTCAAAGCGGCGAGGAGATTGTCGTTCTTGCTATCTCTTGTCAAGATTTCAGTAAGTCTCGTCTACTGCATTATTGTACAAATAGCAAGAACGAATTGAAATGGGTATGATGCTCTTTTTTTAATTCATGCATTATTGTATTTTTACAATATGTAGGCTTGGCACAATTGATAATCAGCAAACACGATGCCATAGTTCCCAATAGCGAAGCTGTGCTAACAGCTTTAGCTCAAAACATACCACGTGAACTCAACTCTTGGGAAAGGAGAGGTGATGAATTTGTTTCTATAACTTTTCAATTAATCACTAAGCCTCTGTACACCAACTTTTTCATCTATGTTGCAGGCTTTTCTGATGAGCTAGGTAGGACATTAGACCCCTACATGGCTACGCGTGACAGACTTGAGGATTATTTTGATTGGCCATGTGGTCCCCAGCTTCTCATCGCATGTATCATTCTCTTTGTTGGTAGGTTATTAGACGATAAAAAGATAATAAAAGTAAAACAAATCTAGAAAAAAGTTTCCAGAAGATTTTAAAAATATTTCATGACAAAGAAAGTTGTGAATTAAAAAGTTAGCATAAAAGATATAAAATCTTTAAAATCTTCTTCAGCAATTTCCAATTTCTCAAACTCCTATTTATTGTTTTCCGAAACCTTGTTTTCTTCGAATACTTTGTATCTGTCTCACATAGAACCTCTTTTTACATTGAGAAGGATAAAAAAAAGTTGAAAAAACAAGTTGTAAAGAAAATCTTGTGTTCGCTCTCACATAAAAGACTTCAATTTTTTTTGCCTTCTCACAAAACCTTTAAAACTCCGCTACTGAATATCATTCGAACGTACGTAGGTTGTTTTAATAATTTCATAAACTTTGTACTTTTATTCCTAATAGTAGAAACTAGGAAGGACAACAAACAATGAAACAAGCGGTCACGTATTGAAAAAACTAGTGGCCAGGCTACCCAAAATAACAAAGGGGATTGGTAATGACAAGTTAAAGAACTTTATTTTTTTTAGATTTTTGCGCGATTTAGGAATGTGTAAATGTACAATGCAACATATTATTTTCAACGAGTTTTTAATCTCAAACCTCTCTTTTACCGTGGAATTTTTTCAACCAATTTTGTTTAAAATCTTTCTTCTTTCTAAAGATAAGTTTTTATTTATTTATTTTAACTCTCCTCTACATGCATCACATACATAAGCTTTATATGAGAATGTCAGTTTTTGTTGACAATAAAACAATTTAAGTTTTATGTTTTTCTCAATTTACATTTTGGGTTTCTTATTTCAATTGCTTTCTTTAATAACTTTAAAAAGGCTATTTTAAAAGAATTTTTTGATATATTTTCCCATATAATCATATGATTTCAGCATGAATGCATTATAAACATTCATGACTAAATTGAAACAAAAAGATTATTTTAACTTATCGCATTTTATTAAAAAATAATTACATAAAATGTTCCATAATTATCAAGTTATACTATAAGATAAATTACGAAAAGATTTCGAAAAAGTTATTTAAATTGGACACCCGAATAAAAACCAATTTAATTGATGAACGTTTTAACCATTCATACGAGACTTCTCATGAAAACGTCCTTGAAAAGTTGAAAGTAAATATTTCTTTTGAGACATTAATTAATGTTATTGTAACTTACTGGTTGGAGTACAACGTCCTAACTCTACAATTCTAACAATCATTTCATCTTAAGCAGGCATTTGCTCGCTGAAAATAGTGTTCTATGGATTCCTTAAGGTGCTTGGTAAGACAAATCAAAAGTTACATTAATTATATGACCAAATAGTGTAATAGAAAGAAAGTTATGTATTTATTTGAGATTCTGATTTGTCTCAATGTTGCAGGACGACTTTTCTTTGAAGATACGTTTCAAATTCATGAAGATGCAAGAAAACTCTTAGTTTTTGTATGTAATATAATATATAAGAAACATAACCCGAGCTTCGTCCATCAGTGTTACACCACTTCGATATTTGAAGCCACTAGAAGAAATGCATCCACTTTTGTCAGACGTATTGTGCTGCGGTTTCCAAATGCAATTTGGAGTACGAATGAAGATGGTCACAATTTTATTCAGTATTCGGTGATCAATCGTTCAGAGAAGATTTACAACCTACTATATGAAATGAGCGAACACAAGAATATTTATAAAACAATTAGAGATTCTTCTGGAAACAACCTTTTGCATTTGGCTGCAAGATTAGCACCTACTAACAAATTGAATCTAATATCGGGGGCAGCTTTGCAAATCCAACGCGAACTACAATGGTTCAAGGTGAGTACTTTAACCAATGACTAGAAGTTTGAATCGCATTCAACATACATAAACTTCTTAATATGCATTATTATATATCTTCTAAGGTTAATATATTATAATATTGTAGGAAGTTGAACGCTTTGTATGTCCCTTAAACCGGGTACAAAAGAACTCAGATGACGAAACACCTGAAATGGTGTTCACAAGAGAACACAAAGACCTGGTGATCGAGGGAGAGAACTGGATAAAGAAAACAGCCGAGTCATCCACAATTACAGCTGCACTCATTATTACTATTGTGTTTGCAGCAGCTATTACAGTGCCCGGTGGAAATAATCAGGATTTAGGGATACCGATTTTCACTAACCACATTGCATTCACAGTATTTGCTATTTCAGATGCACTATCATTATTCACAGCTGTTACGTCCTTGCTAATGTTTTTATCAATCCTTACTGCACGTTTTGCGGAACAAGACTTTCTCTTTAAGTTACCAACAAAGCTGATTATTGGCCTCACCATGTTGTTCCTCTCGACAACAGCAATGATCATAGCTTTTGGAGCAACGTTGTTCCTTGTTTTTGGACAAAATAATTTGTTGATGCTCATTCCAATAGGTGCATTGACTTGCCTCCCAATTACGTCTTTTGTGACCTTACAATTTCCTCTTATTATAGAATTGATAAGTGCTACATATTGTGGTTGTATCTTTGTCAAAGAAGAGTATGACTACTTATACTGAATCATTTATAACCATGAGGGTTATTCCCCAAGGATATTTCGTAATGTTGTTAAGTTTATTTATAGTTCTGCATCATTTTCGACTTTTCGTATATCAATGGCATCATATGTGTAACACCTTGTTTTCAACATATGTTACCTTCGTACAAATCATTTAAAAAACTTATGATCACTAAACATGAAGATTAATAATTTTGTACATGCTATGTAAGAAAAGATTGTGTGCTATATGACGGATTATGCTCAAGACTCATTATATACTAGCATGGTACCCGCGAGTTGCGGCGGTGGGTACCCAGATTTTTTGGCGAGTGACTTTTTTATATTATACGTTTTTCGTGATTATATCTTTACGGATAATGTGAATTTTAGATTGAAATAACTTTATAATATATCAAGGTATTTCATATAAAATAGCAGTGTGCATGCGTGATCATTGTATTCGAGTGGTAGTTTTTGTTCGGAGTTGGGTTTTAGATGTTGAGGTTATTTTGGTGACGTGAGGCGTATTTGACATAGGTTGTTTTATTTGTAATTATAGTTCACTGTTGTGAAACGTGAGGATGAGTGTTAGCTCAGAGAAATAGCTGACAGTGGTCGGCTTTTGGTGGTGCTTGGCTCATGGTAAGCAAGCATATTTCTAGAGAAAGTGAAGATTGAAGATGAGAAAGTGAAAATGGTTTTGTTTTTTTAGTTTTAAGAGCGGTGTAATTTATATGAATACTAGCTACAGGCCCACCCGCTAGGCGGCTAGCTTAAAGAATTATTCAACATAAAATTTGTAACATTGCTTTTAAGATATCGTTAAACTTAATATAATTTACATGATAAAAATAAGTTTTTGTGAGTCATAATTGTAAAAGGAAACTTTTTAACATTAGAGATATAATGATCAATCCTGGAACCGTAATCTTAATTTCATTGCTTACGTTAGTAGTATAAGGCATGCGTAGTACCTTGCCGCATGCAAGATCATGAACTGAATCTCCTCTCTTTGCATAAAGTTGAATTAGAACACTTTTAATATCTGCTCATTGTGTATATAACGTAACATTTACACCAAATTAATAAAATCACAAATCACCGTATATACTATACGTCAATTCATTGCAATATTCTACAATATAATGATCTGCAACTTTCTTTACAATATTCTTCATGCTCTCATCCTTATTTTATTTCACCTGACAATAAAATGCAATAAAGCATAGCCTGAGAAACAAAAAAAACATACCAACTTTTTGTATTTAGAAAAAATGAGGCCAACAAACCATCAGGGTGTTTAGGATTGCTTAATCCGCTATGAAACAACAAAATCAAAGAAGTTTAAGATTGTGTATATATTGCTAATATGATTTCTTGAGATTAAAATAAAAGGATTTGAGTTTCTTATTATAAGCAATAAGTAGGCTAATAACCAATCCCAAATACGCTTAGATTCTTATAATTTGTTAACTTGCGGGTCATTTGAAGACACCTTACTGGCAACTTTAATAGCTGAAGCTACACCCTTACAAATATTTGACGCCTCTAGTGAACATATATATGTTTTTCCAGATATAAGAAAAGCAAATGACTGTCAATCCAAGACCTCCAGAGTACAAAAAGGTTCGGTCAACTAAATTGATTTTCACTACATAATTAGATCTTCATGCTAAATTGCATTTCAATGTGTGTATATATATATATATATATATATATATATATATATATATATATATATATATATATATATATATATATCATTTGGCATTAATGCCATCTCAATGTCACTTCAATGCCAAATAATCAAATTTCATGCCACATAAGCATTTGTTGTCCACTAAGCAATTAATTGTTAATTTTCGGAATTTTATTATCTTTTTTGTAATTTTTGGAATTTTTTTAAGCATTTTTGAAAATTGTTTATAAAAAAGGTTCCTTGCAAGGTTTGAACCTTGGTTGTTTTGATAAATAACTTGTGTGTTTACCACTTATGCAACAAGTTATTTTGATAATTATGTTGCATATTATAATCTATAAATGGCTATAATTATATTGGAATCACTAGTTATAATACCCGTGCACGCACGAGGTTTTTACTAAGAATTTTAGTTAACCAATGACATTCATAAAAGGGTTCTAAATAACAGCTATACATTTTTTTATAAACTCTATGGAGACTAAACAAACACAGTAATCCATGACGCGCACCAACAACCTTTGTAACATGATATTGTTTAAGCAAAGGAGACCTAACAAATGGAGCAAATGGAACCGACAAACCAACTGAAATCGAACCGAACCAAACCTAATCGACCTTATTCGGTTCGGTTTCGGTTTTGTATATTTTTTTCCTTTTTTGTCGGTTTCCGTTCGGTTTGGTTTTTGTCGATTTTTTCGGTTTGAAATAGCTAATCCGACCCGCACCGAACTGAGTTATTTGGTTCGGTTTCGGTTTGAGTTTTTCCCTTTGTCTGTTTTTGGGTCGAGCCGGTTTTGTCGATTCAGGCCGAGTTTGACTCGTTGTTCACCCCTCATGTCTGCTTTTGAAACAATTGTTTAAGTTTGGTATTTTCTGGTTAAAGCAATGGATGTAAATCCATCTTTTGGTTAGTGAGCTCAAATATTGATTTTGGTTTCATCTTTTGTGAATTTTTATTACGTCAAAGAACACCTATATGATGGCTTTCAATATACAACAATGATATGAATGATATAGTTCTATGATTTGTGGAATTCACGGGATAAAATTTGAAACCGTGAAATAGATAGAGATATACGGACACCTCTATGATTTTATTGATATGTTAAAACCTAAATTACCAGGGCATGAGGAATCTTATAATCCTTCTCAGGAATATATTCCAACACAAGAGGAGATTAATGCTTATCAGCTTATGTTTGAGGAGGACCGACCTAAGTTTATCCCAAAGTCACACGAAACGCGGTTCGCTTCGGTACGGGAACGGGAAACGGGAACAGGAAACGCTAGGTCCCTAAAATATGGTACGACCGGGGGTAGGCTCATTTCGGAACGCTACGGCACATGCTAACAGGGTAGAGGTGGCAGAACTGAGGATGCTAAGATGGACTTGTGGTAAAACCTTGCTTGACATGATCCCGAACGGAGTTTTCAGAGCAAAACTTGAGGTCGGGAATATTGTTTCGAAAATGAGAGAAGGAAGGTTGAGGTGGTTCGGACATGTCAGGAGGAGGCCACAGTCTGCGCCAGTTAGAAGGGTCGAAGCGCTAGATGTAGAATGCGTGAAGGAGAGGCGACCCAATATCGGTGGGAGGATAGACTTAAGCTTGACATGATGGAGCTTAGTTTGACCGAGGACATGATCTCAGATAGGAAGGGGTGGAGGGATAGAATTAGGATTTGCGGGTAGTGGTGCTAGGTGCTTGGCTTTTAGGTGTCCCCTTTTGCCTCCTTGCGTGTTTTGTTTTGTGGCCTCTTTTTTGCTTTGCCGTAGTCTTAGGCCCCGTGCGTGGTTTGCGTTGCTCTGTTGTTGCTCCCTTAGGTTTTGCCTGCTTTGTCTTGCTCCCTGCGTTTGGTTTTTTGGTGCTACGTGTTTTTTGCAGTAGCTTTATGCCTCGTGTGCTTCTTTGCTTTGCTCTGTGTTGCCCCCTTTTGTTGGTCTTGGTCTGCTTTTGGTGTGCCTGGGCTTTTGGTTTTTTTTTCTGTTGCGCTTCGCTATTGGCTTTTTTTCGGTGTGCTTGTGCGTGGTTCCTTTTCCTGTATGCCCTGTTTGCTTGTTGCTTGCTTTCTTTTTACTACGCTTTTGCCTATTGTTTTTGTAGTATGCTATCTCTATCCTTCGCACTAGCACACATGCACTTGCCGGAGGTCTCGTTGGAAGCAGTCTCTCTACACACGGGTTTACCCTGGTAGGGGTAGGATCTGTCTACATTTTACCTCCCCCATACCCTGCCTAGGCGGGATTGGGTTTGTTGTTGTTGTTGTTGTTGTTGTTAAAATTACAGGATTGGAAGTTATACAATCAAATCGATTGGTATTAGATATCTAAAGTGTTTCTGCTTGATAAGAGCAAGCAGGTGCCCCCCAACAATAGCTATTCATAAGAATTCAATTAAAGAGCTGAAAATATATAAATTAACCTTTTTTAACATAGTGATGCATGTATTTGGCGAAAATCTGAGACATGTTATAATAACCTGGAATTTGACGTAGAAATTGACAGATATAACAACAGTGATGTCACATGGCTGGTTGGCTCCAACAAATATAAAATGCTTCACAATAAGTAATAACAATATATGACAATGATGGATTACAAAACTTGCTTGTGAGCACTTTAATCGTTGTCCGTTAGTTGTTCTTTACAAAGCACACTCCATTTTACACCATCATTTTTTCTATGGCCCTTCGTAGTGCTGCATAAACACCCATAGAAATGATCGGAATCTCTATAAGGATAATAGAAGCTGGATATAATGCATAATAACGGGTAACTTTGGGTAGGGGTCAAAGATAATTAGGTCCATGTCGTTGGAAAGAATGTTTTTTTTCCTATCAAAATCATTAGAGTAAGTAATAAATTTGTGACTTTGACCCATTTTTACTTATTTTTATCCAGTTTCACCTATTAATGATGTGTATGTCGAATCAACTCATACATAAATAAATGCATTCAAATGCCACATCCGAATGCAAGAAATGAGATTTCAATATGAGAAATTTACTCGACACTTTTAAGTAAACTGAATAACAAAACAAAGAAAGTAAACTATCATCAGATCAAACGATCATATTAAATTGCTTTTCTGGATGTTAAGAAGTAACATGTTACAGCTTAGTACATGTGGCATATAAAGAAAAGTCCGCCATAGTTTGTCTCCATATAATCGCATTTAGACATGTACCCGCACATACATCTTCCTAAGTGAGTTCCCAATTCATCAAAAAGCATAGAAGAAAAATAAAATTCTAAATCAAGTGACTACATCATAAACATTCAACCACAAATACTAATGTATATTTCATTTCAATTGATTTTTGGGTTGAGTTCACTTAAGCAAATGAATGGGAACAATGGAAAGAGAAATTAAGATGCACACCTGTTTCTCAAGCACTTTTTTGTTCATGTACCCTTTACTTAAAATCCAACTTTACACATTTAATCAATTAAGTGCCAAAGAAGGATTTAAACAGATAAAGTCTGACCTTTTAAATAGCTCAATAAAATGATCCAGGAGTAAGCATAAAAGAATATGTTTCTTACCTCAATTATCATTTTCTGATTGTAGATGGTTAAATGGTGATCCACAAATCATACTCTATATGACACTTGAGTAAGCTTCCACCACAAAAACAAAAGTTACCATCATCATCAAATAAACGTAACACTAAAAATGTAAAAGCAAATGAAATAACAAACAGTATATTGATATCATCTAATTAAGCTTTGTGCACTGATTAAGATTGAACTTCAATGAACACAACGAAGTACTTTTTTTTCTCTAAAGATCTGTGCATAAAAAGAAATCAATGGACATTCCAAAATGACGATAATAACATTTCAACTGTTTTTTTATTACAGAAAATAGCATTTCATTCATGCTCCAATGTAACTGAGATACATAACTAACTAAAATCATCCCAAACATAATCACCTATTTGATCCAAAACAAAAAATACAGTATTGTATAAACTTTACACAATATCTTCCCTGGTGGCCTGGACACAGATATAAATGAATGGGATTTAAACGGAAATTTCAAATTAGAAATCGGAAGTCTCTTTTCAATCTACGCAGAAGCGAATATTTTTTTTATTTATTTTTTGGAATTCATCAATTATAATATTCTATACAAAGAGGAAAAGAGATTCATCTTAGTTTAATAAGAGAAAAAAATTAGTGACTTTGATGTACTAATTGTAATTTATAATTAAAAAAAAAAAAAAAAAAAAAAAAATCCTACATCAGACTAAATAACTTCCATGATATGCTTGGCCACGGAAGATATTTACCTTGCACATATCCGGATCAGGTTTCATTTTTCCAAGAACTATGCATGAGCCTCCCATCTACAAACTTGGCTGCTTTTTTACGTGTTGTATGAGTGTTTTTGGACCATGCATGAGCCTGAGCTGACATCATTAGATTTCATGTTAGAATTCCTATAGTATAAGGAAGAAAATTTACTTGACTTTTTCAGTATACATAATAGCAATTTAAAATGCAAAGAGGAAAACAAAATTAAGTATTCGGAAGTGTAATAACATACTTCCAAGGAGTTAAATAACCTTAAATTTCTACTCAAAACTCTAATAAGCAATTTGTTCAGCTTTGATAATCAACAGCTTTATTAGCATGACTTATTTCAATACTTTATAATATATGAAAACGAATTACCTTTTGTCAAGGACAATCTATCATTCTATCCTTCACATGAACTCCATACAAAAGCCTAGAGTAATATATTAAAACCCAATGCTCAGATTTATAAACATTAATATTAGAAATAACACAGAAACAGCTGGTACGTGTAGTTCCTCTACCAAATCGGTCAAAACTTTGTTGCCACCAGTTTGACCTGAATATAAACTTATAAAGTTGAATCAAAGACGACTCAATGAATATACAAATTTTAGTAGTGGCTACTATCAGTCAACACTTTACAACACATATTTCTGATCTATGACAACCAATACCTACCATGAGATATGCACCATCATCAAGCCAGTGATTCTCCTTTGTTGCTCCATGACCACTGGTCTCAATCGCCAAATGTGACTACTCGCCAACATAATTCTGTGAAGGATGCTCGGTCAACACAATAGTAAATTCGAAATACGGCTGGTTGGGTAACAGGTCAACTAAAAGATAGAGATGAAAAATGGACGAGTTATCGCGTCATATGGTACATCAGTTATGGGGCAAAATGGTATTTTTGAAATGGGTTAATACGGGTGGTTTTACCGGATATATCTTTGTTCGACTCATGCATAATATGTCCCACTATAGAGAATGTTAAGAAAATTATAGTACATATGGTCTATTCTGTTTTTTATCACGTATGTTAGTGGCATAAGGCTTCTAAGTTATAACGTTATTATCATCATATACTTTTAGCGTAAATGCAGTATACCAAGATTGAAAGGAAAACTGAACAAACGTATCTATGCACTTCATAATCTTATACTTGCACGTTTGCACCCAATTTAGTATATGCGTAAAAAAGTGATATATATTTGAAATATAGAAACTAAACATCAGTATATTCTTATATGGGTTAAAATCCCATTCCTGCAATCTCAAACACCCATTTTGCTTCTATAGTTCACAAATTACAACTTTAAAGTATGTAGAGACACTTTTTTTTTTTGGCAAAAGGTTCCACTCTCTATACTTATCTAGAAACTATATATTTGAAATATAGATCGATGGCTAACATATAGGCTATAGCAAAACATATCAGCATAGGTGTATATCTCCATGTATGTCCAAACTCCATCAACTATATTGTGCAATAACTGATTGTGCAGATGCAATATCTGATATCAAGCTTAATGATGTAATCTTTTCGGTGCAAAGGATATGCTCTGTTTGAAAGAAATATAAAATCTAATTTCATACATATCGACACTAATCCGTGTATCAATCACCTCAACACAACAATCATTAACACCCCCAAATTCCCAAAAATCAATTCCCTAAACCTTAAAAGCTAATGACAATAAACCCAAAACCAAAATAAGCTAAAATTATGTTACAAAAACCATTAAATGATCATAAAGTATAAAACCATAAAGATTGAAAACCTGCTATAAAAAAGGGGTAATTTGAGATTTTATATGTAAACACTTTTTACCTTCAAATCGGCATAGCAGAGAATATGAATAATAACCAAAAACAACGTCCTCATCGATTACCCAGTTGATTATATCATTGACTAATTAAAAATCATGTCAAGCTAGGGTTTAAGGTGGAATAGTGTGGTGTTAGGATTTCAGGTGGAATAGCTAGGATTTTAGGATAAGGTGATTTTATTGTTTTAGGAAAGAGTTAGGGTTTCTGAGATTGATGTTGATTGTGTATCTGTGAGTATAGCAACTATGAAGGTAATTGGGAATGAATCAGGGTGAATGTGAGTGATGAGTGACTCCCTTTTTCTTTACAAAAAGTTACACTTTTGGGTATTAATTATGAAAAATATCAATGAGGCCCATGTGTATTTTCGGTTTTTCTTTCACATGAATTCAAAAACGTTTATTCATACTTTTTTGAGTAAAGTCCAAAATACATTCCTGTAGTTTGCCCCGTGGTGTTGTTTTCATCCCTAAACTTTTTTTTGGCACAAAATCATCCCTCCGTTAGTAAAGTTGGCACAAATACATCCCTCCGTTAGCAAATTCAGTTAATAAGGACTAACGGTGCAAATTTTTGTCCGTTATCTGCCACGTGTCATCGGGTCGGATCAATGAGCGGGTCGGGTTGCCACGTGGACCAATGAGGTGGTGCCACGTGGCATTCGTAAAATATATCACGATTTTGGCTCCCCCTGGATTCGAACCCGGGTTGTTTGTGTGGGAAGTGAACCTATGCCCAGTTGTGCTAAGCATAGTTTCATTAATAATACTCAAAATCAAATACATAACCCTTCCTTATTATTTGATCCAATTCAATAATAACAAAAGGTTCAATTTAGGTTTTGGCCTATCAATTTATGAGGTTATATGGACTGTCAAAAAATAAATAAATAGACCGTCGGACTCGTTTTTTCGTGCTCTTTCCAATGGTATGCTCGGGGAATTTTTTTGATTTAGTTTGAACCTCGAAAAAGGCGAAAATCGTCGTTTTTTCTTTGTTTTTGCATTTTTCGAGGACCAAACCAAGTCAAAAAAATCCCCCGAGTATACCGTCAGACTCGTTTTTTCGTGCTCTTTTCAATGGTATGCTCGGGGAATTTTTTCGATTTCAAACGAACCTCGAAAAATGCGAAAACGTCATCGAAAAATGCTAAAACGTCCTTTTCCGAGGTTCAAAGGAAGTCGAAAAAATTCTCCGAGCATACCTTTTGAAAGAGCACGAAAAAACGAGTCCGACGGTATTTTCCTCAATTTTTGAACCGGCCCAGAACCCCTTTAAAATGACAGGTCAAATTTCTATTTGACCTTTTTTATTTATAAAAGACCAACTAATATGGGTTAAATATAACTAAATGGATTAACATACATGAAGGTATGCCCATCTCAGATGGGTATCACCTTTGTCTCTCACTCAACCCTCCAAGGTTCGATCCCAGCGGAGGTAAAAGTTGGATTTATTTTCAACGCCACGTGGCACCACCTCATTGGTCCACGTGGCAACCCGACCCGACCCGTTTACCGACCCGACTCATTTACCGACCCGACCCGACCCGTTGACACGTGGCACCACTCATGTGGTGACACGTGGCGTTGACCAAACGTTGACCACATGGACGAATTTGTAAATAAATTTATGGACATTAGTTGCAATTTGTTCCTTGCCACAAGGACGATTTATGTAAATATAACGGAGATATATTTGCACCGTTAGTCCTCATTAACTGATTTTACTAACGGAGGGATGTATTTGTGCCAACTTTACTAACGGAAGGATGATTTTGTGCCAAAAAAAGTTTGGGAATGAAAACGACACCACGGGGTAAACCACAGGGATGTATTTTGGACTTTACTCTACTTTTTTAGATAAATAAAGAAATAATTTGAATTAATTTTTATAAAACTTTTTTTAAAAGGGTTGAATTATTTAAAAATAGGGCAAATGATTGAAAAGAGTATCATACTTGTCACCATTTGCTTTTGTGGGTAGCGAACAATTTTTTTTGCTTTTGTGGGTATTTTTCTTTCAAATTCATCCTTTTTAGGGTATTTTGCAAAAAATTTGGACATTTTTGCCCCTCTTAGCTAATAGAATTTTTTTTTCCCGAAGGGCAAAAATGTCACATAGTACTCTAGAAAAGATGAATGTGAAAGAAAAGTACCCACAAAAACAAAAAAATTTGTTCGCTACCCACAAAAGAAAATGGTGCCAAGTAAGATACTTTTTTCAATCATTTGCCCTTAAAAATATTACTAAATAAGGTATGAATTGATTTTTTTGAAATGAAAAATTCCCGGGGTTTTGTTTTATTATATAAAAGATATAGTAAATACAATTTATCTACAAAAATTATATTATGTAATTATCTTTTTAAAAACTTATTATACATAAAAAAAATTACGCCTCTTTTAAAACAGAAATAAGATTTTAGGGTTTTATTTTTTTTAATGTGTTTTTGTGCAGGTATCTCATAACACCGGATTTTTTTGACAGAAAAAGGTATGCCTCTTTTCCCTCAAAACCCTTATGATGAAACTTTGTTACCGTGTATACATATGTTGGTTTGTTTACAGCTTTTTTCAGGTTAGACATCGTCTTTGCAGGTTAGTCTTCTTCTTTGAACACATGTTGAGTTGTGTGCATGCATGCTAATAACATCAGGTTAGATATAATTCTTATCTTGCTTTTAGATATAATTTGAGTTGTATATCAAATTTTTATTTTTTGCATTAGAGTTTTTAAGTTTAAGAATTATGATTATCTTTAGGTTTTATTTGAGTTTTTGGTTGGAGATTATAGACACAGAGATTTAGGTTTTATTTGAGGTTTTAGTTTATTAGGAACAATTTGATGTTTTAGTTTATTAGAAACAGTTCTTTTATATATTTTTTGAATGTGAGGTATTTATCTTATGAATATGTATGTTTAAGCGTGCTAGCTCTTACACTTTCATATAATTTTACAATGTTTCAAGTCCTCTAAATATGGTGCCATCACAGACTGCTGAGCCATGGAAACCAAAAAGCGGTTATTCGACAACAACCAATTTGTTATGATTGACCAGACTAAGACAAAGCTTGCACTCATTGACGTCCAAGGTTTGTTTATCTTTACTTAAATTATCGCAAGTGTAACAAACACCCCGAATCATCATCATTGATTTCTGATGGGGAGTTTGGATTTGCGTTTTGAAGCTAATTTTTGCCATAGTAAAGTGACAAACAAATATTTTTAAATAAACTTCATATTAGCCCACCAATACTGATTTTTTTACGCACCTAATCAATTTCAAAAGCGAAGCGCGTTCTGCTTACCGGTTGGTGAAAAGGGATCTCGTGGAAGAAAGAAGGCGCGGGAAAGTATCAAAGCTGTTAATGTTAGAAAGCATATATTTTATTGGACTGTTTATCGTTTGTTGTAAGGCATTACTTCCTGTTTTTTCGGATTGCTATTGAGGCTCTTTAACTCATAGGTGTGTTTATTTCACTAAAATATATTATTTGGTAGACTGGCTGATGCTAGATGAGGGTTTAAGTTTGATCTAAACTCATAAAGTACCATATCAATAGATGGAAATGGGAAGCATTCCATTGTTCAGCATACATCAGCTTTACTGGTGTCGGGGAAATATTTTCACTGAGGACATGTTTTGATGATGTGCATAAACTCTATTCACTTTTCACACTCTCTTTTTAAGAACAGAAAAAGTATCGAGTTTGATTGTAGTTATGAGTAGCAGGGACGGATCTATATATTACATGTGGGGGGCAGCCGCCCCCCATGGCTAGCCGAAAAGGTTGATGTTTTAGTGTAATTTTTATTTAATTTTGACCTTTTTTCGAAAGTGACCCCCACAAAAATCTTAAATTGCCCCCCACTCATATACTTAAATCAAACATTTAACTCTTTAAAGCCTTATAAATTCTTCATGTCTAAGTAAAAATACTCGATTTATCATTATGTTTCTAGTTTTTTCTTTCGCATTTTGTTGCTATCGTAAAAAAAAATTTTTTGCCCCTCACATCTTAATTTTCTGGGTCCGTCACTGATGAGTAGTAAGTTGGTCTTTCTCATGGAGTTGATGCATATACATTCGATCAACTAATAGTTGTGATAAATCACAGACAGGTAATGTTAGTTACAGAATCATGTAGTTGCATGGTATTAACGTTACTCATTTTCAACTTATTGCAGATACCTAATCATCTTCTTCCTAAGGTTGCAATTGTTGGAAGACCGAATGTTGGTAAATCAGCATTATTCAACCGCCTCATTGGGGTATAATTTTATCAGTTAATGCCCTTTTGTTGTAATTTGCGAATGATTTATATTTGTTATGATAAACAAGGAACATTTTAAGTCTTCTACTCAAAGTAACATGTTTGGAAGATAAAAAAATATATATTGTTTGTGACATGAATCTCTATATTTGCTGGTATATCTTCTCATATATTCAAAACTATACATGTTTCAGGGAAATAGAGCTATTGTCGTTGATGAACAATAAAATAACATCGTCTTCCTCATTTTAACCTTATTTAAGATACTCTCATTTCGCAAGACTTAAAGCCAAACCACCTGAAGCCAATCCAAGTTTGAACATCAAGTTTTTTTCCAAACAAAGTGTTCGTCACGTGTTGCCCGCTTACTTATTTTCTGGCCTGCAAAAGGAAGTTGGTTCCTGGGTCTGCTGTTCGAGTTATTACAAATGGTTTTATCGAGGAATATTTAAAGCCTTGCCTAGGATTAACAACCAAGTCTCCTATAAATGTTTGTATTACTTCTAGGTTTTTAAGATGTTATGATAATGTATTGAGTAAAAGAGTGGAAAGTCCCGATTGGGCGCCTTTTGGGGTTTAATGAATTTCGAGCCACATTGTTACTGAATAAACCCATACCAAAATTGTTACACATTGTTACTATATAAACCCGAACTGAGCATTTTGCTACCTTTAGTAGTCAGTATACCTGGAGCCACGGTTCAAAAACCTAAAACAGTCGCGAGCTCGAGCAGAATATGTGAAGTATCTTCCTGTACCAGTTCCAGTACGTAATAAAATAATAATTTTCCCCACCAATCTTGATGCAGAAAGTAGGACTCCCACCAATCTTAAGTGTAGGTTGGTTCCTTCACAATAATCTTCAGACGATGTTACGGGGTCTGTCGTGGGTGATGATGTCCAGCAGGTGGATAGTTCGGTTGAAGCTGTGGTTTTTAAAAGCCCAAAGTCTGGTTCAGATCAGCTTGAGGGTGGTTGTGTTGCAACTGGTCGCAATGATTAAAACACGTCAAATTTTGGTTGTGGGGATTACCATGTTACACGCGAAGCCTGCAATAGTTTTGAGGCAGCCATGAACAAAGTTATTTCTCAATTGGTTGTTGAGGATATAGGTAACGTGAGTGGTAATCATGGGGTTGCTTCTTTGGATACCTATGTGGCTGTTAATGTTTTGCATGATATACGTTTCTATTTAAGAATATAATTGTAATTACGTTTTTTTTAATCATCATTAACCCATTAATTATATACAAAATTAGACATAAAACGATGAATTGGTGTAGAGAGAATCCTAAGAACCAAAAAAGAAGTATCAAAGATATATTGCATATGTTACTATCTGATAATGTAATCAGTTCATGTGAATTAGGTGTTTTAAATGCCTACTGATCTACTGACATTACTGTGTTATTAGCTTTATATGAATATTGTTGTCGGTAGAAAATGGTATGACGTATTTTCTTGATACAGTACAATGAAGAGACTTGCCGAAACCACATACATCATTTTCAAACAGCTTATACAAACTCAATGATAATTGATACCATTGTAGGTGCGAATAGACAGCAAAGGGCGAGTTGTTCCCAACCACAACTGGAGGTGCGAATATACAATAACTTATATAAGAATATACAATTCATGATCATCGTCTATGTCTAGAGTTCTTATTGGTGTAGATATGAATTTTCATGTTATAATTTATAGTCATTCTTATGTTACTAACTCATATTTTGTTTGCGGATACCTTACAGAGGTCTGAGCTTTGGGCAACAGTAGAAATTGTAGTAGCAACGCTAGGAAGATTTATTGATCATTTATAGGAAGGAAACACGTCTCTCACACGGATTTCGTATATTGTTCTGGATGAAGCAGATAGAATGCTTGATATGGGTCAACTGAATCTCATATGCTCTGTAGTTTGAAGTGTCAACTGAATCTCATATGATGTGCATCTTGATCAGTTTGCTGCATTAAGCGGTGAGCAAACTGTTGCTTAACTTCCTGGAGATTACGTTTAATTGGTCACATTTCCCAACGGCTTTGGTATTCTTTGTATGAAAAGTATTAACTTGCGCTACCTTATAATTTTTTAAAATTTTTTATATTTTATATTCTGTTATGGTTGTTTACTATTTTTTGTTTTTGTTTTTTGCATACTATTTTCTCGATGACATTTTGGTGTTCACATAATCAGGTTATTTATAAAGCTTATTGGCTTAATACTTTATTATTATTATGGTTAATGTCATAACATAGTCGGTATACTTTCTTTAATGAACTATTTTAGTTATTATACGTGCTCTTGATGGACTAAATTGGTTATTATTTTTCCGATTTTCAACCGTTAATGGACATAACCAATTAAATTAACATGATAGTAAGTTAACTTGAATATTGGTGTAGGATCCACTCAAGTTGTAAATGCTCGAGCTGAAGACGTAGTAGCCAAGATCAAAGTAAGTATATTTTTTGTTAATTAGAAAAGCTGCTACTATCCTTTCATTGGTTTCTAGCAATGGTGCTGATATGCCCTCCCCTGCCACGCTTATCCTTTTTCCTAATTAATAATTATTATTAGTTTTATGTGTTGACCATCAAGCTAATATAATTCGGATATACAAGTCATTTTAGTCATTTTCGACCCTTTATGGGAGGTGGTGGAAAAGCATTAATGATTGGACTTACACTTTCTTGAGCCAAGTGTGAAATTGGTATTAAACCATTTGGTCCGTAGACAGGTATGTTACCCGATGTCGTTTTATATTTCCTTACAACCTTAACACGATAGCAAAATCATCTTTCGCATGTAAAGAATTCAAAGAACCACTCCTATTTCCTTTGAAGATCACAATGCTTAATTAGACACAATTTCTCTAAACATTTTTATCACAAATATGGGTGAAATCGTGAATAAAATTTGCCAAAAGGAAGGCGGGTTATATTAGTAGCTATGGAACCAACAAAGTATGGATATTGGTTACTGTATATTGATTTGGATATTCTCCTATATCTCATCAGTTTCATGAAGCTCTAGGTGCTTCCAAAAATGAAGAAGATGTATATGCAAATGGTTACAATGTAACTGAAATATACATTGTGTGTAATGTAGGACAAGCTCTAGGCTAATCACATCATAGTACGAGAAGAGTATTAATAGTATATGGACATGTATCTT
The DNA here is from genome assembly GCA_910596185.1 of Chrysanthemum makinoi. Classification (NCBI taxonomy): domain Eukaryota; kingdom Viridiplantae; phylum Streptophyta; class Magnoliopsida; order Asterales; family Asteraceae; genus Chrysanthemum; species Chrysanthemum makinoi. The sequence continues at coordinate 329,938,792 of OU343225.1, read as the reverse complement.
TTATACTTGGCTTATGCTTTTATCAAATGTATTCATATCCTATTTGTCAGTTTCACAATTGTTCTTCCTTTGATTTTCCTATTGTCATTTTACTGCTATATATAACACTAATGCTTATTAAAACCAAAAAGCATAAGTGTTGGATGTTATCAGGAGTAAAATATTCATGTAAGCATTTTCTTTACACGTTACAGGTGGTGGTGGCAAGTGACGTAGCAGCAAAAGACCATAAACCTGCTGTTAAGAGATCTTTTGTTTAGATTTTACGGTTAACCCCAGAGAGCAATGGAACAACTTGGAAATGACGAACTATCTTGCATTGTAAACAGAATACAGAATCGAGATGATGTAAAATCATTCTCCCGAGTCTCCAAGCAATTTTTGAAGGTTGCGTGTGTTCGCCTAAGGAGGTTACACAATTCGTTTACTGATATGCTTCATGATGTCCTACCTGCATCCCTGAATTTGAGGAGCTTTCAATGTTCCAAACCACTTCCTAACAAGCACATGAAACTCTTAGCGCAGTCATGCCCCAAGCTCAGTGACTCGGGGTTGTGGCGATATCTCAATTACCAAGTATCCGACATTGCAGCTTGTCTTGGTTGATCAAAGTAATGGATATCTCATCGCTTCGATTGCTAGAAACTGTTTAAAACTGAATGCTATTTACTTAGTGGGTTGTAAGGCTATAACCGACAGAGGTTTACGTGCTTTTGCTCATCACCGGACACTAGAATCACCTGATTTGTCTTCGTGTCCAATATTTCTTGGAACGATGTGGAAAGAGTTGCTCCAACTTTGATGATGATAGAAAATCTTGAGTTTAGTAAGAGCATAAAGACGCAGATCTTTGGAGGAGCTGAAACAAAATATTTTTTCTGTGATTTTATATGCTGGAAGGATTAAAGAGATAATAAATCTCTATGGCTGCAACCATGGCCTTTTCTGCTTTATTTCTCAAGGCGAAGAAACCATGTTAGCGTGTTATCAATAGCGTTTCAGCTGGGAATTTTAAAGTTTTTGCTTTGCTTTCTAAGATGCAACTGACACCTTGTGCTTTGATATCAGATACTTAAATTTATATATTAGGAATCATCTTTACCTTGCTTTATTCATATATCTAATTTACATTTGTCTAAATCCCTTCTAGCTCAAGTTCAACATAAATGCTTCTATAAAATGGTATTAATTGGTTAAGCAGATTAAAAGCTTTGGCTTATATGCTCAGAACTGTAATTGGTAAATCTATTGAACCAATGATTTAAGTTCTGATCAGCGTCCTCTTTGGGAACGAGCAAATGATCTGGTAATCTCATGGATTTTCAGTGTCACTTTTGGTGGAATTCCTAAGAGTTTAGCACAATTGTGACTGTTGTTAGAGAAGGCATCTCTATATATAAACAAAAGCACATGTATAAATGGTTTAGCCCTCATGTTATCAAGTTCCTTGGGTTATTAGCAACCTTCATAACAGGTTTTTGTGCTTTAGGAACAGTTAAAACGTAAAAAGTTTACCCTGAGGCCTAAGATGATCTAATTTGTCTTTGTAACGTTGTTATATGGAGAAGTGGAGTTTGGTCACCGATTATCGAACAAGGCTCTCAAATCATGGTTTGATCACGGGCACACACACATATAATCTTATTGTCTATGTTAATTCCTGACTTGACCCATCTTGAAACTTGTCCACTTGACTCGAATTGAGTCTGTTTTAACCTTTTATTAATGAAGCACTATTGTTTTTTTTTTGTTTGACATGTGTTCGAAGTAACACCCCGTTATAGTAAAAGATGGACAAAAGTATGAGCCTCATTATGTCTATTTCCAAGATGACTTTAACACCAAATATGGGTGTCATAGAATGGCTACAGCTCGATATACCTGTAAGTGATGCTTTTTCCACTGATAACTTTGCACATATATATTTTCTCTAATCATCTGATATTTTTCTTATCAGGTCATTGACAAGTCAGATGTTGAAGAAGGCGGTGAGACGGTTCTCCATTATGTAAAGGGGAACATCAATGTTGTGCCTTGGTGGAATGAATTATCTGATTGTGGCAAAGAAGGGCTATCTAATAAACCAAAAATGGGGGATGCATTGCTTTATGGAGCATGAAACCTGATGCATCTCTTGATCCTTCAAGCTTAAATGGTCAGTATATCTATCCATCTATGTAATTTGGAGATGGCAAAATAGGCGGGAGGTTAAGGTGTGAACACGGGTTTAGGTCAAAATAGGTAATGTATTGGTAGTCGGGTCAGATAAATTGGGTTAACCAATAAATTGTTAATTTTTTATGAGCAGTTTTTGTTTCACTGATGCTAGGTTTTACGTTGCAGACCCGCAAGGATCAGTTCCATTGTGACGATTGTGGTATTTGAAATTTAATTAAGTCGTGACGAGAAAAGTCCCTACATAGTTGGGTACATATTTCTCAAAGACCAATGTAGTTTAAAAATTAACTGGGATGATCTTGAAACTTACGGGTGTCTTTTCTTGATATTGTAGGACCGTGCCACACACACGTATCCCTGGAAGCTCAATAGTCATCTCTTCACCAGAGGTTCGTTGGTATTGATTTTACATCTTGCAAATATCCATATTTGATGATCTACTAAACCATCAAATACATCAAAGGTACCCGACAATCATATCGTTCGTAGAGAAAAGATCAATGCAGAACAATAATTATCTAAAGATCAAATCAAGAGATCTCAACCATCCATTTATTTTAAATCTAAAGGTCTAGATTAATTCTCATTTTAATATAATTAATTATTGAAGGGTACTTTTGTAATATCATTTAAAACTAAACATTTTAACTGATCGGGTTAACCTGTCATCTACCTCATTTCATTTCAATTTTCATTTTAGACGCTCTCTCTCATTTACTCTCACCACAAACCACTCAACCCAAAACTCAACAAATATAACTCAAGAATCACTAAACCGAAGTCGCAAAAAACATCACAAGCAGATGATCTGAAGTGGGTTTATCAGATGATGATTTTAGGTTACGTAAGGTGATGGATCTGTGTATGAGGTATGATCTGAAGTGGGTTTGTATTTACTTGCGTAAGAAAAATTTGTATAACAAAAATAAAGTACCTTTTTTTAAAAAAAAACTCGATCTTGCAAATTTATATAATCTTTGATTGAAGATAAGGTATTGGGTATGGTTTGTTATCAGCTTTGACATCAGATGTAGATGAAACGAGATGAAGGCTTATATCTGCTGTTTGATTTTCTCTCTTTGCACTTGAGATTAATGAAAAGGTTTTGTACGTAACATTACTTCTGTTTATGTGGGCATTTTCTCTATTCCCTTTTTTGGTCATTCTGGATCTTGGATGTGAGGATTAAAGAGATTGAATTTTGAAGGAAAGGTGTGTTTTTTTAGTGTGTGGGAAAGAATAGGTGGATGAAGACAAGTTGACTTTAATTGAATTTTAAGACATATACGTGTTCTCTTTTTTACCATAAAGTTTAGTAGTGTGTTAAGTGTGGTGATGCTGAAAACACACAAAGTGACGTGTTTCATTCCACCTAATAGTGACGTGCTTCTTTTTTGTTTTGGATATAACCCTTATTGGATGAAATAAGTATTACACAATATCATTGTTACATAACCATAATTTAAACATTATTACAATAACAGTTGGATATTACTTGTACCTTTATATATCATGTATTGCTTAATAAGAGTGAATGGCTATCGAACATTTTTATATATCATGTAGTTGGTTTAAAGAATAGAAATATATTCTTTAGTTTTGGCAAAGATGATATAATCTAGGTGGAGATATTTTTTTGATGTGGTTTTGAAAAGACAAAAAAGCTTTTTGTGTATTAAAAATATTATTCTTTTAAGTTTATAAGTTTATTAGCGATATTTAATGTCAACGTGGATATGTGGTTAATTTGTGGTAAATTACATGTGATTTTTGGTAAATCACATGTGTTTTACCTCAAATCACATGTGATTTTACCGTAGATTATTTTTTGAAAGTGAATCACATGTGATTTTCACACGAATCACATGTGATTATACCGTAAATTATTTTTTGAAAGTGAATCACATGTGATTTGCTTATTTTTAGATTAAAACTGAAACACATGTTTCAGTTTATAACATCAAAGACTAAATCGCACGTAATTTACATTTTTCATAACAGAGAAAAAAATAATAACAGAATCACACGTGATTCACTCATTTTTAGGTTAAAACAGAATCACATGTGATTTACACACGAATCACAACGAAAACCAGAATCACATGTGATTTTTTTACGAATCACGTGTGATTTGTCTGGACGAAAATTTTGAAATAAAAGTTCGTCGAAAGTATATAAAAGTGCATATCTATAGAAAGATGGTTTTTTTCTAGTCGCGATGGTATATTTTTTGTAGCTTGAAGATTTACCATTTACAAGATATGTTGTTTTTAAAAAAAGGGTGGAAAGTGGGTTTTTTTTATTAAATGAGTTATATTGACTATTTTGCCCTTTCTTTGTTAATTTTGGTTTTATCTCTACCGTTGGATGAAATTAAAATGAAAGGCTAGTATTTGATTATTTGTTCTTTTTATTTTCCTTGTTTGTCATAGATCTCACCTCATCGTTCGTATTGATTTTACTTCATGCAAATATCCATACTAAACCATCAAGTACATAGAAGGTACTTGACACTAATATATACACATTATATTGTTTACGTTACATAACGCATTTGTTAATTTGGATATTGCAGTTAACAGATGGTGTTTTTGACGAGCTAATGAAGAAATTCTTAAAAATTATGGCGAACGTTGTAAATTTTTAGAAAAAAGGAACAATATAAGGAAAGAGCTATCATTACACATCTAATATTGTAGGTGACGTGTTGATCGTTTAAGTGGGATGGCCAACACGCTATTAGAAGGTACGGAGTATATAATTTTATGAACGGTACAACGATGGTCTTTCAAGAGTTAAGACGAAAAAAGGTTTTAAGATTCTTTGTTGTGACAAAGACGATTAATACACGAACTTCACAACAAATGTCGTGTACAAAGAAATTTTATTTTGTATATGAATAAAATGATCATCCATTTTTTTATTTCGCTATGACGATTAATAAAAGTTAAGGCCAAACATTGTCCCAGATTGGTTTGTTTCTACAAAAGTCGGTATACTTATATTATTTAATTGTTTCATTATCTTTTATATGTATTACACTAAACTGAGTTACTTATAGTTTGTATGTTTTTATAATTTAGATCCACGCAAACCATACAATTATTTATAATTCTAAAAAAAACTAAAACAAACAACTAAAAACCAAATAAACAATTGTTTTATAATATTGTTTGACAATTCTAAAAAATGTATTTCAGTTAACAAAAAACAACAAACAAATAATTATAAGTCATGCCTGCCCATTGGGCGGGCTTCGAAATCTAGTATATATATATATATATATATATATATATATATATATATATATATATACTAGCTTAAAGACCCGTGGATTCACGGGGATTTTTATAGAAATATGAAAATGAAATAATAATAAAATACATGTTCTATCAATAAAAATTATAAAATGAGACAATACATTCGTGAATACATGATTTATACGACAATCAATTAAGTTACAAAGAATTAAATGAACAAACATGGATGTTGTTGTCGTTTCAAAATTTGATGGTCTTGAATAGCAAAGGACGTGTGTGAGCAAGCATCAATTTGGTAGGAAATGCCAATTCCATGCACACCTAACAATACATACACAATAGAAGTAAAATTATTTGATACATGATTTATAATGCATTATAATCTAAAAAATGGTACCAAAAACTTATAACTTGTACATACCTTTTTGATCTTGTTCATATGCCTTCAAGAACTTCTTTGTAAACGACATTCGTAGTGGTTTTACACATATTTCCTTCTTCATCACAAACTACAACCTTTAAACCACTCTTACTTTTAACTCTTGAGACAGCAACGTATAGCTGTCCATGAGTGAAAACAGGTCGGGGGAGATACAAACCAACTTTTGATAACGATTGACCCTGGCTTTTGTTAATTGTCATTGCGAATGAAACTGAAATAGGAAATTGTTTCCTAACAATCTTAAGCGGTAAACGCTTATCAGAAGGAGTTATTTTCAGCCTTGGTATGATTACGGTTTTCCCAAAGTTGGTTCCGTTAATGATTTTTGCGTGAATAGAAGTTCTCGTTAATTTAAGAACTTGTAGTCTTGTTCCATTACACAATCCATTGGCTTGATCAATGTTTCGCAACAACATAATGGGGACTCCTACTTTTAAACAAATTCTATGGTTTGGAACACCTGAGAACTTCAATCCATTGATAAATTCAGGCGAGAAAACGGACTGATCAATAATGCTACCAGTTTCACTTTTGTCAAAACTGTCACAACTTAGGAAAACCATTTCTTCACCTGGAAACATGTCCAACATATGCTCATTTATGTTGTCCACCACTTCATTTGTTGGAGCAAGGATTGCCTTTTCTTGAAAGTAGGCAGTGATGAGCACTAGGATTGCTAGTATACCTGCTCAGTTTACCCACTGCAAAAGCAATATCAGATCTTGTACAAGTCATAGCATATGTGACAACTCGTAATTTCAGGTCATTTCTCAAAACAATTCATGCTTCACTATTTCATCATTTATTGTAAACTAGGTTTGCGTGTTTCAAATTCGCGTAACCTTAATGGTTTAGCGGCGAATTCATGATCATATCATCACGGACATTTCATATAGACTAAGTTTAGTCTACATATCATTAGCATCATTTTCATCATGTTAGTTCATTCATGATTTTGCATTTCACCTTAAACGCGTAAATTTCATATTAAATAAACGCTATCGCGTAAGTTATTATTTTGAACATTTAATCCAATACTTCCAAAATGATCCCGATATATTTTTATACTTACATTTAGTTTATAAAAATAATATTTTGAGTTTACCTAGTGTTTTAAATTTATTTTGTATATAAATCGTTAAATTTATATTATTACGACACTTTTCTTAAAAACTACACGATAATTATTATATCACTCAAATTTTACAAGAAATGTATTTTTACAATTTATATGATCTCAATATACATTACTTTGATCCATTAAAGTTTATTTTTAGACAACACTACTCTAATTACTCAAATGTATAAACAATGTTACAAGTACCTTTACTTAATTTCATTTACATACACATTTATATATATACAAGATATGAAAAAAAAAATGTATTTAGCAAATGCATACCCCCTTGGCCGACCAAGGGGGTGGTGCATTAATTAGTTGGTAAAGAAATTTTTCTTACATATTGAGATTCATACTCAATCTTACTTTCACACTTCACACAACAATAATTCAAGTTAGTCTAGTTTTCTTCTCTCTTGTTTTTCCTCTCCAAGAACCGGTCACACCTATGGGTGAAAAGGGATTCATAAAAATTTTCCAAATCAAGTTCTAAACAATCTAGTTACACTCTTAATCAAGGTTTTGAAATAAAAACCTAGGGTGTTTAGGTTTAATCCTTTGTTCTTGTCACCTCATCAAGTAACTAGTAAGCATATCATTTTTATTTTACATCTTTCATTATCATTTCATATTTATTTCATCATTTTTGAGCAAAGCATGCAAGACTTATGAATGTTTATACCATTTTTACAATATTTTTAGAAGTTATACATATATAAGTCATCCTATAATTTATCCCTTGTTATATATTAGTTTTGGTGATGTCTAGGAACCCATGACACCCTAAGAAGGTGTATGGTAGGATTAGAATAGCTTCGGAGTTGTTTTTAAGGGATTGGAATAGGTTTAGTACGAGAAAAACTCATTTCGACAAGTATTAAAAAGGGTCTGATCTTATTTTTAAAAACTGGAAAATCCGACAGTAGACACAAATTTTTGGCCTAGATATTTAGAAAATATACTTTAAAACGAAACCGTGGCCGCTTGAACGGATTAAACGGAGCTATAACGAAGAAGTTATGAATTTTTCAAGTTTGACGACGAAATATATATATCCTGAAAATTTCAGCAAACTGTTTTTGTTTTGTACGAGTCAAAAACGAGTCTTAAGCGTTATAAATTATTTCGACTTATCAAAAATATATTAGTATACTTTGATACGAAGCTAAGGACGTATAATACGTAGAAAACGGAGTTGTAGAACTTAAACTATACACGTTTACACAAAATTTGCCGTAACTTTATTATTTGAGAAAAACTATACTATTTTATTAGACAAATGTTACGGTAAACAAGTGACCATATTGAAGGCTATTTTTAACGTTAACGTAGAACTTTTTGTAAAGAGATGTCTTCTAATAAAAGTGAGATCACCAAGCATATTTTCCAAAATGACCAACCGTTTGAATGGCGGAGTTGTAATGAATTAACTACGGTTGCTTAAACTTTGCCGAAATTCACTTTTAAACTACATTTTGGACAAAATCACCATACTTAATCTATATTTTTCTCTATGAACGAGACCTTTAGGATAAAAACTTAAATGCAAAAACTTTGAGTTTATAATACAAGCTTTCCAAAACCGTTGAGTTCGTTTCCTAACGTTCGACGTACACCATTTTACGACAAGCTTTTCGAAGCCATTTTTGTCACTTTCATGAAATTTCCAACGACATTATTTTACGACGAAAAGTTATAATTTCGCAATAAATCATTAAGAAACTATTGTAAGATGACATTTTGACGTAAATACTTGTAAAGTAATTTAAGAATGGTCAAGACGTCAAAAGAGTATTTTTCGACGATAAGTATTATTTTCAAAACTCACAAATGGTATAAATAACATACGAAATGCATGCATAACATTACATCATAACTCATTATGTATCATAAACATTCATAATAGGTCAAGGTTAGAGATTCACGCTACATTTCAGTGTATCCACTTTTGTCATCATAATCATTGCAGCAGGTGAGTTTTCATAGCCCCGATTTATTCAAGTTTTTACTTTATTTCAAACCTACGGGGGAGAATACATTGCACACCATTTTATTACGCTACCAAGTATGTCAAATTCATTGTATTGCTTAAGTTACCGCATTGCCAGTTAAATGTCCCCATTTCATAAACATGAACCGTTAATTTCCTAGAAGCGTGAGTGAGTGGATAGATCTATCGAGGGTGACACCTCCATCCGGGTTGGTGGATCCCAACTAGTCATACGGATGCATTTCATTTCATAAACATTATTGAGTTGTTTGGCAAGACACTCTGTTGGGGCGAACATCAGTCAGAGCTTCGGTGTCATGTGCTTAAGCAATTGTAACATCATTTTGTGACATTATTGTCATACATAATTTATACTTGTGGTAGTCGTATTAACATTTACATAAACTCTATGAACTCACTCAACCATTGTGTTGACACTTTTAGCAATGTATTTTCAGGTAACTAAGGCATTCACTTCATGGCATGCATGTGGACATATCATAGAGTCGCGGTGACGACGCGTCTCACATGGGATTTATACACTTTAAAAACATCGTTTGACTTGTACCAAACTTACTTTCCGCACATAGTGACTTTCATTTGGGACCTATCTTTGTAACTCTGAATGTTTTTATTAAATCAAGCGGTGTATTTTTCAAACGACACTTTAGGTCGTTCAATATAACTGTGATTGTGATGCTATGACAGTCAATCCCCAGGAATTCCATTCCGCTGCAAAACAGGTAATTTGGGGGTGTGACAGATTGGCATCAGAGCTTCGGTTATAGAGAACTAGGTTGCATCATTGACCCTAGACTATAACTACATCATCATAGCATCTCATCATTACATCATGAGTGCATATTCACTTTACATGCGGTTTCATACGCACATTTTGCGAGTTATTTACTTTCATTTCAAAAGCGATTGTCACATAGATGCCTTCAAATACCCATCCCATTATACTCACATCACTTTGACATGGAGAATCCCTTATCATTCCCTATCACAATTTTAACATCGGTTGACTCAACACTGATAACATCAGATGATGACACTGAAACCTTTTAGGAGGACGAAGTTGCAACTACACCATCACGATCACTATTGATTCACTGTAGGATCAGGACAATTTTTATCATTCAGTGGGGACAGATCATACCATTTGGTAGAACTTATAGGCTTAGTCCTAATGAACCTATTGTCTTAACTCACCACAAGGATTTCCATTATCATCATTGTTATCATTTTTATCATTATCATTTTGAGCACCATCTGTACCATCACATCTCATACACGATACTCATACATCTGACTTGCAGCTTGGGAAGCATGCATGATTTAACACACCATTACCATCTACCACTAAGACTATAGACACTACACCATCTCATAGGTTTGAGGAATGTGAGAGTTCTAGGGCTATTGTTGCTAGACCGCCTACTGCTCCTACACTTGAAACAAGATTAGACCGTCGACAGGAATAAATAATAAGTACCTTTCTAGCTAATGTAATCTTTATCACTTATTATCTCCACGATAATCACAACCTTTGTTCATTTCTTCCTTATTCCAATTGCACAATTTTCAATCATTTCGCGATGATACCTCACTATCTTACTAGGGGTTAGGCCAACTTTAATTCTTGACCAATTAGGAGACTATTACTACTCGATGAGGCTCTCCCATGTATCCTGCAAAGCCATTCGACAAATTTTATTCCAAGTTATTCTGCTACTATTACATGAAATTATTTCACTTGATTTTATTTCGAGCTATTTTATCACCATCTTAGAAACGTTGTTTCATAAAGTTTTAACGCAAATTGTTTTATTACCAACTTATCAATTGGTTTCAGTCATTTTATCAACTATTTAATATCCTCATGCGAAACGATTTTCATGTTACTCTGAAAAATCATTGAGCCATTATCTTACAAAACAAAACGTTGAATACCATCTAAAACTTCGGAGGAACATAATACCATTTCAACAAAAACAAGCATCACATCATTTGTCCTTGATTATACATGGCCTGATCACCTATGTATAATTCAGGAAGAATTATGTCATGAAAGAAACAGGTATCATTTCAAATTTCCTAAGACAATCTTCATTCAAAAGCAAAACTTTGAAATCAAATAAATTGTTCATAAACATTTATTTTGTTAACACTCTATAGATACCGACGTCATTCGTCACTCACTCAACCGATAAGTTGAGATTTTTACTAGTGACCTTTCTAGGGAAGGCTTTCTATACCATCTACGAGGAGGATTCCTCGATACAAGAAAACAATGAAAGGATTTTGGAATTACCAACAAGGGCTAGAAGTAAGTAGCGAGATCTTTCACAACTCAATAAAAATCTTAAGACATCACGAGACAATCCTAATCACTATCTTTGAATTAGAAGCCAAATTACATCATTTCAAAAGTACTAGCTAGACCGAGTCACGAAATTTAGTATGAAGCGAATACACACTAAGCAACACTATAGGGATAAACCAAATATTCTAATCAAGACTACAGAACATTTCACTAAACATAGCTTCAACAATATGTGAATTTCCCTACAATTAGTTTTCCTTAAAGGAAAATTTGGTTAGATTAAGGTTATCGATATAAACTTTCCCTAAAGGCATTGTGTTCTCTAGGAATTACGGATAACTTTACTTTCACATAAAGAGATGCAACAGGTTTGAACATATCGGACAATCAATGACTCTCCATCTACAAGTGAAATTAGAACAAACATTCTTCGACATAGTATGAGCTGATATCTATTTTCTTGCTAGCACGATAGCAATATAAGAGATGAATTATTTTAGAAGTACCCAATATTGAAACAAGTCTTGAAAATCAACCATCACACCACCTCACTTGAATATTTAAGGTTTTATGATTTTACAACATAGAGCATGGAAACACTTCGATAATCAAACCATAAACATTTTAGTTATGGAGACTAAACACTTTAGGCAAGTAAGACTCAAGTCATGACATTTGCTAGGACTAGAAACGCGAGGAATCAAAATTGTTACCCATAATTTATTTTTTTCAATAAAGTCATTTTTTGACAGATTTAACATCTTGAAATTTGGCATGAGACACGTGGTATCAATCCCAGTTGTATCTATTATAAGCTACTCGATTCACCTTAGACTTCTGGCAAACATTTTAAGATTCCTTTGGAAATTACTTGGTCATTAACACCGCCTATTATCCTCAGCTCAATGGTTAGAGCGAGAGAACAATTCCAACATTTTAAGATATGCTCAAGGCATGTGTGATTTTCTAGAAATGATTAGGCAAATCATTCTACATTAAACAAGTTGCTTTACAACTATAGTTATTACATGAACATATTGACTACACCATTTGAGGCACTTTAAGGTTGAGGTATCAATCACTTATTCACGGGCCGAAATCAGGAAAGTCCAACTCACTAGTCAATGAGTTATTTATGAAACAACAAAGAAATCATACAAATCAAAAATCAGTTACAAATAACAACATATGGCTAGATAAGCTAAGTCGATGTACGACGCAAAATATTGGAAGTATGTTCCATAAGTCGCAAACCATTAGAATCTCAAGTGGGCAACAAATTATGCTCAAAGACCCGTCTTGGAAAGGCGTGGTACGATTTAGAAAAACATTGGACGACCCAATGTGACTCAAATACCCTCATCTTTTCACAAGTAACATTGTAGAACCTAACATGGACTGAATTCAGGGACTGAATTCCTTTTTGGTTGGGCGAATGTGACAACTCGTAATTTCAGGTCATTTCTCAAAACAATTCATGCTTCACTATTTCATCATTTATCGTAAACTAGGTTTGCGTGTTTCAAATTCGCGTAACCTTAATGGTTTAGCGGCGAATTCATGATCATATCATCACGGACATTTCATATAGACTAAGTTTAGTCTACATATCATTAGCATCATTTTTATCATGTTAGTTCATTCATGATTTTGCATTTCACCTTAAACGCGTAAATTTCATATTAAATAAACGCTATCGCGTAAGTTATTATTTTGAACATTTAATCCAATACTTCCAAAAATTATCCCGATATATTTTTATACTTACATTTAGTTTATAAAAATAATATTTTGAGTTTACCTAGTGTTTTAAATTTATTTTGTATATAAATCGTTAAATTTATATTATTACGACACTTTTCTTAAAAACTACACGATAATTATTATATCACTCAAATTTTACAAGAAATGTATTTTTACAATTTATATGATCTCAATATACATTACTTTGATCCATTAAAGTTTATTTTTAGACAACACTACTCTAATTACTCAAATGTATAAACAATGTTACAAGTACCTTTACTTAATTTCATTTACATACACATTTATATATATACAAGATATGAAAAAAAAAATGTATTTAGAAAATGCATACCCCCTTGGCCGACCAAGGGGGTGGTGCATTAATTAGTTGGTAAAGAAATTTTTCTTACATATTGAGATTCATACTCAATCTTACTTTCACACTTCACACAACAATAATTCAAGTTAGTCTAGTTTTCTTCTCTCTTGTTTTTCCTCTCCAAGAACCGGTCACACCTATGGGTGAAAAGGGATTCATAAAAATTTTCCAAATCAAGTTCTAAACAATCTAGTTACACTCTTAATCAAGGTTTTGAAATAAAAACCTAGGGTGTTTAGGTTTAATCCTTTGTTCTTGTCACCTCATCAAGTAACTAGTAAGCATATCATTTTTATTTTACATCTTTCATTATCATTTCATATTTATTTCATCATTTTTGAGCAAAGCATGCAAGACTTATGAATGTTTATACCATTTTTACAATGTTTTTAGAAGTTATACATATATAAGTCATCCTATAATTTATCCCTTGTTATATATTAGTTTTGGTGATGTCTAGGAACCCATGACACCCTAAGAAGGTGTATGGTAGGATTAGAATAGCTTCGGAGTTGTTTTTAAGGGATTGGAATAGGTTTAGTACGAGAAAAACTCATTTCGACAAGTATTAAAAAGGGTCTGATCTTATTTTTAAAAACTGGAAAATCCGACAGTAGACACAAATTTTTGGCCTAGATATTTAGAAAATATACTTTAAAACGAAACCGTGGCCGCTTGAACGGATTAAAACGGAGCTATAACGAAGAAGTTATGAATTTTTCAAGTTTGACGACGAAATATATATATCCTGAAAATTTCAGCAAACTGTTTTTGTTTTGTACGAGTCAAAAACGAGTCTTAAGCGTTATAAATTATTTCGACTTATCAAAAATATATTAGTATACTTTGATACGAAGCTAAGGACGTATAATACGTAGAAAACGGAGTTGTAGAACTTAAACTATACACGTTTACACAAAATTTGCCGTAACTTTATTATTTGAGAAAAACTATACTATTTTATTAGACAAATGTTACGGTAAACAAGTGACCATATTGAAGGCTATTTTTAACGTTGACGTAGAACTTTTTGTAAAGAGATGTCTTCTAATAAAAGTGAGATCACCAAGCATATTTTCCAAAATGACCAACCGTTTGAATGGCGGAGTTGTAATGAATTAACTACGGTTGCTTAAACTTTGCCGAAATTCACTTTTAAACTACATTTTGGACAAAATCACCATACTTAATCTATATTTTTCTCTATGAACGAGACCTTTAGGATAAAAACTTAAATGCCAAAACTTTGAGTTTATAATACAAGCTTTCCAAAACCGTTGAGTTCGTTTCCTAACGTTCGACGTACACCATTTTACGACAAGCTTTTCGAAGCCATTTTTGCCACTTTCATGAAATTTCCAACGACATTATTTTACGACGAAAAGTTATAATTTCGCAATAAATCATTAAGAAACTATTGTAGGATGACATTTTGACGTAAATACTTGTAAAGTAATTTAAAAATGGTCAAGACGTCAAAAGAGTATTTTTCGACGATAAGTATTATTTTCAAAACTCACAAATGGTATAAATAACATACGAAATGCATGCATAACATTACATCATAACTCATTACGTATCATAAACATTCATAATAGGTCAAGGTTAGAGATTCACGCTACATTTCAGTGTATCCACTTTTGTCATCATAATCATTGCAGCAGGTGAGTTTTCATAGCCCCGATTTATTCAAGTTTTTACTTTATTTCAAACCTACGGGGGAGAATACATTGCACACCATTTTATTACGCTACCAAGTATGTCAAATTCATTGTATTGCTTAAGTTACCGCATTGCCAGTTAAATGTCCCCATTTCATAAACATGAACCGTTAATTTCCTAGAAGCATGAGTGAGTGGATAGATCTATCGAGGGTGACACCTCCATCCGGGTTGGTGGATCCCAACTAGTCATACGGATGCATTTCATTTCATAAACATTATTGAGTTGTTTGGCAAGACACTCTGTTGGGGCGAACATCAGTCAGAGCTTCGGTGTCATGTGCTTAAGCAATTGTAACATCATTTTGTGACATTATTGTCATACATAATTTATACTTGTGGTAGTCGTATTAACATTTACATAAACTCTATGAACTCACTCAACCATTGTGTTGACACTTTTAGCAATGTATTTTCAGGTAACTAAGGCATTCACTTCATGGCATGCATGTGGACATATCATAGAGTCGCGGTGACGACGCGTCTCACATGGGATTTATACACTTTAAAAACATCGTTTGACTTGTACCAAACTTACTTTCCGCACATAGTGACTTTCATTTGGGACCTATCTTTGTAACTCTGAATGTTTTTATTAAATCAAGCGATTTATTTTTCAAACGACACTTTAGGTCGTTCAATATAACTGTGATTGTGATGCTATGACAGTCAATCCCCAGGAATTCCATTCCGCTGCAAAACAGGTAATTTGGGGGTGTGACAGCATACATCAGGCAACCAATTACCCTATAATACTCAAGTTGAGATACAACCTCGCCATTATTAGGCATCAACTTCTCACAAGTATCCATAGGTGTACTCACTGGAGTACAATCAAAGTAATTGAATTTTCTCAACACCTTCTCAATATAATGTGACTGAGAGATAGAAATTCTTTTACTTTCATGTTTAATCCTTATACCAAGGATAACATCAGCCTCCCCCATGTCCTTCATGGAGAACCTTGATGACAAAAATTCTTATGTCAGGTCAACCTGGTTTTGGTCAGTGCCAAAGATCAACATGTCATCAACATATAGACAAATGATGACTCATTTACCAGATTCATCAAATTTGCTATACACACATTTGTCAGATTGGTTAAGAACATAACCACTAGACAAAACCACTTCATCAAATTTTTGATGCCATTTCTTAGGTGCCTGCTTTAGTCCATAAAGAGACTTAATCAGTTTACACACCTTGTTTTCATTGCCAGGCAAGATGAAGCCCTAAGGTGGGTTCATATAAACCTCCTCATCCAATTCACCATTCAAGAAAGCTGTCTTCACATCCATCTGATGAATAATCAGATTGTAAATTGATGCCAAAGCAATCAGCAGTCTTATGGTACTGATATGAGCCACAGGGGCATAAGCAATGTTACAAAAATCGTGAATCGGTAGTCGGGCGGTCGACCACCCTGCAGCGAGTAATCGGTTAAGGCGGGATTAATCGGTGATTAATCAAATTGGCATTTCCTACAAGTTTTGGGTATTTCTAGAGACCAAACTAAAGATATTAACTGATTTCAAGCCTACAATATTTTTAAATCTCAATAAAAGGCTCCAATTCTGATTATGAGGCTCATTGTGCGTTATAGGTGAAATAAACGATCCCCATTGTGCGTCATAAGTGAAATTATCATTTTTCTAAAGTTCACCGATTTGGTCAATTTTTAACCGATTCGGCCGATTTTTGGCCGATTTTTGACTGATTTTTGGCCGATTTTTTACCTGGCCGATTTTTTGACCGATTTTCAAAATTCTACAAGGTGTATGGCCGATTACCGATTAATCGGCCGATTTTTGCAACACTGGGCATAAGTATCAAAATAGTCTATCCCTGACTTTTGTTTAAAGCCCTGAATGACTAGTCTAGCCTTGAACTTTTCAATAGTTCCATCTACCTTCATTTTCTTTTTGAAAATCCATTTGCAACCCAAAGGCTTGCAACTAGGTGGTAGATCAACCAACACCCAAGTGTTGTTGCCCATGATGGAATCCATCTCATCATTGATTGCTTCTTTTCGGAAAGCAATATCCTAGGACTTCATTGCTTCTTCAAATGTCTTGGGATCATCCTCAACAATGAAGCAATAGGAGTATTGGTCAGAGACCTCATCTCTAGATCCTTCAATTAAGTATATTCGAAACTCAGGTCCAAATGACTTTGGATTCCTGACCCTTTTGCTCTTTCTGAGCACAGGTTCAGGTTGTTGAACCACAACCTCATCAGGGACCTCTGATGGTACTTCATCAGGGACCTCTAATACACCAGTGTCATGAGTTCCATTAAGAATCCTCTGACTTGGTCTAGGGACTGATGAGAATCTATTCTCATCAAACATTGCATCTCTTGATTCAATTATGGAGTTAATTGAAACATATTCATTAGGTTCAATAACATAGAACCTAAAATCCTTGGAATGCTCAGCATATCCAACAAAGATGCAGTCAATGCCTCTTTCACCCAAAGTTTTCAGCTTTGGATCAGGGAGTCTTACAACAGCCCTACAACCCCAGACCTTGAGATAGTTCAGGTTGGGTTTCTTTTTAGTCCAGAGTTCATAAGGGGTAACCTTGTTCCTTTTGTTGGGAACCCTATTTAATAAATAGCAAGCTGTTATCATAGCTTCACCCCAGAACCCATGACTCAGTCCTGAATAGGACAACATGGAATTAACCATCTTCTTCAGCACCCTGTGTTTCCTTTCAGAAATACCATTTTGCTGAAGAGTATAGGGATCAGTCGTTTCATGGATTGTACCAACAAACTGAAAATACTGAGTATCTATGTACTCACCTCCCCTATCAGTCCTTAATCTTTTGTTCAAGGACCCAAGTTGCAATTCAACTTCAGTTTTAAATACTTTGAATTTATCTAATGCTTCATCCTTAGTATGTAATAGATAGACATAACAAAACCTAGAAGCATCATCAATAAATGTCACAAAGTACTTCTTATTCCCCAAAGAGGGAGTGGCATGCAAATCACACAGGTTACTGTGTATTAGCTCCAAGAGCTTAGATTCACGTTTAACACCCTGAAAAGGTTTCTTAGTTATCTTGGTCAACATGCAAGTTTGACACTTTTCAATGTCCATGTCAAATTCTGGGATTAACCCATCCTTAGACGTATCTTGCATCCTTTTATAGTGTACATGGCCAAGTATAGCATGCCATAGGGTAGAGTCAGTCAGGTCATTGGTCGTCACAAAGGCTGAATTAACACTATCAGTGACAATATTAAGCCTGAACATTTGATTACATAAATAGCCAAAACCAATAAACACACCATGTTTAGACAAGACAAATTTATCAGATTCAATAACTTGTTTATATCCATGATTATTCAAAACACTACTTGAAACCAAGTTCTTCCTTATATCAGGAACATGAATAACATTAAACAAAGTTACAATCTTTCCAGAACTAAACTTAAGATCTACACAACCACGACCATGCACCAAGGTTGTTGACTCATTTCCCATGTGAAGAATAGAACCATCATTCAGTGACTCATAAGTCTTGAACCAGCTTCTATTTTTACACACATGAACTGTTGCACCAGAGGCAACCCACCACGCAACATCATCATCCTGCACATAATAAGATTCAGATACATATGTAACATAATAAATCTGAAAAGACTTATTAAACATATTTTGACCTTTCAGTGAGTTGGCTGAACCACCACTCCCTGAACCATTAGTGCCTGATCCATTGGCTTTACCACCATCCTTAACACCATTGCAACCCCTTTTAATGTGACCAGATTTGCCACATTTCCAACAAGTAGGAGTTTCCTTCTTGTTAGGATATGCCCTTGTGTTATCATGATGTTTACGTTTGCCTTTGTTGTCATTGTACCTGGAGGAGTTGTTATGCTCCACCATATTGACAACAGATGCACCAGTAGCATTGCTACTCTTTGGCTTGTCACTATCCTGCACCCTGAGAGATTCCTCAATGCGCAGATGACTGCCCAACTCAACCAGAGTTAACTCCTCTTTCTTATGTTTCAAAGTATGCTTGAAATCTTTCCAAGAAGGGGGAAGTTTATCAATGACACAAGAGACTGAAATAGCCTCATCCATGTGCATATTGTGTTGTGTAAACCTTCCAAGTATACCAAGAAGTTCATTGTATTGTTCCATAACTGGTCTTGAATAAGTCATTTTGTAATTTGTGAAATTACTTACAAGGAACTTCTTACTTAATGTATCCTCAGCCACATATTTGGCATCCAAGGAATCCCATAGTTCTTTGGAAAATTCAAAGTTCTGGTAAATGTCAAATAGAGAATCAGACATACCATTAAGAATTAAGCCTCTGCAAATGTAGTCATCATTCTCCCATTTGCTCCTTCTCCTGATCTGCTCCACAGTAGCATCATCCCCATCATCAGGAATAGGTGTAGTCAGAACATAGACCACACTCATGCTTGACAGCAAGAAGTGCATCTTCTTCTGCCATCTCCTAAAGTCCACCCCTTCAAACTTATCAAGCTTGGCAAAGTTTGAAGCCATGTGTTTCATTGCAGCAGCAGCCATTGATTATCACAAATAGTTTATTTTGATTGTTGGTTGGTATGCGCCCAGAACAGGGTTAAGACAATCAGTAGCAACTGCAATACCACTAGGTGGTTACCGGATATCAGTTGGAATCGTGTGATCACTTTCCAAATTAAACTATTCGACCATATGCCTGGGTTACACGAATATCTACTTGGGATAAGACTAAAGGTTTGTTATTGAATTAGGCACAAATCAATAACCCTTGCGCTTATAAGTGTTTAAGCTTTCAGTTTGTTTCTCCTGGTTTTTTATGTTTCTCAGTATCTTCATGCTGATGAAGTCCATCTCTATTTATAGTAGAGAATACTCACTCCTAGTCAATGGACATTATGAATGATTAACGGCCAATTAATCACTCATAATAAGCCTCCATTATCATATGAATAGTGGTTACATGACCAATTAAATGTGGTCATAAAGCAGTCAAAGCTGTTACAAAATAATCACTGCAACACTACCAGTAGGAACCTTTACACTGGCAGCAGGAACCAATACACTACCAGTGGGAACCATCAGTTACTACACTAGCACTGGTAACCAATACATTAGCAGTAGGAACCAATACACTGCCAATAGGAACCATCAGTTACTACACTAGCAGTGGTAACCAATACACTAGCAGTACTTTCCACTATTGAGTCAGGGTGTTCAGGGACCTTAGGGGTGTACACTCCGTACCTCCAAACCCATTACAAGGTGTGAACTAATCCCACAAGTGCACTAAATTTTCCAACATCTTCAACCTAGGATCACCATTCCTTGTGATAGGAAGATTTGGGTACTTAGATTTCATATCACAAAAGAATTTGATAGCATGAAAGTCAATACACAATCTTTGTACCGTTCCAAAGACTGTCATAAACTTGAACAAAGATTTCTTCTCTTCTATCAAATCTGCTAATTGATCTTCAAAACTCCTAGCATTTGTCAGGGCTTGAGCTAGTTCAGACTCCAATCTAGCAACTATTGTTGGGAGTTTGGTTTATCTTACAGAGACTCGACCAGATATTGCTTATGTTGTCCACATTGTTAGCCAGTTTGTTGTTGCTCCAACTACAGTTCGTTGGGTTGTTGCCCTACAGATTCTACGGTATCTTCGAGGTAATAAGTTTCAGACACTCTTGATTCCTTGCATATCTTCTTTAGACTTGCGTGCTTATTGTGACTCTGATTGGGCCGGTGATTCTATTACTCGCAAGTCTACAACCGAGTTATGTGTTTTTCTTGGAGATTTGCTTATCTCATGGAAGAGTAAGAAACAAGATGTTCTTTCAAGATGTTCTACTGAAGCTGAGTATCGTGCCATGACTGTTACAACTAGGGAGATTGTTCGGTTATGTTGGTTACTTGCACATATATGGGTGTTCATATTACTAGTCCTACTCCATTATACGTGATAACCGTAGTGTTATTCAGATTGCGCGCGACACGGTTTTTCATAAAAGAACCAAACATATAGAGATTAATAGTCATTTCACTTGACACCTTCTTCAAGCGGTCACCATTTCTTTGTCGTTTATTTTGTGTGCTTTACATATTGCAGATATATTTGCCAAGCCTCACTGTGGCCCGCGTTTTCGTTTTCTATCTGACAAACTCTCAATGTTACTCACTACAACATTATGAGTTTGAGGGGGATGTTAGTTAATAAGGTCGGCCCACTTGTGTCGGCCTATTAAACCGTCTAGCATTTGGGCATCGTCTCTTTATTTTGTGTATTTATATGTTGATTGTACATACTTTTCATTCATCAAGTTATATACGGAGTAAATGTTTATTCACTATTCGGTTTCTACAATGAATAGTGCAACATTGTCCTCTGCATTGTTTCCGGGGCTGGGTATATTAACCAACTGATATTGTTGGTTATTAACATTTTGCAACTAAGTATATGTAGTAAGAGATGTCTGACCATTTCCTAAACATGGTCACCTAATAGCCCAATGCTAATAGCCCAATGTTGCAATACATTCTAACACAATGAATAACAAAACTGAACCAACACCAGCAATACTCAAAAGTCAAAACTACATTCAAAATATAACCCCTGAAATTTAGAAATTCAGCATTCAAAAAAATTATAGAGTATAAAATGGGTCACACCCGCCTCTCGGAAAGGGATGATTTATCTTGATTCCTATGTGCCTCGTGGAACTCCTTGATGATTTATCTTGATTCCTATGTGCCTCATGGAACTCCTTGAAGGTGAATCATTTCTTTGTTTTGTACTTAATCTAGAGCTAATGAATCTAAGGTTCAAAAATATCTGTGTATCCAAAAAGAATTTACCTAAAAACGAAAAGATTCATCAAAAGGCTTTCTTCTTATTCTTCTTCATTCTCTTAGATTTCCTCCGTTTTAGGTATATCTGATATGATAAACCGCTGAACACCATAGCAACACTCCCCCATTGCTTTCTAGATAAGGGATTCCCACTAAGTAGTGATGATACCACAATGCTAACAAACTTGCGGGTGGTTGTGATTGTGGTGTTAGTTAATGAACCAAATCGGCTAATGGTAAAAAATATAAAGTTTTGACCAATTGCGCCACATAAACAGTAGTATAAAATATCCCAAGCTGCTTCGGGGTTGTTCTTGCAGAATTGAACTGCTTGGTATCCACTTGCTTGTGGCCAACCAAACATGAAAATGGCGTTGTAAACGGTACCCCATAAGTTCATTCCTAACATCATATCCCATGCATTTGTTTTTGGGTACCTACAATATAACATAAATGCCTTCATTAGTAGTTATATTAAACGAAAATTGTTAAACAAGGTTTCTGTATACATCAGGGGCAATCTCAACCATTTACTTGAAAACGGGTCATTTCGGGTAGTATTTGATTTTGATTAATAATGGGTCAGAAAAAGTTTTACATGTTTAACAGCATCCTAAAATGTTTCATAACAATGGTCTAAAAAGTGTTGAGGTGTTAGGCCAACCCGACCAGACCGGTTTTGATCTGACCCATTTTGACCCGTTAGGCCATTACCCAACCAACCCCGGTTTACCACCTCTATTTTTAATGTTGATTGGAAACTGAAAGATTATTGAATGGATACCTTGCCGAGATTGAATCTTGAGTGGCATTTGTGAAACCATCAAACACCAAGTTTAAGAAACAAAGTCCATATCCAAGTGGGGCGTTTGGATTAGCCAGCTTGTTTATGGTCTTCGAGCTAGTCTGAGTCAAATAAAGGCATTACAAGCTTGAGAATCTCATCGTGATTCTGATTCTTATCAGAAACACGCATCCTAACTAAATTTACTGATTTGAACAAATATTCACCTTTGCCAATGCAAATATTGACACCCCGCCAGCAACAAGGAGGCTGCAAAGATACTCCTGAAACGAGTATCTAATACCATAAACTAGCGTCCCCATCAGCATCACTGTGCAAAGACATTTTTTTTAAAGAAACATATGAGAGGTGATTAACATTTATTAAATGCTACAAAATAGTCACTCAAAATCTAGGCAGAACTCACCTGGAATCATCTTTGAGGATTTTGCAAGGACCTGCAAGTAATAATGTGAAGGTGACTAGATTAAACAGCTTATGTATGACATTTTGTCCATGGAAAAGATCGAAGAATACTGAAAATTGAACAATAATTGTATGGAACAAGAACAACATGCTGATAAACCAGTCTAAAACATCAGAATCTAACTAATAACAGCCTAGTTCCATGAAGTCGTCTACAAAGATTTATTTATCTCAAGCCGGGACAGTATCACATATTCTCATGCAGCATAGTTGATAAAAGATACGTGACAACTGAACATACCTGAGCAGGATAACTGATATACTTTAGAGCTTCAATTCCCATAGCTGGGCCTATCGTATTTGTAATTCCAGCACTCCAATAACTCCTCCATGGAGCACGTCCACCCTTAGCTTTGCGCCAGAGCTTTATCACTATTCAATAACCAGAAACTGTCAGGGTATTCTATTAAAATAAGTAAAAGGTTTATGAATGTTCGTCACTCAAATTTTAAATCACGACAAGCAAGTAAATAAACGAATACAAGAACTACTCACTGATGAATGACCATAGTAAACAAACAGCACTTTGTGCTAGGTTCAAGAACGCCAGATGTTCAAACCTCTCCTTTCTTTTGCCAAATCTCTTAGTAGACCTGAAAAATTAGTAATAACGACTATTATTAAGCGAAAGATAATAAAAATCTCTACTTAGTTGTTGAACAACCATAAACAACTCTGACACTAAACGGCAAACATTGGTCAGTGGTCACTTTATTGCTAGGAATCGTATCTACACTGGTCACTTTCAGAGAGTCACGATAACATGGATAAAACAATAGACCACAATATCACATGGCGAAGCATTGACGGGTTTGACAGGACTTTATCACAAAGTACTTGAATTCACAACTTTTGACTACCATAATCTGTAATTTTGTGGATCTGTTTTAACTTGAGTTTATATTACACATCCAAAATTTATTTGCCCTTTCCGCTTTACTAAGTCTAAGGTCACAGAGAAATTCATCTTAGAATATAAAACTTCCGATGCATTATAAAATTGGCGTCATTTGATGTAATGATCATTGAAAACTTCAGTTATCACAAAGCACCATAGCTAACGTAAATCCACCGTCACAGATCATAAGTAAGCTAACCTCCTAATACATATTACTTTCAAATCCTTAAACATTTTTCATCACAAATTCAATTGCTACAGCATAAATTTCTTTACTTCGCTAAGGCTATGTTTGGCAAAACTAGCATAGTAGCGTAGCTGTTTGTTTTATAAATGGTCCTAAGCTATACAATAGAATTATACTTTTTCCAAATATTACTAGTTTGGTAACACAACTTGTTATTTTGTACCAATATGCCCATTTGTTTAATATTAGTAGACGATACTTTTCCGATTTTTTTTTAAAATGGTACGTGTACCTGGTTACAAATGGGCATATTAGTACAAAATAAGAAGTCCAAATACCATATGAGTAACATTCTAGGTACGCATACCATAATGAAACATCTAAAAAAGTACACGTCTATTGCATAAAGCAGCTAAAAACCCTTTTACCAAAGCATTTGGTAAGGTAGTTGTTGTACATATAAAACTGACATATAAAAAGCTAAAGGGAAATCCAACATAAAATCAAAGTTATATATTTTTTTTCTAGAGTTTATATATTTAAACGGGTTCACAGGTTGACGTGTTCAATACTTGCCCAACCTAAACACGACCCATTTATTAAAGGGCAAATGACAAAAAAATGCATCAAACTTGACACTTTATCTGATTGTGTGTAGCCAACTATTTTTTTTCTTATTGTATGTACTGAACTTTCAAATTTCGATCATTATGTGTATTTTGTGACTATTATGCCATGTAAAATGACCATTTTACCCTTCAAAATTTGAAAAAATTAAGGGTAAAATGGTCACAAAATACACACAATAATCGAATTTTGAAAGTTCAGTACACGCAATAAGAAAAAAAATAGTTGACTGTATACAATCATAAAAAGTGTCAAGTTCAATGCATTTTTTTGTCATTTGCCCTTTATTAAACGGGTTCACCTGTTTTTGACCCAAACCCATTTATCATGTCGTGTTGAAAATCACACCCCTCGGCAAAACTAGCATTAGCATTACCCTTTTTTATGTTATAAAAACGTTTGGTAACGTAAATAAACACGTAAACGAATGATATTATAGAATTATATATGGATGATCAAATAATATAAAAAAATGAAAAAATAAATACACGGTCTCTTGAAGAACGCCTTGATAAATATAAGCCGACCATATTCCGGTTATGCAAAACACCAGCTCCACCCCTCGTCGGCCACGAAACTCCATTTTTGTAACAGAAATTTTAACCGACTGGATATTTTTTTATTTAATTTGTTTTTTTTTTTTTTAATTATTATTTTTTTGATTTGTTTTGTTTTGTTTTGGTGAAGGAGAATATTCAGGTGGGGTTAATTGTTCTCGAAGGTGTTAGTTGTCTCTTTCCACGTGGTGATCTTTCATTAGATTGCTTCAAAATTAATTAATCAAGTAAACGAACTGAACCGGACCGATCTTACTTGATTTGGTTTTTGGTTTTATATATTTATGGTTTTTAGTTTCAGTTTGACTCTGTTTGGTTCGGGCGAAACCAAGAAAAACAAAACCTAAACCTTCTAAATGGAATCGAACCAACTGAGTCATTTTGGTTCGGTTCTCGGTTCATTTTTTTCTTAAAATCGATTTTCGGTTCGGTTTTGATCGGTTGGGTCGGTTTTCACCCGATGCTCAACCCATTACGTGATAAGCCTCATTTGCACGTGTCCTTGGTACATATGACACACCTTGCACGTGCCTTGTTTACTACGGTCACCCATGAAGCACATTTTTTGGCCAAAAAGTTTGGAAGTTGTTTGGACGATCGAGTCTTGGAGCTGTGTTTGTGTGAGTGTGGGTGTTTAATTTTGGTTTTTGTAAGGTATATTCATGTTTAAATGGGATATATTTGGGTATTGAAATTGATTATCTTATTACACTAAGTCAGTGCCGAAGTTAGTTGTAGAAAGCAAAAGCTGAGGTGGCACTGGTGAATGCAGTTTGATGTCTCCTTATTACAAACAGTCTTAATAAGAGGCCGGAGAATGAACTTTTAATTTGCCTGGTCAAGTTGTCGGTTCATGGGCTAATTATATATATATACTAAAACCCATTGGGGGGCACTGTAGCTACAGTGGATACGCAATTTTCATTTTAGCCCCTTAGGTTACTGATCAATTGCAAAGTTAGTCCTTAACGTCCGTTAACTAACAGTCGAGGATTAAATTTGAAACCGAACAATAACTTCAGTGGCTATTTCTGTGCAAATATTAAGAAGAAACAGCCCCTGAGGTTACCTTTTATTTTCAGCGTTAGTCCCTAAGGACTAACTTTGCAACAAACCGCCACTTTCAGGGACAAAAAAGGAAAATATTGTTGCTACAGTGCAAAACAGTGCTGCTACAGTGTACTGTTCATAGGGAATTTACGAAAATGGTCCCTCAGGTTAGCTGTGAAACGCACCGTTAGTCCCCCGTTATCAATCTTTTGCAAATTTAGTCCTAAAAAAAAAAAAAAAAAAGACTTTAGCAAATTCATTCCTGTAAATAAAATGATCGAGGGCAACGCACTCCCGCCGCAACACGCGGGTTAACCCGCTAGTTAAACCGTATTTTTTAAACTGATAGGGTCAACCGAGGTTTGAAGCATTGATTTGATGAATATAACAATATTTTAAAATATCTCACATTATTGCTTAAGCGAAACTCAAATTAACAACCATTTAGTTAAAAAACATCAAACCCTAAATAATGGGATACAAACCTTTTAGTACAACTTTTTGGTTTTGATGGGCCTCAAACTCTCATCATGCATGTAAACTCTTATAATCTTTTTCCTTGCTAGGTTCACATTGTAAAATTAGATATTTGTATATAGTTGTTGACATTTTTTAAAAGAGTAAATTACATAAATGGTCATTGTGATTTGTCTATTTTTTCATATTTAGTCACTGAATTTTTTTTTTTTACAAGGTCAGTCATTAAAGTTTCAAATCGTTACAGATCCAGTCATTAAAATTTCAATTTCATTACATAAATGGTCATTGTGGTTTGAAACTTCAGTGACTATTTATGTAACGAAATGGACTGAATCTGTAACGATTTGAAACTTCAGTGACTACTATATCAAAAAAAAAAGTTCAGTGACTAAATGTGAAAAAGTAGACAAACCATAATGACCATTTATGTAATTTACTCTTTTTAAAATTTGTATGTATACGATTTTCATGAGATTTTGGCCAATCATTGGTGACAGACAATGATATGTGCTCGATGATTCACCTCATATGTAAAGCAGGACAGAAAATGAAGACACTATCGTTATCTTTCAATATTTATTAATCGGTACATGTGTCTTCTTTTCTAGTCCTAAAATGTCTCTCTGGTTTGTTACCCAACTAGCTCATTAGTTTTAAATCAAATTTATGCTATGACGAAAAAATTAAACGAATTAAAAGACTCACTTACTCAAATGTTTAAAAAAATGGCTAAAATTACAAGAAAGAAATTTATAAAATATTTTGCTAGTTTACCTTTGGTTTTTACTTGTTCCACCGCACTTAATCCATGTTTAAATTGTCGAAGTAATTTTTTGTGGGTTGTTGCGGTTATCCTTCAGCCTTAAGAGTAAGCCTTCCAGATACCTGCTAAGATGAACGACGCGTTAGCCTCGCCCCGGGTGTTATCCCAGGACCCGACTCCGGCGTAAGAGTAAGTATGTGTTTTACCGAAAGGTATAGTATAAATGTATGTGTGTGAAAAATGATACCTTATTTCCCAATACTGTATGCGTATATATACTACCTGATGTCACTGTCTGGTCCCTGGGTCTGTCGTACTTCCTGGGGTCGTGGGCGATATCAGAGCTGACACTGTCCCTGACACTGTCCCTGGGGACATGTCCGACATCCACGGGGATGAGACAAAGTGTATCCAGGCTAAATGCCAAAAGTACTGTCAGGTCGGCGTGTCCTTCGGACGGATGACCTATCATTGTACCTTTCGGCTTGGGAGTTGCATTAGAGTATCGGTCCATTCGGATAAAAGTATCGGTCCATTCGGATAAGAGTATCGGGCCCTTCGGTGTTAGACCGAAGGGGCATATACGTCGTCATAAATGTTGGAGGCACATAACTTTTAATAAGAAGAATAACAGAAATTTAGACTTACCATGGAGAAGCTGCCGAAGGATGCCATTGGGTTGTATGAGCAGTACTTTACGTTTTCGGGAGTGCGCGTTCCGTTTTCTACCTTTCTTCTGAGAGTGATAAGGTATTTCAAAGTTCATATATCACAGCTTGTGCCCATCGGACTGAATAGGCTTGTTATGTTTGAAGTATATTGTCGGAGCCTTGAGATTGAGCCGACCATGAATCTATTTCGGGTTTTTTACAAGTTGAACAAACAGGGACACTGGTTCTCTTTCGCTAGTCGGACCGGAGGGAATTCTCCGGGACGTATCTTTAAGGAAACTTGCTCAAGCTTGAAGAATTGGAAAGACAATTTCTTTTTGATAGACCGGAGGGCAATTCCAGATGCCATGCCTTAGAGACATCCGGACTCTAGTGTTTCGGATGATGCTCCCACGGGAGACAACCTGGATGCTGATGTGGCGAGGCTGTGTGAGGGGATAGTGGAGCTTAGGCCTGTTCATTCGGGTCTCTTGTATGAGGTTGGGTTGACGAAGGTCTGGAGGCATTCTGGCTTTCGCCCGGAGTTTAAGGATATGGAGAAGAATGGTAACGCAAGCACACATTTTTTTTTTTTTTTTTTTTTTACATACCCATGTTTTCTCTCTTTGTGCAGTTATTACCATGTCTCGTTACTTGCGTTTGAGGTCCAAAGAAGGGTCCAGGTTAGGGAAGGGTGCTCCTCTTGCCGAGGGGACGGAGATACCCCAGCATGTGACCCAACCCTTGGAAGTGGGAAAGGAGGTTCCGGAGGTTAGCCGGGCACAACGGATTGTGGAAAAGGCTGATCCATCTGTACTAAAAGCGAAGGAAAAGAAGAGGAAGCAGCAGGAAAAGCGATCGACCGGCCCTTCAGCCATGCTTAAAAGGAGAAGGCCCCATACTCCTTCCATTGATCTATCGTCGAGCCCGGATAACTCCCAGCGGACTCATTCGGCGTCGCCCATAAATACCGTGATGCCTGAAGATGTTGTGGATGGTCCTGAGCAGGGAAGTGTGGCTGGCGGTGGGGACGATCAGGGCTCTGGTCTTCGCGGTCCGGAGACCACTTCACTGGAAGAACCCCCGGTCGATGCTGGTCCTTATGTCTCCGGTCAAGGTATGTCTTTTAAATTTGTGATGTGTCTGCCGTTATCACCTTGTTTCTTCCTCTTTTTTTTTATATATCGTTCGTTTCTTCTGACCAGGAACTGGAACGAGTGGGACGGTGACGGGTGCTCATAGTGTCGCCTAGGCTAGCACCTTCGTCGAAGGTACGTTGTAACTGCTTTGCTTACTTCGGTTTGCCCTTCCTAAACTTGCAAGTCTGTCCTCCTTTTGTAGGTGGGTTTGGCCGAAGGGGGTCTGGGGAACCGTTCATTCCTGGCTGGAGTTTGCCGCTTAACACCACCCTGAATGACGTTGCGCAGTGCCGGGATATGATGAGTAACCTGGCCCCTCCCTTCATATTGGCGGAGCAAGAGGATCTGGCTGATGACAGGGCTTTGTATAGAGGATGGTTCGAGTTATGTCATGGGACCATGGCTATTACAGACGTGTTCAAGAGGTTCGAGCGTCTGAGCCACCATTATGCGGATCTCTACAAAGCTCACTCTACCTGCTCTAGCGTCGAGACTCAGCTTTCTGAAGCTCAAAATAATCTCCGAGTTCAAACGGAGGTTAACCAAAAACTTGCTCAGGACAATCAGGATCTCCAAGCGTCTCATAATGACTGCGGTCGGAAGGAAGAGGAGATGGGTTCTCGTCTGGTTGCTTTAGAGAGGGAGTTGAATGAACTAAAGATCAAAGATGAGGAGAGGGAGAAAAAGGTGGGATTGTTGGAAGAAGCCTTGAAGAGAAAGTCGGAGGAGTTGGATGAATCCGAAAGGGAGGCTGCAGTTTTAAGGGCTGATTACGAGAAGCTCGCCGTGAACGCTGGTCACGAGGAGATCGTAAGGTTCAACTACGTGAAAGAGTTGATTCCGGCGGTCGTTCAGCGCTTACACGGGAGTAATGAATACCAGCAGGCTTGGGGGAGCGTTTTTAACGCCGCTATAGATTCTGGTTATTTGGATGGTCTCAAGGTTGGTCGTAGCGATGAGGAGGTCGAGGGGATCCTTGCTACTCAGAAAGATTTTGACATGGAAGCAGTTAGGGGTTTTGTGGCTGCTTATGATGAGATGTTCTTAAGGTCCTTTCCTTACATTGAGAAGATCAAGCGGTCTTATCATCTTCCCCTTGCAGACTTGATGAATGTCTTTCCCGAGGGAACCGGAGCTACTCCAGGGGCAGGCACCTCCGGAGATTCTTAGTATCGGATAGGGTAGTTGTTAATTGGCCTGCGCGCCTTGAATCTGATGTATTTGAACAATGACACTTTTTTAGTATTGTTGTGGTTGTATGCTATGTCGGACAATATTTATCATTATTTATGATCAGACGGGGCCGTCCGTATACCGGACCCTCATTTTTGGTGTGTATATATTTTCGCCTGTGTATGCCGTGTTTTTTGTTAGCATCTTGACACTTTTCGTCATTAAATTATTCCCGTAAGCAAATGTGCCGCGGCCTTCCCTAATGACTTAGCATTTTTCGGGGTGTTATTTTCGCCTGGTGGTAAATATACCTGGTGGCTCATCCCTGGCGTCGTCACGCCTCCGGGGTATCTGCGTGCCGTTCGGGCACATATGCCTCGGCTCATCCCTTAATGTCTTAGCATTATTCGGGGGTATGCAGTCGTCTACCGAATGGTGTGTGGCCTTCCCTAGTGTCGTTGCACTTGCGGGGGTAAATTAATTTTAATTGGGGGTTTTTGGATGCTCGGTCGGAGGTAGCTAATCTCCGCCGGTCCGCCCCTTACGTACGAGATATGGTTGCGGAAAATTTTCCTCCTCCGGGGGGAATATATATCATTACTTAGTGAGAATAAAGTAGTTCATGCCCGTAGGCTTACAATGCATATTTTTAATTTAAAGAAAACATTTCTTCAGATTCATGGCGTGCCACTTCCGGGGTACTTCCTCTTCATCCAAGGTTTCCAGTTTGTACGAGTCGTTGAGGTTTGCCTCTTTGATCCGATAGGGCCCTTCCCACTTGGGTCCTAATTTGCCTTGATCTTCGGCTCTGCTGGCTTCGTTTTTTCGATACACGAACTCCCCCGGTTTGAAAGAAACCAGTCGTGCCCTCCGGTTGTAGTACTTTTCCAGTTTCGTTTTGTACCGGGCTTCCATCACAGCGGCCTCTTCTCTCCGTTCTTGTAGCAAGTCAAGGTTGAGACGGATGTCTTCTTCATTTTGTTCTGCCGTTCGGTGGGAATCTTCTTCCATCCCTTCCCTTATCCGGCCTACTAGTACGTTGGCATGAATATTCGCCGGTATGACCGGACTTCGCTCTTCATAAGTGAGGCTGAAGGGGGTCCTCTCCGTTTAATAGTTTGATGGAAGTCCTGTGTGCCCACAGGACATTTGGCAGTTCATCTACCCATCCGGCCTTCGCGCGCCCCAACCTTGTTTTGATTCCCTCCATCAAACTCTTGTTAGCCCTTTTCCAGGTCCGTTGGCTTGGCGGATGAGCTACGGCGTATTGACTGCTTGATGTTGAGCTTTTCGACCGCTTTTGAAGGGGTTGTCCACGAATTGTTTACCATTGTCTGTGACGATGACGGTGGGGAGACCGAAGCGGCACACTATGTTATCCCATACGAACTTCGTGACGTCCTTTCCTGTGATCTTTGCCAGCGGTTTAGCTTCTGTCCACTTGGTGAAGTAGTCGATTGCGACCAAGAGGAATTTGACCTTTCCGGCTGCCGGTGGTAGAGGTCCTACTATGTCCATACCCCATTGGTAGAAGGGCCATGGAGCCATGATGGGTGTCAGCTTGGTTTTTGGGAGCTGCGGTATCGGGGAGTGGATCTGGCAAGAGTCACACTTGATTATCTCGTTTCTAGCATCGCGGTGCATTGTAGGCCAGTAGTATCCTTGCCGCATGGCCTTTGCCACGACCGATCGAGGACCGGAATGCATGCCACACGCTCTCATGTGTATCTCTCTTATAACGTAGTTTGCTTGTAGAGGACCCACGCACCTCATCATAGGTACCAAGTAGGCTTTCTTGTAAAGTATGCCATCTTCTATGACATACTGACTGATTTTCATCCTCAGGTTGCGGGCTTCATTAGGGTCTTCCGGCCAAACTCCTTCCTCGAGACACCGAATGATGGGGGTCATCCAGTTGTCTCCCTCCTCTTCAACAACATTGTTAACCTCTTTGCTTTCTGTCGATCTTTCTCTTAGCACTTCCACCAGTACTTCCTTCGTCAAGTGATCAAAAGCGACCGTGGCCAGCTTACTAAGGACATCTGCCTTTTGGTTCTGGCCTCTAGGTATGTTCCGGATGGTGAAGTTCTCAAAACTAGCTATGTACTCCTTTGCCTTCGCTAGGTACTTGATCATACTTTCATGATTTGCCACATAATCTCCGTTTATCTGGTTAGCCACCAACTTAGAGTCCACCCGGACTTCAAGGTTACGAACCTGCATGCTCTCTGCCATCCTTAAACCTGCCAGTAGGGCTTCGTACTCGGCTTCGTTATTAGTGCTGTCGAATTCAAGTCGGATGGCATAAGTAAATTCCATTCCCTCCGGATTGATTAGCACGAGACCCGCTCCGGAGCCTTTGTTGTTGGATGCTCCGTCAGTGTATAAAAGCCATTTCCCCTCCTCCTTCTTCTTCGGCGTGGGTCGGTTGAAGTACTTCTCATTGCTTTCTCCGATGGGAGCTTCCGACAGGAAGTCCGCTAACACTTGGCCTTTGATCGCACTCCGGGGTTCGTAGGTTATGTGGTATGCACCCAATTCTACCGAGTACTTAGCTAATTTCCCAGACGCTTCCGGCTTGTTGAGGATCTGCTTTATCGGTTGGTCCGTGATCACCTTTATAGGGTGTGCTTCGAAGTATCTTCGGAGTCTTCTTGACATGTGCAACAGACATAGTGCCAGTTTCTCAATCGGGGCGTAATTCCTCTCGGCTTGATTGAGCGTTTCGACACATAACGAACTGGTAATGCCTTCCCTTCCGTTCCGTAAGGAGAACGCGTGATGCCCTGCGGTGCTATATACATACGGTTCTTTTGCCGATGGTGTTGTTAGTGAGGGAAGATCTGTTATCAGCTTTTTCATCTCCTGGAATGCCGATTCCGCCTCTTCCGTCCACCGGTACTCCTCCTTATTCTCCTTGGTGATACTTTTGAGCGTTTCGAAAAACGGTAAGGATCTTTCGGCCGAACGGGCCAAGAAACGGTTAAGTGCCGCCAACTTGCCGCTGAGGCTCTGCATTTCCTTCAGGGTCCTTGGCGATTGCATGTCCATTATTGCCTTCGTCTTCTTTGGGTTTGCTCGAATTCCTTCCGAAGTTACCATATACCCTAGGAACTTTCCTTCCTCCATTCCGAAGGAGCACTTTTTAGGATTCAACTTCATGTTGATCTTCCGGAGGTTGTCGAAGGTCTCCGCTATGTTCGCTAGCATTCCCTGCTCTTCCTTGCTCTTGATGACCATGTCGTCCACATATGCTTCTAGGTTCCTCCCTATCTGTGATTGGAAGGCGGAATCTATCATCCGCTGATAGGTAGCTCCGGCGTTCTTCAGGCCGAATGGCATCTTGGTGTAGCAGTAGGTTCCTTGTTCAGTAGTAGAACGTGTTTTTCTTCGTCCTCTCTCGCCATTTGTACCTGGTGATACCCTTTGTAAGCATCCAAGAAGCATTTGTATTTATATCCCATGACCGATTCGATCTTCCAGTCGATCTCTGGCAAGGGGTAATAATCTTTGGGACAGGCCGAGTTGATGTTCTTGAAGTCAATGCACATACGCCAGCTCCCGTCACACTTCTTCACCAGAACAGGGTTGGATATCCAAGTGGGGTATTTCACCGGCCTGATTATGCCGGCCTTGATCCATTCCTCTACCTCCTTCGTGACCGCCTGACTTCGATCCGCAGCCAACATTCGACGTTTTTGACATACCGGGTCTATTGAAGGGTTGGCATTTAGGGTATGTTCTATGATTCCTCTGGGGATTCCAGTCATATCCGCCGGTTCCCATGCGAATATGTCGATGTTCCTTCGTAAAAGCTCTTTAAGGCGTCGCTTACCCTCGGCGGACAGTGCACCCCCTATCGTTACGGCTTGTTCGGGAAAGGCAGGGTTGATCGCCACTTCCTCGGTTAACCCCACCTCTCCGGCATGTTTCTTCTTATCTTTGCTCCGGAATGATGGTGGTAATTTTTCCAACCTCCTACATTCGAAATGATGGACGGAACGAGTGACCAACGTGGCGATCCCTTGAGGGGTCGGGAACTTCATCATGGAATGAACTGTAGAAGGTATGGCTCGCAGGATTTTCAATCCGGTCCTTCCTAAGATGACATTATATGGTGACGGTGCCCGAATAACTGTGAACTTCATCCTGACCTTCCTGTACAACCCCTCGTCTCCGAATGCTACATCTAATTCGATTTTTCCCAGCGGGCGTGTTACCTGTCCGGCAAATCCCAGCAAATGTGTCTGCTTCATTCGACTCCTTATCTCCTTAGGTAGGTTGTTGAAGCAGTGTTCGAACATCACCTCCACCGAAGCTCCTTCATCTACGAAGACTCTCCTTACTAAATACCCTTCCATCGTGGCTTCAACTATGAGAGGGTCATCCGACACATCTCCGTCGGGGAGGGGAGGGAACGTTATAGGCACATTCATCCATCTTTCCTCTTGCTCCGACGACTTCCTTTTCCTTCGTTCGGGCCAGGTTCGGATCATGTTGATGACCTTGTCTTTAGTTCCTGCGTCATTCCTTGGGGGTTCTCTCCTTCCCTTCTGCCTGAGATCCTTGACAAGATGATTTAGCTTCCCTGACTCCAACGCTATCTCTAATTGTCTTTTGAGCTGATAGCAATCATTTGTATAGTGCCCTTTTTCTCCATGATAATCACAGTATTTATCTTGATTCTCCTTGCGTGGGGGATCACGCATCGGCTTTGGAGGGGGTAGGCGTAGCTGGTGCTCAGTGGCTAAGATTTCTTTTGGTGGTTTTATGAGTGAATCTAGGGTTAGGCGTGGGTTGCCTCGGTTCTGGTGGTCACCGCGATGGGGTACGTACGGAGCCGACCTGTCACCATGGCGGTGTGAACTTCCACGGTCTCTTCCTGAGTATGCATGCCGTCCTTCATTCCTTTTGTCTCCTCCGTAATGACTCCTGACGGCCCTTTCGTCTTTTCGGAAGGGTCCTGTCGAGGCTCTTCTGGTTGTATCATAGTGTTCTCCTCGAGGCAATTCGGTACTGGCGAAAGCTTCCTCCGACCTTACGAAGTCGTCAACCCTAATCATCATCTCCTCCACAGTCTTAGGGATCGTATCGGCGAACCGCTTGGCCAGCTCGGGGCATTTGCACCCGTTCATGAATGAGGAGATTCTCATGATCTCCGGAGCCCCCTGTATGAACCCTGTCTCAGTGGTCCACCTTTCTTTGAACTCCGGCAGCGTTTCATTGGCCTTTCTCACTATCTTGGCGATCTCTGTAGGGTCCTTGACGCAAGCTTTGTGTAGGGAGAAGCGAGCCTCGAACTGATCCTTAAGAGCCGCCCATTCATCAATGCTTCCCGGCTGAAGCCCATCAAACCATCCTCGGGCCTTTCCATCCAACGTTTGTTGGAACATTCGGCACCACACGGGCATTGGCCACTCTCCATGTCCTGCAGCTCCAGTAAATCGGTTGAGATGGTCTTGAGGGTCCGTAGACCCATCGTACAGCTTGATGTGGGTGGGCATCTTGTGTTCCGGAGCGGAAACCTCGATGATTCGCCTACTTGAATGGAGATTCGAGACTTCTTTGAAAGGTTTCGCCAGGTCTTCGTCTTTCACCTTGTTCCCCGTAACTATTTCCTTCTTCTTAACTGCTGGCTCGTCCTTATCAAGAGTCGCTTCGTCTTCGAAGTCCAACCGTAGTGGCTCAACAGTATCCCTCCGGCTATTGTGTTCTTTTATCATTGACTTGAGAGCAGTCACGTACCCTTCCAACTGCTCCCTTGTCAATGGTGTGGAACTTCCTCCTGAAGTTTCCGGTGGTGTCGAACCCGTCATCCTATAGCTCTGGTAGATTGAATGCGGGTCCCACGGATGGCGCCAATGTCGAAGTAATTTTTTGTGGGTTGTTGCGGTTATCCTTCAGCCTTAAGAGTAAGCCTTCCAGATACCTGCTAAGATGAACGACGCGTTAGCCTCGCCCCGGGTGTTATCCCAGGACCCGACTCCGGCGTAAGAGTAAGTATGTGTTTTACCGAAAGGTATAGTATAAATGTATGTGTGTGTAAAATGATACCTTAATCCCAAATACTGTATGCATATTTATACTACCTGATGTCACTGTCTGGGTCCCTGGTTGCGTACTTCCTGGGGTCGTGGGCGATATCGAGTGACACTGTCCACGACACGTCCCTGGGGACATGTCGAACATCCACGGGGATGAGAAAGTGTATCAGGCTAAATGCCAAAAGTACTGTCAGGTCGGCGTGTCCTTCGGACGGATGACCTATCATTGTACCTTTCGGCTTGGACGGTTGCATTAGAGTATCGGTCCATTCGGATAAGAGTATCGGTCCATTCGGATAAGAGTATCGGGCCCTTCGGTGTTAGACCGAAGGGGCATATACGTCGTCATAAATGTTGGAGGCACATAACTTTTAATAAGAAGAATAACAGAAATTTAGACTTATCTTTTGGGTTAGACGGTGAATATCCCAACTATATAGAATCTTAAATTTTTAAATTTAATGATTATTTTAAAAAAATATTTGAAATTTATGCAACAATATATGGTCAACAACAAAATCCAATTCTTGACCCAATGTGGTCCGGATCGTCTCGAATGACAAGGGATATTAACATAAACCTTTATAATACTTTACGTGAAGACGCTACAAAGCGTCAACGATTATCGGCCCCAACAATCGAGTTGGGACAATATATGGCTACAAACTTTTTAACAACTTTAAGTCCCGAAGAGTTTGCAAACTTTGACATTTTGGCTTGGTGGAAAAAAAGGGAAATCCAATTTCCAATTTTATCCGCTATAGCTCGTGATTTATTAGCGGTCCAAGCTTCGACGGTAGCTTCCGAATCGGCCTTTTCTACTAGCGGTAGAATTATATCGAAAAGAAGGTCAAAACTAAGCCCCGAATCCGTAGAAGTATGTGTATGTTTGAAAGATTAATTTGGACAGAGTAGATAGGATACAACATATAAGATTGTTGGAAGGTTCGATTGAAGGAGAAGTTGAAGAAACTATAGCAAATGAAGAAGTTGAAATAGAAATATCAGGTGGGGTTAATTGTTCTCGAAGGTGTTAGTTGTCTCTTTCCACGTGGTAAGTTTTCGTTGGATTGCTTTAAGATTAATCAAGTAACAGAAAAACTGAACCGAACCGGTCCAACTGAAACCAAATTGACATTATTTGGTTTTATATATTTATAGTTTTTGATTTTATATATTTATGGTATTTGGTTTCGATTTGACTCTGTTCGGTTCGAGTCAAAAACTAGAAAAACACATACAAACCTTTTAAAACCGACCGATCGAGCCACTTCGGTTTGGTTCTCGGTTCATTTTTTCTCAAAATCGGGTTCGATTCGGTTTTGACCCGATGCTCAACCCATTACGTAATAAGCCTCATTTGCATGCGTCCTTGGTCGATATGGCACCCTTGCACGTGTCTTGCTTACTACGGTCATGAAGCACACTTTTTTGGCCAAAAATTGGAGAATTTAGTTGTTTGGACGACAGAGTCTTGGAGCTGTGTTTTTTTGGTTGTGTGTGTGATTTTTAAGGGGTATATTTGTATTTAAGTGTGGTATATTTGGGTTGTGAAGTTAGTTGTCTTATCAGACTAAGTTGGTGGTATAGAGAGAAAGCGGTGGCGTTGGTGAATGCAGTCTTGAGGTCTCCTTATTACACACAATCTTAATAAGAAGCTGAAATATGAATTTTTTATCTGCCCAGTCGAGTTGTCGGTTCATGGGCTGATTAAATCGTGGTTTCTTTTCATACCCACAGGGTCAACCAAGTTTTGAAGCATTGATTTGAAATATAACAATATTTTCAAATATCTCACATTATTGTTTAAGTGAAACTTAAATTCATAACCATTTAGTTAAAAACATCTAGCCCTAAATAATGGGAATATGGGATACATACCTTTTAGTACAAGTTTTTGGTTTTGATGGGGGATAGGGATTCTTATATGTTATTTGAAAAGAGAGGTAATGATGCTTCTTGTGATTTTACATTATCATTATTACACACATTTATTTTATTTGAATTTAACGATACAATCATATGAAGCATACATTACCTCTATGTAAAATGAACATGAGAGGATCCCTATCCGAAGATGGGCTGCAAACTTCATCATGCATTTGTAAACTCTTGTGATCTTTTTCCTTGCTAGGTTCACATTGTAAAATTAGATATTGTAGATAGTTGTCGACATTTTTTAAATTTTGTATGTATACGATTTACATGAGATTTTTGACCAATCTTGGTGACAGGACAATGATATGGCTCGATGATTCACCTCATATGTAAAGCTTAATACAATCAATAAAACAGTACAGAGAATGAGGACACTACGGGGTTATCTTTGTACTTATAAAGAGTGAATAACGATTCTTGAAAATCTTGAAATCTTTAATTTTGAAATTTTAAATTAATATAGTGCTAAAAAAGATCCGTAAGTATCTTTACGTAAAACTTAGCTTGATCAATTCTAAAATTGACAACTTGTCATATATTAATAT
>OU343225.1:329868666-329899344 GCA_910596185.1 Chrysanthemum makinoi | reverse complement strand
AAGGCATCCTTGGATGAATCTAATAAATGGCATAGAAGGATGGCTCATGTGAATTTCAAAACTATCAACAAGCTGGCAAAACATGGGTTAGTTCATGGACTTCCTTCCAAAGTCTTTACCAATGAGCACAATTGTGTGGCCTGAAATAAGGGAAAGCATCACAAGGCTTCCTATAAATCCATTACTGCTGTCAACACAATCTCAGAGCCTTTGCAGCTTCTGCACATGGACCTCTTTGGTCCTACCTCTATCAGAATTATTGATCACAAGTACTATTGCTTGGTGGTTACTGATGACTACAGTAGGTATTGTTGGGCATTTTTCTTAGGGACTAAGGATGAGACATTTCAGATTCTTCAAGAATGTATTGCCCTGGTTGAGAATCAGTTGAATAAAAAGGTTAAAGCCATTAGGTGTGACAATGGGACAGAGTTCAAGAATGCAAAATTAATTGAGCTCTGTACTACAAAGGGGATAAAAAGGGATTATAGCAATGCCAGGACTCCATAACAAAATGGAGTTGCTGAAAGGAAGAATAGAACCCTTATTGAAGCAGCAAGGTCTATGCTTGCTGATTCAACGTTACCTACCATGTTCTGGACTGAAGCCGTCAGTACTGCCTGTTATGTTCTGAACAGGGTGTTGATAACTCATCCTCACAATAAAACACCTTATGAACTTTTGTCTGGAAAGATTCCTACCATAAGCTACTTTAAGCCTTTTGGTTGTCATGTGACCATCCTTAAACACCAGGTGATCATTTGGGAAATTTGAAGGCAAAGCTGATGAGGGTTTTGTAGTAGGCTATTCGGCTCATAGTAAAGCTTACAGGGTGTATAACATCTCCACAAAGAGGATTGAAGAGACACTGAATCTGAGATTTATGGAGGACAAGCCAAATGTTTAGGGAGCAGGTCAAGAATGGTACTTTGATCTTGACTACTTAACTGATTATCTAGGTTATACTCGTTTTAAATATAATCTTTCTGCAGAACCACAAGCTACTCCTACTAACATAGCAGGTTCTTCAGATGATGAGTCAGATTCAGACTGTGTTGAACAACTTATTGTTGTTCCTTCTTTTCCTACTAACCACTTTTCAGGTACCAGGGCCACATATTCTTCTGATGCTGTAGCTTCAAGTGATTTAGGGTATGCAGAAGAACTTGTGAAGCTTCAACGCCAAGAGCATGCAGTAAAGGAAGATGCTAAAAAGTATGGTTATGAATTCTCCAAAGAAACATAGGAACTCTTAAGGCAGGAAACTATTGAAGGATCGCAGGAAAGTTTGATGCTTCTTATAATTATCTGTCTGCTGGTATGTGTCTGATCCTACTGGGTCAGTTGTGGATGGAGATTCTGCTGGTAGTGTTCTGTTCTCTGCTAGTGATGTTGTTCCTGCGGTTCCCTCCACTACTCCATCTGTTGATACTCTGGGTTTAGTTGACCCTCCCACCGATTTTCAAGTCCATACGACTTAGCCAATTCACAATACAAGCTCGGATTGGATGGCATTCATCATTTGTCAAGAACATGCATTTTTATTCTTCTCTTATGATGATGACTTTGGTCCTACTATCACTAATCTGGCCACACCAGTTGATGTTAGTCCTAATGTCACAAAGAGGATTAACACAGTACATCCACAATCTCTAATAATTGGTGATCCTACTTCATCTGTGCAAACTAGAAGCAGGGTGAAGAAGACAAGTTTTGGTGAATCTGCATTTCTTAGTTACATTCGGGATCAACATAGGAACAATCACATAGACTACCATCATTGTCTATTTGCGTGTTTCCTCTCTCAAGTTGAACCTACCAGTGTTGCACAGGCTTTGGAAGATGATTATTGGGTAGCTGCTATGCAAGAAGAAATGAAACAATTTTTAAATCAAAATGTTTAGGAGCTTGTTCAGCTGCCTCCTGGCAAGTATGCCATTGGAACAAAGTGGATTGAAGTGTAAGGGGATGTAAGGGGGATTGTGGTGAGGAATAAGGCTAGGTTGGTTGCCCAAGGTCACAGACAAGAAGAAGGGATTGATTATGATGAGGTTTTTGCTCTGTTGCTAGAGTAAAAGCTATCAGACTCTTCTTGGCGTTTGCTTCCTACATGGGCTTCATGGTATATCAGATGGATGTAAAAAGTGCTTTATTATATGGTGAAATTGAGGAAGAAGTGTATGTCACTCAGCCCAAGGAATTTGTAGATCCTCACAATCCAGATATGGTCTACAAAGTGGTTAAAGCACTCTATGGACTTCATCAGGCACCTAGGGCTTGGTATGCTAGGCTCTCTTCGTTCCTGCTGAAACATGGTTACAGGAGAGGTGCTATTGATAAGACTCTCTCTTTCAAGAAGAACTCTAGGGATATCATTCTTGTTCAAGTGTGTGGGATGACATATCTTTGGTTATACCAAAGAAGATTGGTGCAGGGAATTTGAGGAGTTGATGAAGAGTGAGTTTGAGATGAGTGCAATGGGTGAGCTTACATTCTTTTTGGGCCTTCAAGTGCATCAGAAATCAGATGGTATTTTCATTCATCAAGAGAAATATGTGCATGACATCCTCAAGAAATTTGATATGGAACTAGTTAGGACTGCAACTACTCCCTATGAAGCTCCAAAGACTAAGTCAAATAATGAACCAGATACTGCTGTAATGTTCACTCTAAGATCTATGGTTGGTTCACTCATGTATTTGACTGCTTCAGGCCTGATTATGTTTGCAGTCAGTGCTTGTTCCAGGATCAGTCAACCTTTGACTTCTATTTGACAGTCAAGAAGATTTTCAAGTATCTCAAGGGTCAACCTAAGTTGGGTCTTTGGTATCCTAGAGAATCTCCATTTGAGTTGGAAGCTTATAGTGATAGTGTCTATGCTGGTGCAAACTTTGATCGAAAATCTACTACTAGGGGTTGTCAGTTTCTGGGAAGGAGATTAATCTCCTGGCAATGCAAAAAGCAGAGCATAGTGGCTTCATCTTCTACTGAGGTTGAATATGTTGCTGCTGCTAGTTGTTGTGGTCAGGTACTTTGGATTCAAAATCAGTTATTGGACTATGGGTTCAATTTTATGAACACTAAGATCTTTATAGACAACCAAAGTACAATTTGCATTGTTAAAAATCCTGTTTTTCATCAAAGAACTAAGTACATAGAAATTCGACACCACTTTATCAGAGATGCTAATGAAAAACACCTTATTCAAGTGGTTAAAATTCATACAGATGAAAATGTAGCTGATTTGTTGACTAAAGCCTTTGATGGTCCAAGATTTCAATTTTTGATTGTCCATATAGGCATGATCAATCCCTGATTGTTGTGTTTGAGGGGAGGATTATGCCTAAGGGGAGGTTTCTGGATTAAGGGGAGGATTTATGTTGTATATTTTGTATATATCTGTATATCTGTATATATGTATATATGTGTATATATTAGTTTTATATGTTCTGTGTTCTACTAACCTTTTTGCAGATCTAGTATCAAACACACAATCAGTGGCAAAAGATAACAAAGATAAAAACTAAAAGTCTTTTATTCATATGAAACACTGCATTCTTAGATGCGTTGTAACATTAAAAGACTTCTCATTACTGCTGCTGATTACATCAAGATTCCATCCTAACAAGCTTCACAAAAGACTACTTCAGACTCCAGCTTCCAACTTCCAGGCACCTACTCAGGCCTCCTCTTTCCCCACTCTGACATCCTCTGATGCTCCTTTCCCCACCTGTTAATGAACGCCCACACTGGCTTCGCAGCTAGACCAACCACTGTAGCTCTCTTCTCAGGGTTTGAGGTGAAGGGTCCTGATCTTGGAGCTGAAGGACCTGCAACTGGCACAGAAGGAGGTGGCACAATAGCAAGAGGAGCAACATTCATCACTGGTCTGGAAGAACCACCATCATCATCAGTGTCAGAACTTGTGTGACTGTATCCGTAGCCTCAAGGTGGGGTAGGCAGATCCTCTGAAGAAGTTGCAACAAATGGTGATGTTCGAGGAGGGTCTCTGGACATGTAAGTCATGCTGGAGTAACCA
Source organism: Chrysanthemum makinoi (assembly GCA_910596185.1). NCBI lineage: Eukaryota > Viridiplantae > Streptophyta > Magnoliopsida > Asterales > Asteraceae > Chrysanthemum > Chrysanthemum makinoi. The sequence goes on along the minus strand of OU343225.1, from coordinate 329,895,305 downwards.
CGAGGAAAGTAGTTTAACCGTCCATCATTGGATGGCTCACTCTCAGATGAGTCAGAAGAGATGTTGATCGGATGGTTGGAAAGTTGCTCATTGTGGTTTGACTGGGAATTGATTGTGTATGAGGGTTATTTGGTTTGTATGTGTGGTTAATGAGGCAAGGGGTTGGTTAAATAGGCACAGTAAAGATGGAATCTTTGGTTGGTAGAATTTATGGCTCTAATTAATTGGTTGGTATTTGGACAAATAAAGGTTAATTATGGAGACTGTTGATGCACAGTTATGTACAGAAGGATTTATCTTTTCTCCATTCCTGTTGGTAACGTGATTGTTCTGATTTCATAATAATTGGGGATTAAAAACGAGATTTGATTATAGTCAAAATTGGTCAAAAATTATATGCGAATCTTTTGCCGATTTAAACGGTTATTTTAAGTAAATTACTTAAATAACAAGCTGTTGATATCCATCGACCTTATTGAACAATTCCCTCCCGTTTTGAAACCAAATCCATCTTCCACCCTCTCAGAATAATTCAATGGCATCATTGGCTTTCAAAGTTGAGCATAACAAGGTTGCATTCCTGGAAAGGGCTAAAGGGATTGATGTATATGATCAAATGGTGAACTTTCTTCTGCTATCAAAGCTCAGGTATGCCCTAAGCTTCTGTCTATCTATTGTTTATGATTCTTTAGTCAAACAATTCTAGGCCACAGCTTTTGAGAGATCTCCTGAGGTTCAACCCAAGAAGATTGTGGCCATTATAGATGGACAAGAGTAGTGAGTCCCTGAGTCACTCATAAGGACTCAGTTACAGCTAGATGATGAAGGAGGTGTGTTTGAAAACAATAGAGATGAAATAATCACTGGTTTGGCAAGTATTGGGTATCCCACTGATGGGAAATTCAATTGGTATAAAAATAAATTTTGCCCTAAATTGAGGTTTTTGGTCCACACTCTCCTTCAGTGTATTAGTCCTAAGTCTGGGGGTTGGGATCAGTTCTCTAGCTCTATTGCAACTGCTATCATTTATTTAGCTCAGGGGAGAACTTATAACTTTCCAAAATATATCTTTGAGGAAATGCTTAGAAATATCAAGGATACCAAACATAAATTCTTAATGTATCATAGATTTCTTCAGATGATATTAAACTTTGAACCCTTTGATAAAACCCCAAAAGCAATAAGTAAATTAACTGCCAAACTCTTTGCAACCATGAAAACCAATTTTGCTTTGGAGGACACAAGCCTTTTTACCTTCTATGTTGCCAAGTGGCAATGTAGATGCTGGTGCATGTATTCTGATGGTGGTTTTAGAGCCTATGATTGATGAGGCATCTGGTGGCCCTATGTCACAAGACCCCAATGTTGCTGGTGCCTCTGCACAAGTTTCAGCTGATATTAGGGCCTCCAATGCTCCTGATGCTTCTGCATCAGTTGCTACTGAAAACCAGCAACCCCCATCTCCTCCACCTGATGTCTCACCATCTCCAAGGGTTGTTGCTCCTGAGAAGCTTGTCATTGCCTCTTAACCACAGGTCAAACTCTGTTGAGCTGAGACAAATGTTGATCAACCTTTTGTCAACCTTCTAGTCACATAGGGATACTTTTGAGGATGACACCAATTTTGGTGATGATTTTTATATGTCTCCTCTTAGGTCCAATGAAGCTCCCAAAACCTCAAGAAATCCTGTTGGTGGAGCTGAGGATCCTGATATGCTAATAAAAATGTCTAGCTTACTTGACAGATATTCTAAGAAGGTTGATGATTTGGAGGCTCAGCTTACAGAAACAAGGAATGAGCTTAAGGAGACCAAGCAGACTCTTGGTGGTGCTTTGGTTAAATTGCTAAAAAGGGTGACTGCCTTGGAGGTTAGACTCAACCAAAGGAGAAGCAAGGTTGTGGTTTCTGATTCAGAAGGGGTACAAGATACAGAGAGGACAAATATTGATTTAGAAGCATTACATGTGTTGGCCTCTGTTTCTTTGGGAGAGACTGCAGCTTAGAAAGATCCAAAAATTCAAGTGTTTAACAGAAGAAGGACTAGAAAGAGGAATTATCTAAATCTTAATGTGCTCAAAACTAGTTACGTGAATCCTTTTGATACTTCTATTGGGCTGATCAAAGCAACTTCCATCGAGCCCATTTCTACGGAAAGGTTGTGAGGGCTAAGGGTTCTTCTGATGCTGTGAGATTCCGGTTCCTTCGGATAGTATACGATCCTAATGATAGGCCTATACCTGCTGATTCTTCCTCTATTGCTTCTAAGATACCATCATCCATTCCTTCTAACCCCAAGGTTGTTTCTGAAGATGTTCTAGTGGTATTTCTTCACAGATAAAGGGAAGGCTTCAAGGTTGAAGATGAAGTAGATCTGAGGCTTTCAAATTTGAACATGAAATGATGTTTAGGCTTCATGAAATTGAAAAGGGTGATAGGGAAGTAGCAGAGAAAGTTTAAGCCCTCATATGATGCTGAGTCAAAAACTATACAGTTCCTGACACACACGAGAGAATGCAAGAACTGGATGAGGCTGATGCATTTCACTGATGACACTGGCAATCCATTATGCTGGAGTTACTACTAACTCATCCATTTCTCGGTCAATCTTAGGGGTGCTTTTGATTCGATAACTTTGCTACAGTCGATTGCCTTGGCAAATAAGAGGAAGAAAGCAGATGCAGAGAGAAAAGCTAAAGCAAAAAGGGATAGACCACCTTCTCAAGCTGAACAACGAAAAAATATGAGGGAGTTTTTGAAAAATACGAGTTCTGCTGTATACAACAATGGATGGACTATGGCCTATGTGAAGACTTTGACAGATGAACAGTTGGTGGTAGAATATAACAAAATTCTCACACAGTTGGAAAAGGATGGTCTAACCCTATGCCAAAATGAAGGGACATCAGCCTTCATTAGAAGGACCTGAAGTCAAGAGATTGAAATCTCATGATCCTTCTGATGAGATACTACTCACCACTGCAGATGTTGGTATTCAGTTGAAGAAGAAACCACTAATAGCCAGCATTCTCACAACTGTTGAGAAACATAACATCTCTAACTCTTCCTGCTGATGTTTCTCAGGTGATCTTCGAAGGTGTTCCATGCTATGAATCTAAGACCATCCCACTGAAAACCTTGGTGTTGATTCTTCGATGCATCTAAGGTTGTTCCTACTGAGACACACCACTTGTTACTTTGATGTTGGTCTGACTGCTGCAGCTGCTGACCATGATTCTACTGAGAAGGAGAATCCTGTTTCAAAGTAGGCAACATTCTTTCTGACGATGTGCTACCCAGTAATGCCTATCTAGATGCTCCAAGCGCTAAACATTTTTCTTCCTCACACCTGGTGGAAGACGAAAGAGTATTGCCAAGAAGAGGAGTTCTAGGGCACTTGATCTTCAGGATTCAGAGCGTTCATTTATCAAAGATTTTGAGGAGGATGACTGCGAGGAGGTAGTTGTGGTCTATGCTTGATCGATGGGAACTTACTCATACTGGCATTGGTGGTTTAGTGCTCTCAACCACTGTTGTCGCAAGGATGGATCAGTCAGACACTTTAAGTTCACTGTTCTTACTCTTACATGAAATAACTTTGTTGTATGGATAGGATCAAGATATTTATTGAATGGATTAATGGTTCTTAATTCTTTATGGTTAGACTGGGTGTCTATGAGGTGTCACTCTTTTTATGCTATGGATCCCTTCTACATTTGAGTCATTCGGGTTTATATTATAATGAGAGGTTTAAGTTGTATGGTATTAGACTGAACTTTGAGGACTCATTCGTATTGTTGCTAGAGGATCTTCAATCTTTTGACAGTCTATCAGGAGGGTAAAGGGTTTAAGATTTGGAAAGGTCAGCATGAGTGGAGAGTATATCAGTGGAAGTTTTATCCTTTGTCTAATGTCAGGTGGTGCAAAATGGTCTGGGTTATATATTTATATGTTTTCCGATTTGCGCTACCCACTTTCTGTGAAGCTAATGGAGCAAATGATGTCACATAAGTTGGTCTTTTCTACTGCTCCAGTGGGTAATGATATGGTCAATGCTGAGCAGTTGGTGAAGCGCATTAAGGATAAACTTATTGAGGATTCTGTTGGTGCATCTTCATGATTTTGGTATGTTGTTATATATTTTTGTTATATCTTCTTTTATTTCTTATCTTTTATTTTGTGTTTAAAAAAAAAATATATTTATGTGCCTACTAACTTTGCTTTGAGGATCTTGTTGTATAGTTGTGTCCCATATATGGTAATCAATCACATATCTTTGACAAGAAAGCGTTGACTCACCATGGGGTACGGCTTGGTGGGCATTTCTCAAATCCGTTGATAGTTGCTGATTTACTAAAAATCAGAGGGTTATCAATGTACCCTGGTCTCACACACCAAACATTGGCTACTCGATGAGCAAACAGCTCTGGTAAAGAGATATCAAATCCGTTGGATGGTTGACAATTTTCCAATAAATTGTATGGTGCTCAACTCACCATGTCCTCATAGATGAAGAGTTTGCTAGCCCACAAGTTCATGGCTTGTGGTAAAGGCAGTGGAGTACCATGACTAGTCCTGAGTTACCGGCTTCAGGTAAAGACATGTCAAATCCGTTGATGGCTGTGATGGTTTGCCAAAAACCATTAGGGTTTTCTAACACACCGTTGATTCATGTTCTGAGTGTTGGCGGTTATTGGTTCACCAGGATGATGTCATGATTCCACCAAAGAACCAGCTAGCCCAAGAGTGAGTAGCTACTTGGTAAAGGCTCATCAAATATACTCAGGTTACTGTTGCGTTGGATTCGTGCTGCCTGCATAGGAGTGCTGAGGATCTGTTTTTGTCGTTCTGTGATGCTGGTGGTTCTAGGAGTGCCTTCTGGTTCATTTTATTGATTCTTTGTGTTCTTCAATCCTCTTGCACGTTAAGATCTATCGGAAACTTGAAGTTAACATAGTTCAAATTCAAGTTTAAGGAGGATTGTTAGGAATTATTGTAACAGTGGGTTCCTGCTGATAAAGGTTCCTGCTGATAGTATTAATATTTCTGCTGATAGTGCAGTTACTGCGAATAGTGCAGTTACTGCTGATAATTATTATTGTTTCTGCGGATATGTAGTTTCCGTATTATTAGTAATTAGTTAGGATATGCATGAGTTAATTTAGGAAGAGATAATGCATATCTTTTACGTGTTTAGTAAGCTGCAAAATTAGGGTTTCTAGTAGTATAAAAGAAACCTGTGGCTAGGGTTTATGTACGTTCTTCGAATAACATTATTAGTAATTGAATATAGATCCATAGATGATCAAGTATTTTGTGTTTATTGTCTTCTGAATTCTTGTGTTCATATTCCGCGTGGACATAAGTCTAATAAAGGTTCTCCATAGTTTGCTTGTGATTACACAAGTTTGCTATACATTCATTAAGGCTCTTAAGATCTATGGGACGATCCATCAAAATTGTAGAATCCAATATCCGGACTCAACTAGGGTATCAATGAGATGTCTACTATGAAATGAAAATGAAAGGGATAATTGAAAAGGGGTGATCAAAACTACTACGCGTACCCTCTTTATATACTAGAAGGAGGTTATATGAAACCCTAATGTTAGCTTACTCGAAAAGCTAACTATTTATATAATAGACCCTCATTGTTTTTTCTTTCTTCATTCTTGCTCGTGGTTTTGTAATCCTCAACTCGCAATTCCCAACGAAAGAGACATTCTCGATTGAAAACAAATAGACAGCGAGACGGCTTCTCATAATTACCATGAAAACTTTTGTTAATTGAATAAGACAAAATGTCTAATTTGGTTCCCGAAATGTTTTAAAACCAAGCTAACGAGCGTTAAATGGGGGTGTTTGACTTAATGTATAAAATTAGGTTGGGAAATATTTGCGTTGAAAAGTTTTTTATAAGTTTTGAATTAGAGGTAAATGGTAATGGTTGTGGAAGAGAGGTTAAAGAAAAGTGTTTGTGTTAATTAGAGTATTTTTTCTTAGAATTTGATATTTGGAAATTTCAAGACCAGCGGTGTAATTGAGAAAAACATTAAATTGCGTATATAGCCATCCAACATAAATCAAGTGGGTTGACTAACAAGAAATGCTAATGACCGTTAGTAAAAAAGGACAAGGCGCACAATTAATAGAAAATGTTGGGACAATATTTACGATTTTTGATAATTTAAGACGAAACTCGAGAATTGGGTGGAGTTGGGGGACTATCGGTGTAAATTTACTCTTTTTACGACAACGTCATATGTTTTGCCAATTTTAATGTCTCGATTTTATGATCGACATTACAATAAAAACTACCTAGGAACAACTAGTGATCGCCGAATTAGGGTGAATGGGCGTGGTGATGGGTTTTCTCTCGTTACATCAGCTTTTTCTCTCTAAAATATTTTCATTCAACTTTTCCACACCATTGCAGTACCCTTCTTTCCATTATTCTTTTACTATTTTTTATCATTTAAAATTACTCCCAATACACACACAACCACCCACAACAACCAGTAACGAACACCCTCTCTCCTCAAAATCAACACCTTATCTCTGTTTTGTTTCGGGCCTCAAGTCTCATATGAAAATTTTTAAGTTTGCCGCTTAGAGTGAAAAGGCCGAGAATTCCAGCGGAAAGAGAAAAAGGACACGGGATCCCGTAGATTCCTTTTACGACCGCTATATACACTTATACATGTATAATCTTTTAAGTTCTAGCCAAAGTTGCTAAAATCGTAAACCGGTAGTCGGGTGGTCGACCCTCTTGTAGATTGTAATCGATTTAGGCGGGATTAATCGGATTGGCATTTTTGGCATGTTTTGGGTATTTCTGGTGAGTTTTGGGTATTTACAACAGTATTTTCCTGAAGAAAAAAAACATCTTGTAATAGATATAAAAAGCAACTATAAGTGCTTAAAACTAGTTTACGATGAGTTTTGGCTAGTTCCGGCAAGATTTGCAAGTTTCCTGAAAGTTTGACCATCGTTATCGTTGACAATTGTTCACTACGGTTGACCGATTTGCACAAATAAAAAAGGTTGGTGGCTCAATAGCGTCTAGGCTTCGATTAATCAGCTTTATAGAATTTTTTTTTCGAACACCGATTCTAGCACAATGGATTTTGAAGGTAAAATGACGTAGTTGTTGCATAATGATACTCCATGCAATACACACACAATGTGCATGTTAGATTATTTTTGTAGCATACAAAAAGCCAATAAGAGAAAGTATGATTTTTTTGACTAATGTCTAATAATCATTTTATATCTTTGATAGCGAAGAATTCATAATCCCAATGTACATATATTTTAATTTTAAGGCTCTCAAAAGAGAAAGGAAGGAGCGTTTAGTTATAAAGTGGAAATTGATATTGGTTTCTTGGCCATGGCTAGCTCTCATGCCATTTCCCCACTTCAAAGCTAGTGTTTCTTTTGATTTTTCAAAAGCTTCAAAATTACCATAGTTCTAGTCTTCTAGATGATGATTTTATTTACTAGCTATTGTCCATTTGTCAGTTTGTCACCTTAAAGATGATAGTCAAACATGTCATATATGGTCTTCATGAGTTATGTTGGAAAATAAATATCTATCAACTACTTAAATAAGTACCAATGTAGCATTCTAAGATCACTAATTTAGAACATAGCATTCAAATGAAGTTGATGCTCCTTTAAAAACTAGCTACTGTATTTATAGAAGACCCGTTGGAAAGAAGTTTGACTGATTTTCTATATTTAGAGTCACTATTAAAGCCTTCGAAGTGACTCTCAAAATCTCATTTTCTAACATTGTTTATAAGAAAATGATTGAGAAACCTAAAAATATTACTAAACTTTTGTCTAAATCGACGTGACAATGATTTATTACTTTGTATATTCATGAGTCAATGTGTTGTCACAAATATGATCTTGCCTAAGTTTACACAAGTTAATCAATACTATGTTTTATGTTTTTCTCATCTTAAAGTATTATGCTCAAACATAAAAGTGACACCTAGACAATGTCTACTTTATTAGATATAGAATGGTGAATGGAGCATTCCTGTAATGTGGAATTAAAGATATGATTAGCTTTTCTAATTACATATTAGTTAATGAGTATTTTTAGTGAAAGGAATTGCAAGTGGAGCTTCTTATGGAGGTCCAAATTCCAAAAGAGATTGATGACCATGGGTCCCAAATGATGTATAATATATACTTTTTTTCATATTATGTTGTCAAAATATAATTGTTATCCAAGTTAATTATTCTTGTTTTGTTAGAAAGTACAAATATGTATTATTTGATAAACTATATGATTAGAGATAAACAACATGAGCTTAACAATAATGAATATATCTTGAAAGAACAAATAAAATCTGGATCAACCGACCATAATCATGTTTACTTGGACTTTTAAAACTAGTAAAATTCATAAATTCTTTTAAAGTATATCATATTGTCATTGGACAGTTTTTTGGGGTACATGTAAAAAGCAAGAGGGGTCTTGTTTGTCTAAAAGTTACAAAAAGTAAATTATGTGGGACAACTTTACAATTTGATAAAATGGCCTTTTAGAACAAATACACCAAATATTAATGCTTAATTGTCCCTTTTTAAGTACACAAATAGATTATTTTTGTCAATTCTGCCCTTAGATTGATCACTAAATTTTACTAATATAGTAATGATCCTTAAAAGTTATCCACATCTACTTTGTTCTTAGAAAAGTACCACAATGCTTATGCATGTGCAATAGTAGGATAAGATACTTCATTCTCAAAGTGACAAATTAAGGATGATAATTTGTTACTGTTTTTTTCTATAATTGCACCACATTCTTTATTTATCAACTTTATGGAGTAACAAATAACATATGATAATTTAGAAAGCACTAATATTGTTTTCTTGGGTTGTTTTCAAATGAAAGGCCGAAAGTAGACTAGTCTAGACTATATATGCGCTCCTTGAGGTCCCCTAATCTTTCTTTCTTTTTCACTAATTCTAAGTTGGACTTGGAGAATGTTGGAGATAATCATCAAAAGATAAAATAAATTTATACAAGTGCATGCCCCCTAACCTATTAACTTTTGAATCTTTGTCATATTCAAAAGTCGATTCATACTATTTTCTTTAACACAAGTCGATTCATACTTGGAAGTGCTAATTACATCATCCACAAAAGGTGTGAATTGGCGAACATCCGCCCTGTTTTACACAGCCTTGGTCATCATTGTCCACCATAAGAAATAGCTCCGACAACTCTCTTAGCCTAGTGGGACATCAACTGGAGTGAGATTAGCGAGATTCGAACCCTTGACCTTTTATCCACAAAATCTCTACAATAAAAATGAAACATAAGTGATTTCTATAAGTAAACGTTTGAAATATCAAAATTTTGATCAAACTTGTTATAGAGCATCTCCAGTTGGTGATGAAAATGACTTGAGAAGACTTGAAAATCAAGAAAATTGGTGTTAATGGATGATAAGGTTTGCAACAAATCATCTCACAATGATATACAAGAAAGTTTGAGTCTATTGTAAGCCTATACTCGTGGTTACCGATACTTTCACCATGGTTTTTAGTTGAATTTGATGGTATTGAATTGCTCGTTGTTTATAACTTTGGCGTTATAAATGATTAGTAGAGCCAAGTTTAAGGTTTGATAGGCATGCAACTTAAACATGATCACATAGTGTATCGTACTTGGTTTTCTTGGCGTTCATCTTGCTTTCAACTTTGAGGGTGAGTTATAGTCTTTCGTGTTGTGATGAGCATACAACTAATGCATCTCCTTGTATATTGGACCTGGTTTTGTAGGTCAGACGAGAACGTGTGGAGTTTAAACGAGAAAGTTTGTAACAACGCGTTCCACAGTAATCACCAGGTATAGTGAATTGGCAAGGCATGAGTGATCATTAGGTAAAATGGCGAGTGATAGTTGATTGGCAGGGACATAATGAAGGGGCTCATGAGCATTACACTTTACCCTAAAAAGCTGATATATAATTAAGATTAAATGAAGGTTTGGACATTTTCGTGTTGCATGTGTTCATCTTGTATGGCTTGAGAAAAAATTCGTAAAGAAAGCTCCATATGAAAATCATGCAAGTACTCTCTTCATGATGCATCACAGGATAATAGTATATCAAGTTTCATTCTTATTAGGTTATCGACATACATATAGGGTTTCTGGCTTATTAGTTAAGAGTCTTATCATTTTGATGTACTTTTCACCTAAAAGAGTGTACTCTCTCTCTTTTAGTCATACCAACGTCATTCATGGTGTTGAAATGTTACCATGTGATTTTTCATGCAAGGACATATATCTACTTCTTGCTAACTAATAATGCATGTGCCATTTTTTAATGGTTTATATATTAATGTATTTGAAGCTAAAGTTAATGGATTTCATCTTTGAAATTTTCATCATATATATAGTAGACGTAAAAGATAAAAGCTTACATTTTAACGTGTTCATTTGCTTTCATACTATTCCACAATATATACATACATGCAAACACCTTTATAATCTTTAAACAATAATTAGCGATAAAAATACGAAATCTAACTTGATGAATACATAAGGAAAGTGGTAAATCAAGACCCACGTGTGAAATAATTAGCTAGCTTTTAGCGTTTAAAACAAAGTAAAGTTGAAAATTTGTGTTTGTAGGGTAACATATAAACTGAGTTTTTGCTTGGGATTCCTACATGTATACGTGTGGGTCATATTTTCTTATGTCTTGTAGACATCACATTTTGTATGACTTTTTAGCTCCTTATCTTTCTTTGTTTTTATCTAAAACAAACTTTTAACTCATCAAATCTTGTATTATCCATGTACATGTTGTCACATATATTTGTATGTAAAACATTCTTTTAACTTGTCAAATGTTGATATTTTGCATTGTCAAGCCTTAGTTTGACACATGTGAGATAGCTTGTGCTATATTTTGAGATAGTTAATTTCGTAAAAAAAAAAAAAAAAAAAAAAAAGGCTCTTAACTCGTGAACTAGCTGCAAGATGAAAGCTACTCATAAATAATGAAATGTAGTACATGTGTGTTTATATCAAGGTTATAAATAGTGGAGTCGTGCGTGGCGGCATGATCAAAGCCTCAGTTTTTGCGGTCAAGACAAACTTTTCGTTATAATGCCTGACATAAGGTGGCACAAAATATGAAATATTTATATATTCATATCATATTTTCATATATATTGAGTTTCAAAAAGATGTGGCGTAAAACGGCGGTAAACGTGACGTGACGGCATTATCAAGATTCACGCTTTTGAGGCTTGGCGGAATCTTTACGAGCCTTTTAGAACCATAATTTATATTCAAATTAAAACATTCTTGAATAATATTTGATCACATATATCATAGATAATTTATTTATTTTATATTTTTGATAAAGGCAGCCATCCTTTTCTATTTTTTATATCTTAAACAAAATTCAAATGTAAATCACTTTCTCCATTGCACTCATCTTTTGTTGCATTGCCAGTGCCTTGCCATGCCACCATTATCATCTAAAGAGAAAAGGGATTTCAAGAATCCTATGCTCTACTTCCCTATTTTTGAAAATATATATTGCTACATATAACATGCATAGAAATTATGTAAAATAATCACAACAAACTTTGATTATATTGTTCATATTAAACTGTAATCTAAAGTTACATGGTATAATTCAAATCTAACGTGTTAGTATTAAAGTGTAATCTATATGGATTTTAACAAATTAAAACAAAACTAACTGTTTCACATTATATACATTGCAAATTTAACACACATGTCTTAGACGGTATTTGAGCCCGCAACCATGGGGAGCATTCTGATGTAACCCTTTAACCAAAAAGACCATGGGGAGCATTCTCACATCATATCCGGTACCACTGTTCTACAAGGCCTCTCATGTAATATGTTAATACAAATAATCGCATAAACCATTTTTTTATATAATGATTTCTTTACAAGTTGTTAATAAAATATATAAAAATGTATTAAGTAAAAATAAAATTAAAAAAGTTTTAGACTTAAGTTTCCACTTGACGAAAATCACTAAAGGTATGAATGTGAATCTCTAAAACTTGTATAATTATCAAAAATTGTTTTATCATATATAATGTATTAAACACTTGCATCATTACATACTTCCATAAACTTTCATAAATGTTTACTTACATTTTATTTTACAAATCATTTTCATTTTAAAATAATGTTTCAATCTTTATTTGACTAACTAGTCAAGCATCTTTCCATTTTAGGAAAGTGTCATATGAAATCATGCATTCAATATAAGAATTTACCATTTAGTAAGTGTTTTTCTAACTTGTGTCATGGTAGCATAAGTTTATAACATTAAATTAACACATCTATTTTCTTAAATAACTTTGTTTCTATATAAAACATTGACAAATTTGATAAGCATTAAAAATTTTGGAAATTATTAATATCAAGTCACATGTATATATGTATATATGGTAATTTGAATCTTGTATTTTTAAAATCTGTGTTCATTTAATGTTATAAACTTGTTTCATGATGACACAAGTTAGAAAAACTTTTTTAGTAATGATCCAAAGTTAATTATCTAGAAGATATCTTCTCTTTTAGGAAGTATATCTAATGCAATCTTGAATTGAAAAAGAATGAACTATTTTGGTAATAATCTAAGATCAAAGAGGAAAGTATAAAACTTGTTTTTGCATGAAAAACACAATTAGCCATTTATAGCATTATGTGATAAAGGAAAATATTGCTCATTTATCCCTGCACTTTTTCTTATATCACAAGCAAGAAAATATTTAAAAAAGACTTGATTGACCTTAAAAAAAGGGATAGAAATTAGGTTGTGTTGTGAGGGACATGCCCCTGCAGCGGGACAGACCCCTCTTGGGGCTGTGGGTCTGTCGGGGCTGGTCCAGGTCCATTCTTGCATATTTAAGCAAGCCATTTGCATACCATTTTCCTCACCTTTGCAATCATCTTTTTAGCATTTTTTTTTATACATTTATACATACAGTCCTTTGATCATTATCTAGTTTTACATTCATTACAAGTGATCCACAACTAACCATCTTTCTATCAAAGGAGGAACACAATAAGATTCCAAGTCTTATGTGTTATAAGTGTTAGCTTTTGTATTTGAAACTTAATTGTGCTATTATATTTCACTACAATACACCAAAGTTAATAAACACCATAATACACCAAAATAGAGAATTAGGTTAGTATATTATTCTTCAAAATACATAGAGTAAAAGGTTGTTCTACCTCGGTTAGAACTCGATATTTAGCTTAGTATGGTAAAAGTATAAGTAATATTGTATGGTTTTCTCCGCCAAGTAAGGGAGCTTGTTGACATAGTGAAGTGAACTCTCAAATCGGAAACTCGAAGAATGGAGTAGGGGAGGAAGAGCGTCAGTACAGAACCACTATAAGTATTTGTGTTATGGTTTGATCTTTTCATTATTTACTTTTGTCTTGCATTTACATTTACATATTATCATTGCTTGATTTCACGTTAAGTTTTAAAAGAATTTAAACGGTAAAACTATTCAACCCCTTCTAGTTTTCCACACTAATCTATTGTTACACAATGTTAAGGACTTATTGAACACGTTAGAAGATGAACATTACACTATTTTATCTTCATTTTTACATTAATCACTATATAAAAAGTCATATGTCTCTTCATTGTACCAAGCATGGATATCAATAGGTGCTTGCAACTTGTACAATCCATATCAAACTACAATGATGTATGCTAGCACTGTACAAGCCATCTTTGCAACTTGTTTGCTAGTGACTTGAGCTAACTTTCTTGGTGACATTCAAAATGACCATTCAAAGTTGCCAAAACAATACCTTGCAAGTACTACAAACCATTGAGAGTTGAAAGCATGAATAGGAGTTGGGTGCCCATACTATTGAGGGGTCCCTATAACTAAAACATTTGTATAAGTTACCCTTTTGATTTCCCTCCAAGCCCATGATGTTAGATTAAAGAAAAAGAACCTGAAAATGTTTATAAAAAGAATGTGAGAGTGATAGTATTGAATGTTCAGAAGGGTGTGGGTTCAAGTTCACCCTTGCACCCTGCAAAGTTAACATCTTTAAATAAAGAAAGATAGATAAGGACGATGAACCATCACCACACCGGTCCATCCTGACCCAACGAGTTAGACTGCATGCCTTGAGCCATGACCCATGACTCGACACCACTCACCAATTCAGTTCCTATGATTGTAATCAATTGTTCTAAAATGGCAGATAAAGCAAAGCAAAGAAAAACACATCACTGAATCACAGATCAAAAGCATATTTACAACTAAGCATAAGGCTTTCGAGTTGGCCCTTATTCATATGATTGAAATCCATTAATGATAACTAAGTAGTTAGTAGTTTTTTTTCTTCATTTTTGTACGTTACAAAATCTTATTTGAAAGCCATTTCTCATACTTATACGTCCATATATCCCCGTTTCCATTTGGACCACTTATTATCGTTTGAGCTAAAAGCTTAACCGCGCATTGTACAGACACAAGCTATACGATCACGATCGTAAAATTCAAATACAATATAAAGGGGTATATGATTGGATACTTTTAACAAGAGCACAATGCGTTGGGCAAGAGTGATTGAAAATGGCAAGTCCTTTTATTAAAGTAGCATTTACCAAATCTAATGATAAGTGAAAAATACTTGAATAGATTCCATTCAAAGCTCACAAATGGGCCTTCCATCACTACTCCCTGACAATCAACTTCATGCTCACCACCTAACTAAATTAAACCCATCCAAACCTTTTCAATTTGAATTTAATTCTTATATGTCGACTATAACCAAAAGTTTTATTTGGTTTAAGTTTGATACTAAACAAACAAGCTTGAACGGATAAGGGGCGGAGCTAGTAGGGTGAGTGAGTGGTGGGTGCTAAGCCACCCCTAATCAACTCATTTAATTCATTAGTTATTTAGACTACAAGTCGTTTTTCTACCAATTTTTACATTCAGCCCCCGTATTCTATTGACACGTCTACAAAATTTATATATGAATAACTTAAGCAATAAAAGACAACGCTATAGATTAATTTTTGAAGCAATATCTATCACTATTACTTTTCACGTTAAGCACGACCGACCTCCTTTAACTAAAAATCCTAGCTCCGCCCCGGATTCACATAATGCGGTTAATCTAAATCGTTTCTAGTAGAGTGACGAATCCAGAAATCTAACAAAGTGTGTGCGTTTTTTTTACTAAACGCAAAAACAGTTTTTTTTTACCCTAGTGATGAAACTCAAAGGGTATCTACGTGCATACCATGTGACGTAAAAGTGTCCTCCTCTGGCTTATTAGTATTCATTTAAGAATAGTGTTAATCATTTTTCTTGTAAGTGAGAAAATGACTTAGCATTATTTGAATTGCTTATGAAAACTCTAATGCTGAAAATGTCAAACAAACTACGAGTAGAAGCTAATTTAATGCTAGCTAGATAGTAGATTAGTAGATACAATAAGCTTAATTGATTGAAAGTTGAAATATTGGAGCTTTATTATTGATATAGACATGCACAAACTTATAAGATATGGACAAAAATGTGGATTCAAAAGAAAAAAGATACAATAACGACAAAGTTGCAACACTGGTTTGACGTTGAAACTTCATTAAAAGAAAAAGGTTTAAGCCGTATAAATGTATAATAGATGATAGTGTACAAATATTAGTGGCTCAAATCCGCTAATTACACGCTAAATTCAAGCTCATTATAAACACTTGACAAAGCTCATTATCAAGATTTGATAGGTCCGTCCATATTTCTAGGCCGCACATGGCCTGGGATAGCCTCTCAGGCTCTGGAGCATACACGTATCGGAAAATTGTCTTCCAATTGTCATTAGCAGTTAAGATGTACTATTGGACATATGACAATAAGAGACACACGACTAAGAATATGAGAGACGGGCATGACCTCGTACAAACCAAGGAAAAGATGTCATCTGTCATTCTTGTCACCCATTAGATGATCAACAGTTGGCTTGTCTATAGCCGTTGATCTTCCATATTGTGTTTATCTTAAACCCTAGATACCTCTCTATGGGGTATCACACTCAAAAAGGGGATCATTCTCTCTACACTTTTTACATTGTTTCATACAGTAAAACAAACACACACACACACACACACACACACACACACATGGTTTGTTTGAGTGTTACCCAAATCTCTTGATTCTGAATCATTCTCTTGAGTCTTTACTGTTGAATACGGGAAACCGAACAACACAATCATCTCAATCCACTCTTAATCACGTTTTACATATCGTACGTAAACAATAGACGTGTAATTTTCCAAATGAGCTCATTGTAGTACGTGTACTAAAAACACTACTTGTATGATACGTAAACTTTTAATTTTTTGTGTTTTTTTAGCCTCACATCACTGAAACTAAAATCCAAACACCCTAATTACTTATATACACTGTTCCAAACACCCCTTATTCAACCTTTATCATTGATTATCGCCCCATTCCACCACCACCCGACATAACCATCCCGCCACCACCACCCTAAACACACCAACCACCACCCCACACCCCGCCAACACCCTTTTTAATAAGTTGTGCATAATCTTCGAAAATAGTTGTAGGGTTGTGGGTTAAGGGGTGGTAGTGATGGCAAAGACAATGGTTGTAGGCTATAGGGTGATGGTCATGGTGGTAGCATGTGCGGTTATGCAGTTGTTGATGGTCATAAAGAAATCATGCGATAATCACAGTAGTTATGACAAATATGAATAGGTTACATGTATCATAATGGAACATTAGAAAAACTATGCACCTATTTTATCGCTTAAAGCAATATATATATATATATATAATGCCACATAAGTGCTACGTAAGTACCACATAGGCTCCACATATAACTCGGTAACTTTTGCCGGTAAGACAAGTTTCCTTGTATTAATTACATTAGCACGAATTTTAAAGTTTAGGTATCATACATGTAGTTTTTTTACTACACGTATCATAACGGGACATATGAAAAAGTACGAATCCATTGAAAAAGTACACGTATTGTGCCGATAGAAGTGTATAAGTAAAAACTTTGCTTAGACGTATAAACAAACAAGAGATGTATTTGAAGTTGGGAGTGAGTCTATAAAATAAACCCTTGTACATGTATACTTTAATGAAAATATAAGAAAAAAGAAACCAATGGATGTTTGACGATCATAACATCCTCGTTAGAGGCTATAGATTTAAATCTCCTTAAAGAAGTTTGCGAAATAGTATAAAAATTTGTGTGTTATATCACTTGCATGTGATATTTTCTAGAGATCAAAGATTAGGATCCACCATATTCTTTTTTTTTCTTCACAATATTCACACACATGTTATTTCACGATGTGTCTCATACATGTCTCAGTTCAAAACTACATTATTAGATTGAAGAAACTATTGTAGTTAGTTTGTGCTTTTCTGGAGCAATATAAAAAAGTTGTTATCACTTATCAGACAACTAAAAATAGTATGAAGGCCCAGTTCAAGGCTCGGCCCATTAATCTTGATTTGATCAATTTTTGGTAAGTCCAAACAGTGCTTTTACACGGACCTAGGCCCAGTTTCAGAATCTTTTGTTGAGTTCTTTTTTCTAAGTAACTTTATTTTATAGGGATAATTCCATATTTACCCAATCTAAACATGAAAATGTCATATATACCCAAAATACAACTTTTGAATGCATGATGTACAATGCATTTAAAGCATGTTTTGGGTAAATATGACATTATCATGTTTAAGTTGGGTAAATATGGAATTGCCCCTATTATATATATCTATTTTTTAATTTATCAGCTAAAGAATTAAACTTTGGAAGTATCGGATCAGATATGTATGTTATAATTATAGCTTATAATCTCATGTAATACATAAGCCCGTAAAAGTAGTTATGTGGCACTCTTCTCGCTCTGTCTGCTTAATGCCTTCTATTGAGTCGATTGGTGCCATTTCTTCTCTTGGAGGCAGGGCAATAGATTCATCTTGTCCTTGGCTTGTGAAGGGAATGAGGTAGGGTAGCCAAAGCCCCCAACAAAGGGATAGGGCAATCCTTCCCAAGTAATGCATAAGCAAGATCGGGACTAGCGGGGTGTGAAGAGTAGGGGGATCTCTTGTGCAAAGCAAAGACAGGTACGTACCAGCAAAGAAGGGAAGTGGCAAGGAATTTCAAAGAGAGTACAACATTTACAACAACTGCGTTATAGCTGACATGTTTCTAATGCACCGATGTCTAGAAATATACAAAGAGCTGTAAATGTTAAAAGCAAAATATTCCATAGATATAAACCTTAAACCCCAAAAATACTACAACAAAAATAGTAAACTCATAATGATGATAAATACATAATTAGTTTTAAAACTCACACAATAAATCACCTGAATCTCTTATTACTACGTATTATTATGTAAGGAAAAAGAAATTTGTTTTAAAATAGAAGTTTCGCATCAACCAATAAGAGATTTCAATTTCAAAATAAAGGACTATTGGCTAATTGAAAAATTAAAATCGGGTTTTTTTTGTCAATGTTACTTAATTATGATCGTATAGTTAATACTAGGTTATAATATCTGTGCACGCGCGGGTTTTTATATATTGTGTTTTTTTAAGAATCGATTACTAATTTATTTCTTTACATTAGACATAAATATTTTTAAAATCACTCTCGCTTTTTACTAAGTTTTTTTCTTTATACTTTTGACACTTAAACTTTTATGTTTATTTTTTTCTTGACTATATATAAGAACCTTTTTTTTAACTATTGACAAATTCGGAATATTTTAGTTTTTTTAGTAAATATTTAAAAGAATAATAATAAATAAATAAATAAAATATTACCAAATGAGGTATTAATTGATTTTTTTGAAATAAAAAATTCTCATTAGAAGTTTTGTTTTATTATATAAGAGATAAGTATAAAAATACATGTGTTAAAATTGTAAAATAAAAAAAAAATAAAAAAACAAGGAGGTTATTTTTAAAAATTTAATGGTTAAGCTTCAAATATTAATAAATTCGATTAAGCAATTTGATGTAGAAAAGAAAAACTATAAAGAATTAGTGTCAATTTAAAATAAAGAAACTTATAAAAAAAAGATAGGTGATTAATTAAATTTAAAGTGTTAAATTAAAATAACTTTATAATATGATTGGCTATTAATATTTAAATGTAAGCCTAAAACTTTATAAAAATATGTAATCTTAAATTTTGGATAATAAATACCCATAAACTTTATATTTGTTTTTAAAAGCAACATTTATTGTTATTATTATAGTTTATAATGATTTTATTTAAAGTACAGTCAAATTAAGTAAATCGAACTGTGACAAACTTAATTATTAATACTTATGTGAAAGCCTTCCGCGTGCAAAAGGATCTAAAACTAGTTTTATAGTATTGTATTTTAATACATACAAAAGAAAAAGGAGAATCAAAAGTATGTCTAAAGTTTACTAAAATAAAGGTTATAAGTAGTGTGAGACGTGACGTGGCGGCATGACCAAACTTTACATTTTAATGGACAAGGCGAAGATTTTGCGTTTATATGGCGTGACATAATGCGGCATAAAATATGAAGTATTTATATATTTATATTATATTTCATATATACCGAGTTTATCAAAAAAACGTGGCATAAAGCGACATAACGTGTGGCGTGACGACATGACCAAGCCTCACCTTTGTGGGGCTTTTGCGAGCGTTTTAGAACCATGATTGAAAATACATCTCTACTGAAAAAACGTTTCTCGTGAATCTCGTGATAGTACCATTTGCCTCGTTTTTCATTATTGAATATTTGATTTCTAGAAGAAAAATAAAATTAAAGTTGAAAGAAGGTTTTAAATCGTTAAACTATTAACTGATAAATAAAGATTAATGATGTCTTAAAATAACATTTTTCACTTTTATTTGATGACACAATTTTATTGGTAATAAACGAAAAGTTAACAATTGGTGACATTACCATGCATTCTTTTATTAAATCACAAATTGTTCGTCTCATTTTTTAGTTTATTCAGCCAATTTCAAGTTTAATGTTATAATTGGAATTTTAGGATAAACGCATCTTCATTTGTTAATTGGTTGTTGAAGTTGACCTTTTAGAGCAAGGTGTACTATAGCATCACTCTTTTGCGCCACGGCCCTTGTCATGCGCTATCGTTGTGTCACGTAACTCCTTCATGCGCTAGTTCCTATGCATCACGCATTTACTTGAGCCATGCCAATGACGTGCGTATTATTTTTGTGTGCGTGTTTTATACAAAGTGATGCATTTGTGTTTGTGTTTCGGCTTGTGTTACAGAAAGCTAGACAGTGTTTGTGTTAAAAAATGTTAAGGTGACATGAAAAGAAATTGAGTCTGCTCAAGTCAGGATGCACCTAGTTTGTTGTTAATAGAAAATTATGAATATGTTTATAGTTAAATAAATTGTTATGGTGAAGTTGCATAATACACTTTTTGTATTATGATTTAGCAATCATGACACAAAATATGATAGGTAAACTTTTTGCTAACCCTCTAGAACATTTGATGAGAAACGCTATTAAAGTATACTTTTTAAGATTGACTCAACTTTAAATATGTTTTTTCACAATAAATATTCATCCTAAATATATTCATTATTGCAACAAAAATGTTTGACATTTACAATATATTTAAACACCAAAAACTAAAAATAATGTTTTGCATGTCATTGCAATTTGCACACCACATGCAATGCAGGTCTACTGGACACAAACGATCTCTACTTACCCTATTTTTGTTTTTTTTAATAGTATAAGTCTGTGTACTTTAATATTTTTATATTTACAAAAGACATTATAAAAGTCGAATATTATAATAACCATGTTCAAAAACCCTATTAATATATCGTGCACATGATCCAAGAAGAATAACTTTGAGAAAATATATTCACCTAAGAAATTATGAGTATAATATTAGCAATTAATAACGATATGATCGATTAACCAGTTTGATACTATTTCTTAGCGTATTTTAATATCGATTTGAAGATTAGGGACAAGGTTGGATATGAAAGAAGATTTTGTCACATGCAAGATGCCAAGATGTCTTAAATAAAATTTAGATATTCATTTAAGTAACTTGAAAAGTTTTACCCTTTTGTAGCAAATCATTGTGAAGTAATTACTGTAATTATTTTCTTGAGTAGGGTGATAACGACGTAGAAACAGAAGAGCACTTGTTCGTTCAATGCTCCATTGCCATTTATTCTCTTCACTTGAAAAAAACCTTGCCCTCGAGTGTTCACTATCAAAGGCTTCATCTATCTTAAATATATCTTTTCATGACGAACTTTATCTTCTATAGATTTGCGCTTCAGATTAACTCAAAAACCCTCAACTTTTTTGACACGTTTACCACACTCCCAAGTCCCAACGATCAACCCATCACCCTAAACATCGGGTTCTGTACTCCTTACCAATGACCACAAAATTTTCACTTGCAATAATTTTTTTTTCTTTTTTTATAGCCATTGAAAACTTTATTTTACTTGTGATACTCATATTTAAAATTAACCCACAATCAAAATTACAAACCTTTAGATCCTTGACACCTTCGGAATCCATATTTAGCTCACATTCAAAACCATTCGCATCTTTATCATCATTAAAATCCATAACATTTTCTTCACAAATCTTTAAGGTACCAACTTTATTTGTTGTTTCCATCAGTAAAGTTGAAATATTGTCTTTATGTTGTTCATAAACTTTGAAAGTCTTGAATATTCTCAACTTGTTCATCAACAACCTTGGCCTTCAATATCTCTTCTTCATTCTTAACATCGGCCATTGGTACATGTACTTGGTCTTCGAATCATCGCAATTCTCTTTCATTCCCATAAAAAAAGTAAAGATTACATTTTAAATCATAAAAACCTTGAACTTCTTATCACCATAATTTTCCCAATCGAATATGACAATTTTCCATGTCATCCAATTCACAAAACACTTCACGTTTATAAGATCTACCAATAAATATTGGAACCCAATAAACTTGTGTTTTTCTAATCAGACAAAATCTCAATTGGTAAATTAAAATAATTAACCAATTTTCTTGACACCACATTCCTAGATCCACAATTATCAATTATTAAAGAAAACAAAACTTGTTATTTATAAAAACTTTTGAATAAAACAATTTGATTGTTGGTATTCGAATCTCCATCTTCATTCTTTCCTCTGATTCATCAACTCTCTTATTGTTGAACGAAGATTGGTTGCTCATACGGTTGTTAATAGATTCGCCTATGGTTGGACGGATTTCTTGAACATCCATAATTGCTACCATAGCGATTCTTGTGGATTAATGCCCCATCTACGATCACAGAACGTAGTTCTTCTAGCTTAGTGTAACTACTGTTAAGTTCTTTCATGGATTTGGTAAACCCATGATCCATGTACTCTCTATACCATACCCCACCAACAGTATGAGTTTTGATAACATCTACACCATTTACCATCTATGATGGTAACAAACTCTAGACGTTAATTGACGAAAAACCTTTTACACCAAGTATCACCAGGTCACTAACAAACTCTGATGCCAACTGACACATGACATGCGGAAGCCAAGTTAGATAAACTCTAATCCAGGAGTGATAAACAAGGCGCACCTCAAGGGAATAAAACCCTAACACGAGATAAAACTCTGAAACACAAGTTTAATAATAATCCAAAAGTTAAATTAGAATGATAATGAGCCTTATATTTATAGGGAAGTGAAACTTGCACAAAAAAAACCTAATTAAAGTAAAAAAAAAAAAATGACCTGGATAAGTAATAGAAGATTTTGGAATCGTCCTTACTATGGCGTAGAGGAGATCTTTAGTCTACGGCATAGACAAGTCAAAAAAATAAGCAGTTCGTCGTAGACAAAACGATCTATATTTCTTGACCACGAATCTTGTCCCCCCATCACACAATCTCAAAGGAGGTTCTTTGATGTGGTGGTTAATAAAACTATTTAGGCGATATGGAATCATCGAAGTAAAGTTGTTTTCAACCTCAAGAGACCTCAAAAAGAGCTACTTTTCAACAATATTAGAATGATGTTGTTTATTTGGATTACAAGTTAACGTAGAAAAGTCTCTTGTAATTGGTTATAATGGTTTAGCGATCCTTGTAACTCTATTTATTCGTCTTTGTAAAATTTCTTTTTTAGTTTCTTGTTAGCTCTAGATAACGCTGCTAAAAAAAATATCGGTTAACGCTCAATGATAGTGAACAAGCTAACAGGATTATGAAAATAAATTGTTCAATAAGTTGCTATGAAAATAAGCTCAAACCCGTGAATCAATAGCTCTGTCGCTAGGTCATTGTCATTGTTAATACTTTAAGATAATGGTAATATATAGAAAGAAACATCAATGTCTAAAATCCCGTCTAGAATCATCCCTTATTTTTGTTTGATTAAAAAATATATATTCGTCAACTTAATCACCTTCTATACTGATTTTATTTACTTAAAACAAACAACGGGTGTGAAGCTAGCCAATTCTTTTTCTCCAATAAAAAACATGGCATAACCTTTAACCACAAAGGGTCGTCTAGTGTTAAAAAGTTTGTGACTATCACTTTGACAGTTTGACATGTGCGAGGTTTTAACTTCAATATATGTTATGTACAAATAATCTTTAAATGGTCACACAAACCTCCTGAAAAAAAAAGATATTATTTGGTTTGAGTTTCTGTGACGGTAAGTTCTTACCCCGTAAATTAATCGGTTAAAAAATCGAAAATGCTAGTTACGGAAAAAAAATATATTCTTTTCTTTACATTTAATAAAAACATCATTATGTTGCCAATGCTATCTAGATCTATAGCAGTTATATTAATTATAGTAACATTGATATAACTACTAAATTAGATGTCGATAAACTTTATGCCATTGACATTTCAAGTTGATATATGATAAAACTGTTTCTTACACTTACACATGTGCTTATTATATTGGATTTGGAGTTTTCCTCGATCAACATGTGAATTTTTTAATGGTACTAAATTGATCTTCTGTTTTTATATATGAAAAATCTAGTTTGGATTCGTTTCAGTGGTTGTGAAAGGTTAAATCACGTAATTTTTAAGTCGTAGTAATATTTATTTTAGTTTAGGAATGTACTACTTATATATCTCGTGCACTCACGATGTTTTGGCAAAAATCTTACATTATATGTTTTAACATGAATCTCCCTATCCTTTCGCGAAAACATGCGACAACAAAAAAATCCTTAAATCTCAACTTCATCTGTTCTAACTCTAATCGAGCCAAGCATCCTAATTTATTTGTTGAATGATCATGGCTCTGACTTAACTCTGTTAATCCATAGGCACGCTTTGTTTTTCAGATATTGTTAGGGTTTTCTTTTTTTCAATTTAGGGTTTATCTTAAAAATGATTTAGAGTTTCTTGCATTTATCACTGAGTTAAATTGTCATTATTTTGTCGTTAATGTTGGTTGTCTTCTGATTGTGTTGAAGCGAGCATAATTGTCATTGGCTGCGTGCTATAGTTGGTTGCTTAGGAGTTTTTTTTGGTAAGTTGTGTTACGTGCTCTATTGGTGGTTACTTGGTATTATAATCATGAAGAATGGCGTCCTTGGTTCGGGAGGGAGAGGTAACAATCATAAAAAAAAGATAATTAATGGGGGGAAATCGAATGTAGAGTCGAATGTGAATAAATGTGGTGATGGACTGGGATCGTTCCCAAGCTTGTTAGAGACTTTTGGTAGCCCTAATACTTCATCTTTGGCTATAACACCCCGAAGATACGGTTCAGCAAAAGCATACGAACCTTTGGGTGCTACTCTCTTGCTATCACAATATAAGGTACAAAGAATGATTTTTATCCCGTTAATTTAGAATATAATTCATTAACAAAAACAGTAAGTTTTCATTATATGAAAATAATAGATAGGGAAATACCAAAAGAAAATTAAAGCGGTCCGGATTATTCATCGAGTCGCCTGATGACGATTGCCCCTTGTCAAGCGTCATCCAATAGTGAACTATCGCCTTAAACCTGAGAACACATGCTAAAACGGGTCAGCTTACGTTGGTAAGCTCATAGAGTTTAGTTACAAAAGTGAGTAGTGGACCTGATAAAGTTTAATTGCTATGTGCGACTAAGGCAAATATATAATAAACATTCCAATCAACAATCAATCCAATCAATAATCCACAACACAATCGAGATTTCAGCAGGGCCCCAAGCGACTCTAGCCAGCACAGTCGTAGCTAGGAATGGCAATGGGGCGGGTTTGGCAATCCCCATCCCCAAACCCGATACACAAAACTATCCCCAAACCGCCCAATCCCCATGGGATCTTATCGAAGCGCCATTGGGGCGAGATACTACCCCACCCGCCCCATTCCCCATTGGGGTCTTATCGGGTTGTTTTTTTTGAGCGCGATACTCTATCATACTCTGTCGCTCCCGCTTATTCTTATTTCTACACTATTAACAATATTATTTTATGGAATAGCTTGAATAATCGAGAAAAACCACCATTAGTATATTAATCATTGGAATAAATCACAACTTTATAGAATAATATGACACAACAAGATAAAACTAGAGAATAAATCACAAAGATAAAAACTAACAAAAATAGAGAATTATATTTAGTACGTAAATACTAACACAATATTTTATGTATATGTATATGTATATATTTCGGGGGGGGCTGGGCGGGGATGGTGTCCCCGTCCCCCGCCCCAAAACCCGATAAGAATCCCGTTAATGCCCCAAAGTCGCCCCGAACGATAAGCATGCCCCCCCGCCCCAATAAGTTCTGGTTTGGGTTTCCCCGGCGGGTTCGGGTTTTTGCCATCCTTCGTCGTAGCAGGCCTAGAACACAAGCTACCTGGTCTAGGCTCTGATATTCTTAGCTAAGCATCGCGTGATAGCATAGGAATGCTACCCTAGTCTAAGTCACAACTGTCGCATGTCTAACCTTTCCTAGTCCACACATTAGCAATTCAAAAGAGTATTGACAGGTCCAAGAAATAGTTTGTATTCACATAAACACATAAGACATCAATCACCAATCAAATATTCCAAACAACAGTCATTCTCAAATAATGTTCATAAATCCAATTATGGTTAGTTAAAAGCAGCATGTATTCTCCCCCAAAATAGTTATGAAAAACTTTGACACGAAGGGCTATGAAACTCACCTTAGCCATAGACACACACTATTCACAACTAACACGACTGGCATCTAAAGCTAATCTCCACGGCATCCCGAAGAAGGTACGACGAGTACAATAAAATAGAAATGACGCAACCTAATGCGTATACGATTATCTCAAAATACGGCTCATACGATAAAGAAGTAGATAGAAAGTAACGTGTCGTAGTTTTCGTGGATTATTCATGTCATTACTTTCAAAAGTCTATTATCAATATCTCAAAAGTTTAGTTTTAATGTTTTATGTTGTGGTAAGAAACATAGACGCGATGTACAACTCACGCGAAAGAGGAGAAGACGTCGACATAGTCGAGACATACTACTAGAACGCACGCCAAAAAGGAAAAGACATCGACAACTATTTATGTAGTATAATAT
>OU343225.1:329779824-329868566 GCA_910596185.1 Chrysanthemum makinoi | reverse complement strand
CAAATTGCAATGACATGCAAAACTATTATTTTTAGTTTTTGGTGTTTGTCTCATTGTAAATGTCAAACATTTTTGTTGCAATAATGAATATATTTAGGATGAATATTTATTGTGAAAAAACATATTTAAAGTTGAGTCAATCTTAAAAAGTATACTTTAATAGCGTTTCTCATCAAATGTTCTAGAGGGTTAGCAAAAAGTTTACCTATCATATTTTGTGTCATGATTGCTAAATCATAATACAAAAAGTGTATTATGCAACTTCACCATAACAATTTATTTAACTATAAACATATTCATAATTTTCTATTAACAACAAAAGCTAGGTGCATCATGACTTGAGCCAGACTCAATTTCTTTTTCATGTCACCTTAACATTTTTTTAACACAAACACTGTCTAGCTTTCTCGTAACACAAGCCGAGCACACAAACACAAATGCATCACTTTGTATAAAACACGCACACAAAAATAATAACGCACGTCATTGGCATGGCTCAAGTCGTACGTGATGCATAGGAACTAGCGCATGAAGGAGTTACGTGACACAACGATAGCGCATGACAAGGGCCGTGGCGCAAAAGAGTGATGCTATAGTACACCTTGCTCTAAAAGGTCAACTTCAACAACCAATTAACAAATGAAGATGCGTTTATCCTAAAATTCCAATTATAACATTAAACTTGAAATTGGCTGAATAAACTAAAAAATGAGACGAACAATTTTGATTTAATAAAAGGGAATGCATGGTAATGTCACCAATTGTTAACTTTTCGTTTATTACCAATAAAATTGTGTCATCAAATAAAAGTGAAAAATGTTATTTTAAGACATCATTAATCTTTATTTATCAGTTAATAGTTTAACGATTTAAAACCTTCTTTCAACTTTAATTTTATTTTTCTTCTAGAAATCAAATATTCAATAATGAAAAACGAGGCAAATGGTACTATCACGAGATTCACGAGAAACGTTTTTTCAGTAGAGATGTATTTTCAATCATGGTTCTAAAACGCTCGCAAAAGCCCCACAAAAGTGTGAGGCTTGGTCATGTCGTCACGCCACACGTTATGTCGCTTTATGCCACGTTTTTTTGATAAACTCGGTATATATGAAATATAATATAAATATATAAATACTTCATATTTTATGCCGCATTATGTCACGCCATATAAACGCAAAATCTTACCTTCATTTAAAATTAAAAGTTTGGTTGGTATGCCGCCACGTCACGTCTCACACTACTTATAACCTTTATTTTAGTAAACTTTAGACATACTTTTGATTCTCCTTTTTCTTTTGTATGTATTAAAATACAATACTATAAAACTAGTTTTAGATCCTTTTGCACGCGGAAGGCTTTCACATAAGTATTAATAATTAAGTTTGTCACAGTTCGATTTACTTAATTTGACTGTACTTTAAATAAAATCATTATAAACTATAATAATAACAATAAATGTTGCTTTTAAAAACAAATATAAAGTTTATGGGTATTTATTATCCAAAATTTAAGATTACATATTTTTATAAAGTTTTAGGCTTACATTTAAATATTAATAGCCAATCATATTATAAAGTTATTTTAATTTAACACTTTAAATTTAATTAATCACCTATCTTTTTTTTATAAGTTTCTTTATTTTAAATTGACACTAATTCTTTATAGTTTTTCTTTTCTACATCAAATCGAATTTATTAATATTTGAAGCTTAACCATTAAATTTTTAAAAATAACCTCCTTGTTTTTTTATTTTTTTTTTATTTTACAATTTTAACACATGTATTTTTATACTTATCTCTTATATAATAAAACAAAACTTCTAATGAGAATTTTTTATTTCAAAAAAATCAATTAATACCTCATTTGGTAACATTTTATTTATTTATTTATTATTATTATTTTAAAATATTTACTAAAAAAACTCAAATATTCCGGATTTGGCAATAGTTAAAAAAAAAATTCTTATATATAGTCAAGAAAAAAAATAAACATAAAAGTTTAAGTGTCAAAAGTATAAAGAAAAAACTTAGTAAGCGAGTGATTTTAAAAATATTTATGTCTAATGTAAAGAAATAAATTAGTAATCGATTCTTAAAAAAACACAATATATAAAAACCCGCGCGTGCACAGATATTATAACCTAGTATTAACTATACGATCATAATTAAGTAACATTGACAAAAAAAACCCGATTTTAATTTTTCAATTAGCCAATAGTCCTTTATTTTGAAATTGAAATCTCTTATTGGTTGATGCGAAACTTCTATTTTAAAACAAATTTCTTTTTCCTTACATAATAATACGTAGTAATAAGAGATTCAGGTGATTTATTGTGTGAGTTTTAAAACTAATTATGTATTTATCATCATTATGAGTTTACTATTTTTGTTGTAGTATTTTTGGGGTTTAAGGTTTATATCTATGGAATATTTTGCTTTTAACATTTACAGCTCTTTGTATATTTCTAGACATCGGTGCATTAGAAACATGTCAGCTATAACGCAGTTGTTGTAAATGTTGTACTTCTTCTTTGAAATTCCTTGCCACTTCCCTTCTTTGCTGGTACGTACCTGTCTTTGCTTTGCACAAGAGATCCCCCTACTCTTCACACCCCGCTAGTCCCGATCTTGCTTATGCATTACTTGGGAAGGATTGCCCTATCCCTTTGTTGGGGGCTTTGGCTACCCTACCTCATTCCCTTCACAAGCCAAGGACAAGATGAATCTATTGCCCTGCCTCCAAGAGAAGAAATGGCACCAATCGACTCAATAGAAGGCATCTTGAGACCAGAGCGAGAAGAGTGCCACATAACTACTTTTACGGGCTTATGTATTACATGAGATTATAAGCTATAATTATAACATACATATCTGATCCGATACTTCCAAAGTTTAATTCTTTAGCTGATAAATTAAAAAATAGATATATAAAATAGGGGCAATTCCATATTTACCCAACTTAAACATGATAATGTCATATTTACCCAAAACATGCTTTAAATGCATTGTACATCATGCATTCAAAAGTTGTATTTTGGACATATATGACATTTTCAACTGGAATGGTAAATATGGAATTATCCCTATAAAATAAAGTTACTTAGAAAAAAGAACTCAACAAAAGATTCTGAAACTGGGCCTAGGTCCGTGTAAAAGCACTGTTTGGACTTACCAAAAATTGATCAAATCAAGATTAATGGGCCGAGCCTTGAACTGGGCCTTCATACTATTTTTAGTTGTCTGATAAGTGATAACAACTTTTTTATATTGCTCCAGAAAAGCACAAACTAACTACAATAGTTTCTTCAATCTAATAATGTAGTTTTGAACTGAGACATGTATGAGACACATCGTGAAATAACATGTGTGTGAATATTGTGAAGAAAAAAAAAGAATATGGTGGATCCTAATCTTTGATCTCTAGAAAATATCACATGCAAGTGATATAACACACAAATTTTTATACTATTTCGCAAACTTCTTTAAGGAGATTTAAATCTATAGCCTCTAACGAGGATGTTATGATCGTCAAACATCCATTGGTTTCTTTTTTCTTATATTTTCATTAAAGTATACATGTACAAGGGTTTATTTTATAGACTCACTCCCAACTTCAAATACATCTCTTGTTTGTTTATACGTCTAAGCAAAGTTTTTACTTATACACTTCTATCGGCACAATACGTGTACTTTTTCAATGGATTCGTACTTTTTCATATGTCCCGTTATGATACGTGTAGTAAAAAAACTACATGTATGATACCTAAACTTTAAAATTCGTGCTAATGTAATTAATACAAGGAAACTTGTCTTACCGGCAAAAGTTACCGAGTTATATGTGGAGCCTATGTGGTACTTACGTAGCACTTATGTGGCATTATATATATATATATATATTGCTTTAAGCGATAAAATAGGTGCATAGTTTTTCTAATGTTCCATTATGATACATGTAACCTATTCATATTTGTCATAACTACTGTGATTATCGCATGATTTCTTTATGACCATCAACAACTGCATAACCGCACATGCTACCACCATGACCATCACCCTATAGCCTACAACCATTGTCTTTGCCATCACTACCACCCCTTAACCCACAACCCTACAACTATTTTCGAAGATTATGCACAACTTATTAAAAAGGGTGTTGGCGGGGTGTGGGGTGGTGGTTGGTGTGTTTAGGGTGGTGGTGGCGGGATGGTTATGTCGGGTGGTGGTGGAATGGGGCGATGTCAATGATAAAGGTTGAATAAGGGGTGTTTGGAACAGTGTATATAAGTAATTAGGGTGTTTGGATTTTAGTTTCAGTGATGTGAGGCTAAAAAAACACAAAAAATTAAAAGTTTACGTATCATACAAGTAGTGTTTTTAGTACACGTACTACAATGAGCTCATTTGGAAAATTACACGTCTATTGTTTACGTACGATATGTAAAACGTGATTAAGAGTGGATTGAGATGATTGTGTTGTTCGGTTTCCCGTATTCAACAGTAAAGACTCAAGAGAATGATTCAGAATCAAGAGATTTGGGTAACACTCAAACAAACCATGTGTGTGTGTGTGTGTGTGTGTGTGTGTGTGTTTGTTTTACTGTATGAAACAATGTAAAAAGTGTAGAGAGAATGATCCCCTTTTTGAGTGTGATACCCCATAGAGAGGTATCTAGGGTTTAAGATAAACACAATATGGAAGATCAACGGCTATAGACAAGCCAACTGTTGATCATCTAATGGGTGACAAGAATGACAGATGACATCTTTTCCTTGGTTTGTACGAGGTCATGCCCGTCTCTCATATTCTTAGTCGTGTGTCTCTTATTGTCATATGTCCAATAGTACATCTTAACTGCTAATGACAATTGGAAGACAATTTTCCGATACGTGTATGCTCCAGAGCCTGAGAGGCTATCCCAGGCCATGTGCGGCCTAGAAATATGGACGGACCTATCAAATCTTGATAATGAGCTTTGTCAAGTGTTTATAATGAGCTTGAATTTAGCGTGTAATTAGCGGATTTGAGCCACTAATATTTGTACACTATCATCTATTATACATTTATACGGCTTAAACCTTTTTCTTTTAATGAAGTTTCAACGTCAAACCAGTGTTGCAACTTTGTCGTTATTGTATCTTTTTTCTTTTGAATCCACATTTTTGTCCATATCTTATAAGTTTGTGCATGTCTATATCAATAATAAAGCTCCAATATTTCAACTTTCAATCAATTAAGCTTATTGTATCTACTAATCTACTATCTAGCTAGCATTAAATTAGCTTCTACTCGTAGTTTGTTTGACATTTTCAGCATTAGAGTTTTCATAAGCAATTCAAATAATGCTAAGTCATTTTCTCACTTACAAGAAAAATGATTAACACTATTCTTAAATGAATACTAATAAGCCAGAGGAGGACACTTTTACGTCACATGGTATGCACGTAGATACCCTTTGAGTTTCATCACTAGGGTAAAAAAAAACTGTTTTTGCGTTTAGTAAAAAAAACGCACACACTTTGTTAGATTTCTGGATTCGTCACTCTACTAGAAACGATTTAGATTAACCGCATTATGTGAATCCGGGGCGGAGCTAGGATTTTTAGTTAAAATTAGGTCGGTGTATTAACGTGAAAGTAATAGTGATAGATATTGCTTCAAAAATTAATCTATAGCGTTGTCTTTTATTGCTTAAGTTATTCATATATAAATTTTGTAGACGTGTCAATAGAATACGGGGGCTGAATGTAAAAATTGGTAGAAAAACGACTTGTAGTCTAAATAACTAATGAATTAAATGAGTTGATTAGGGGTGGCTTAGCACCCACCACTCACTCACCCTACTAGCTCCGCCCCTTATCCGTTCAAGCTTGTTTGTTTAGTATCAAACTTAAACCAAATAAAACTTTTGGTTATAGTCGACATATAAGAATTAAATTCAAATTGAAAAGGTTTGGATGGGTTTAATTTAGTTAGGTGGTGAGCATGAAGTTGATTGTCAGGGAGTAGTGATGGAAGGCCCATTTGTGAGCTTTGAATGGAATCTATTCAAGTATTTTTCACTTATCATTAGATTTGGTAAATGCTACTTTAATAAAAGGACTTGCCATTTTCAATCACTCTTGCCCAACGCATTGTGCTCTTGTTAAAAGTATCCAATCATATACCCCTTTATATTGTATTTGAATTTTACGATCGTGATCGTATAGCTTGTGTCTGTACAATGCGCGGTTAAGCTTTTAGCTCAAACGATAATAAGTGGTCCAAATGGAAACGGGGATATATGGACGTATAAGTATGAAAATGGCTTTCAAATAAGATTTTGTAACGTACAAAAATGAAGAAAAAAACTACTAACTACTTAGTTATCATTAATGGATTTCAATCATATGAATAAGGGCCAACTCGAAAGCCTTATGCTTAGTTGTAAATATGCTTTTGATCTGTGATTCAGTGATGTGTTTTTCTTTGCTTTGCTTTATCTGCCATTTTAGAACAATTGATTACAATCATAGGAACTGAATTGGTGAGTGGTGTCGAGTCATGGGTCATGGCTCAAGGCATGCAGTCTAACTCGTTGGGTCAGGATGGACCGGTGTGGTGATGGTTCATCGTCCTTATCTATCTTTCTTTATTTAAAGATGTTAACTTTGCAGGGTGCAAGGGTGAACTTGAACCCACACCCTTCTGAACATTCAATACTATCACTCTCACATTCTTTTTATAAACATTTTCAGGTTCTTTTTCTTTAATCTAACATCATGGGCTTGGAGGGAAATCAAAAGGGTAACTTATACAAATGTTTTAGTTATAGGGACCCCTCAATAGTATGGGCACCCAACTCCTATTCATGCTTTCAACTCTCAATGGTTTGTAGTACTTGCAAGGTATTGTTTTGGCAACTTTGAATGGTCATTTTGAATGTCACCAAGAAAGTTAGCTCAAGTCACTAGCAAACAAGTTGCAAAGATGGCTTGTACAGTGCTAGCATACATCATTGTAGTTTGATATGGATTGTACAAGTTGCAAGCACCTATTGATATCCATGCTTGGTACAATGAAGAGACATATGACTTTTTATATAGTGATTAATGTAAAAATGAAGATAAAATAGTGTAATGTTCATCTTCTAACGTGTTCAATAAGTCCTTAACATTGTGTAACAATAGATTAGTGTGGAAAACTAGAAGGGGTTGAATAGTTTTACCGTTTTAAATTACAGTTTTAAAAACTTAACGTGAAATCAAGCAATGATAATATGTAAATGTAAATGCAAGACAAAAGTAAATAATGAAAAGATCAAACCATAACACAAATACTTATAGTGGTTCGGTAATGACGCTCTTTCCTCGCCCTACTCCATTCTTCGAGTTTCCGATTTGAGAGTTCACTTCACTATGTCAACAAGCTCCCTTACTTGGCGGAGAAAACCATACAATATTACTTATACTTTTACCATACTAAGCTAAATATCGAGTTCTAACCGAGGTAGAACAACCTTTTACTCTATGTATTTTGAAGAATAATATACTAACCTAATTCTCTATTTTGGTGTATTATGGTGTTTATTAACTTTGGTGTATTGTAGTGAAATATAATAGCACAATTAAGTTTCAAATACAAAAGCTAACACTTATAACACATAAGACTTGGAATCTTATTGTGTTCCTCCTTTGATAGAAAGATGGTTAGTTGTGGATCACTTGTAATGAATGTAAAACTAGATAATGATCAAAGGACTGTATGTATAAATGTATAAAAAAAAATGCTAAAAAGATGATTGCAAAGGTGAGGAAAATGGTATGCAAATGGCTTGCTTAAATATGCAAGAATGGACCTCCGACCAGCCCCGACAGGACCACACCCAAGAGGGTCCGTCCGCTATGCAGGGCATGTCCCTCACAACACAACCTAATTTCTATCCCTTTTTTTAAGGTCAATCAAGTCTTTTTTAAATATTTTCTTGCTTGTGATATAAGAAAAAGTGCAGGGATAAATGAGCAATATTTTCCTTTATCACATAATGCTATAAATGGCTAATTGTGTTTTTCATGCAAAAACAAGTTTTATACTTTCCTCTTTGATCTTAGATTATTACCAAAATAGTTCATTCTTTTTCAATTCAAGATTGCATTAGATATACTTCCTAAAAGAGAAGATATCTTCTAGATAATTAACTTTGGATCATTACTAAAAAAGTTTTTCTAACTTGTGTCATCATGAAACAAGTTTATAACATTAAATGAACACAGATTTTAAAAATACAAGATTCAAATTACCATATATACATATATACATGTGACTTGATATTAATAATTTCCAAAATTTTT
Source organism: Chrysanthemum makinoi (assembly GCA_910596185.1). Classification (NCBI taxonomy): domain Eukaryota; kingdom Viridiplantae; phylum Streptophyta; class Magnoliopsida; order Asterales; family Asteraceae; genus Chrysanthemum; species Chrysanthemum makinoi. The sequence continues at coordinate 329,860,236 of OU343225.1, read as the reverse complement.
AATGCTTATCAAATTTGTCAATGTTTTATATAGAAACAAAGTTATTTAAGAAAATAGATGTGTTAATTTAATGTTATAAACTTATGCTACCATGACACAAGTTAGAAAAACACTTACTAAATGGTAAATTCTTATATTGAATGCATGATTTCATATGACACTTTCCTAAAATGGAAAGATGCTTGACTAGTTAGTCAAATAAAGATTGAAACATTATTTTAAAATGAAAATGATTTGTAAAATAAAATGTAAGTAAACATTTATGAAAGTTTATGGAAGTATGTAATGATGCAAGTGTTTAATACATTATATATGATAAAACAATTTTTGATAATTATACAAGTTTTAGAGATTCACATTCATACCTTTAGTGATTTTCGTCAAGTGGAAACTTAAGTCTAAAACTTTTTTAATTTTATTTTTACTTAATACATTTTTATATATTTTATTAACAACTTGTAAAGAAATCATTATATAAAAAAATGGTTTATGCGATTATTTGTATTAACATATTACATGAGAGGCCTTGTAGAACAGTGGTACCGGATATGATGTGAGAATGCTCCCCATGGTCTTTTTGGTTAAAGGGTTACATCAGAATGCTCCCCATGGTTGCGGGCTCAAATACCGTCTAAGACATGTGTGTTAAATTTGCAATGTATATAATGTGAAACAGTTAGTTTTGTTTTAATTTGTTAAAATCCATATAGATTACACTTTAATACTAACACGTTAGATTTGAATTATACCATGTAACTTTAGATTACAGTTTAATATGAACAATATAATCAAAGTTTGTTGTGATTATTTTACATAATTTCTATGCATGTTATATGTAGCAATATATATTTTCAAAAATAGGGAAGTAGAGCATAGGATTCTTGAAATCCCTTTTCTCTTTAGATGATAATGGTGGCATGGCAAGGCACTGGCAATGCAACAAAAGATGAGTGCAATGGAGAAAGTGATTTACATTTGAATTTTGTTTAAGATATAAAAAATAGAAAAGGATGGCTGCCTTTATCAAAAATATAAAATAAATAAATTATCTATGATATATGTGATCAAATATTATTCAAGAATGTTTTAATTTGAATATAAATTATGGTTCTAAAAGGCTCGTAAAGATTCCGCAAAAGCCTCACAAAAGCGTGAATCTTGATCATGCCGTCACGTCATGTTGACACGCCGTTTTATGCCACATCTTTTTGTAAACTCAATATATATGAAATATGATATGAATATATAAATATTTTCATATTTTGTGCCACCTTATGTCAGGCATTATAAACGTAAAAGTTTCGTCTTGACCGCAAAAACATGAGGCTTGATCATGCCGCCACGCCACGACTCGCACTATTTATAACCTTGATATAAACACACATGTACTACATTTCATTATTTATGAGTAGCTTTCATCTTGCAGCTAGTTCACGAGTTAAGAGCCTTTTTTTTTTTTTAACGAGAATTAACTATCTCAAAATATACGCAACAAGCTATCTCACATGTGTCAAACTAAGGCTTGACAATGCAAAATATCAACATTTGACAAGTTAAAAGAATGTTTTACATACAAATATATGTGACAACATGTACATGGATAATACAAGATTTGATGAGTTAAAAGTTTGTTTTAGATAAAAACAAAGAAAGATAAGGAGCTAAAAAGTCATACAAAATGTGATGTCTACAAGACATAAGAAAATATGACCCACACGTATACATGTAGGAATCCCAAGCAAAAACTCAGTTTATATGTTACCCTACAAACACAAATTTTCAACTTTACTTTGTTTTAAACGCTAAAAGCTAGCTAATTATTTCACACGTGGGTCTTGATTTACCACTTTCCTTATGTATTCATCAAGTTAGATTTCGTATTTTTATCGCTAATTATTGTTTAAAGATTATAAAGGTGTTTGCATGTATGTATATATTGTGGAATAGTATGAAAGCAAATGAACACGTTAAAATGTAAGCTTTTATCTTTTACGTCTACTATATATATGATGAAAATTTCAAAGATGAAATCCATTAACTTTAGCTTCAAATACATTAATATATAAACCATTAAAAAATGGCACATGCATTATTAGTTAGCAAGAAGTAGATATATGTCCTTGCATGAAAAATCACATGGTAACATTTCAACACCATGAATGACGTTGGTATGACTAAAAGAGAGAGAGTACACTCTTTTAGGTGAAAAGTACATCAAAATGATAAGACTCTTAACTAATAAGCCAGAAACCCTATATGTATGTCGATAACCTAATAAGAATGAAACTTGATATACTATTATCCTGTGATGCATCATGAAGAGAGTACTTGCATGATTTTCATATGGAGCTTTCTTTACGAATTTTTTCTCAAGCCATACAAGATGAACACATGCAACACGAAAATGTCCAAACCTTCATTTAATCTTAATTATATATCAGCTTTTTAGGGTAAAGTGTAATGCTCATGAGCCCCTTCATTATGTCCCTGCCAATCAACTATCACTCGCCATTTTACCTAATGATCACTCATGCCTTGCCAATTCACTATACCTGGTGATTACTGTGGAACGCGTTGTTACAAACTTTCTCGTTTAAACTCCACACGTTCTCGTCTGACCTACAAAACCAGGTCCAATATACAAGGAGATGCATTAGTTGTATGCTCATCACAACACGAAAGACTATAACTCACCCTCAAAGTTGAAAGCAAGATGAACGCCAAGAAAACCAAGTACGATACACTATGTGATCATGTTTAAGTTGCATGCCTATCAAACCTTAAACTTGGCTCTACTAATCATTTATAACGCCAAAGTTATAAACAACGAGCAATTCAATACCATCAAATTCAACTAAAAACCATGGTGAAAGTATCGGTAACCACGAGTATAGGCTTACAATAGACTCAAACTTTCTTGTATATCATTGTGAGATGATTTGTTGCAAACCTTATCATCCATTAACACCAATTTTCTTGATTTTCAAGTCTTCTCAAGTCATTTTCATCACCAACTGGAGATGCTCTATAACAAGTTTGATCAAAATTTTGATATTTCAAACGTTTACTTATAGAAATCACTTATGTTTCATTTTTATTGTAGAGATTTTGTGGATAAAAGGTCAAGGGTTCGAATCTCGGCTAATGCTCACTCCAGTTGATGCCCCGCTAGGTCAAGAGAGTTGTCGGAGCTATTTCTTGTATGGTGGACAATGACTGATACCAAAAGGCACCCGGGGTCAGGATGTTCCGGCCAATTCACACCTTTTTGTGGATGATGTAATTAGCACTTCCAAGTATGAATCGACTTGTGTTAAAGAAAATAGTATGAATCGACTTTTGAATATGACAAAGATTCAAAAGTTAATAGGTTAGGGGGCATGCACTTGTATAAATTTATTTTATCTTTTGATGATTATCTCCAACATTCTCCAAGTCCAACTTAGAATTAGTGAAAAAGAAAGAAAGATTAGGGGACCTCAAGGAGCGCATATATAGTCTAGACTAGTCTACTTTCGGCCTTTCATTTGAAAACAACCCAAGAAAACAATATTAGTGCTTTCTAAATTATCATATGTTATTTGTTACTCCATAAAGTTGATAAATAAAGAATGTGGTGCAATTATAGAAAAAAACAGTAACAAATTATCATCCTTAATTTGTCACTTTGAGAATGAAGTATCTTATCCTACTATTGCACATGCATAAGCATTGTGGTACTTTTCTAAGAACAAAGTAGATGTGGATAACTTTTAAGGATCATTACTATATTAGTAAAATTTAGTGATCAATCTAAGGGCAGAATTGACAAAAATAATCTATTTGTGTACTTAAAAAGGGACAATTAAGCATTAATATTTGGTGTATTTGTTCTAAAAGGCCATTTTATCAAATTGTAAAGTTGTCCCACATAATTTACTTTTTGTAACTTTTAGACAAACAAGACCCCTCTTGCTTTTTACATGTACCCCAAAAAACTGTCCAATGACAATATGATATACTTTAAAAGAATTTATGAATTTTACTAGTTTTAAAAGTCCAAGTAAACATGATTATGGTCGGTTGATCCAGATTTTATTTGTTCTTTCAAGATATATTCATTATTGTTAAGCTCATGTTGTTTATCTCTAATCATATAGTTTATCAAATAATACATATTTGTACTTTCTAACAAAACAAGAATAATTAACTTGGATAACAATTATATTTTGACAACATAATATGAAAAAAAGTATATATTATACATCATTTGGGACCCATGGTCATCAATCTCTTTTGGAATTTGGACCTCCATAAGAAGCTCCACTTGCAATTCCTTTCACTAAAAATACTCATTAACTAATATGTAATTAGAAAAGCTAATCATATCTTTAATTCCACATTACAGGAATGCTCCATTCACCATTCTATATCTAATAAAGTAGACATTGTCTAGGTGTCACTTTTATGTTTGAGCATAATACTTTAAGATGAGAAAAACATAAAACATAGTATTGATTAACTTGTGTAAACTTAGGCAAGATCATATTTGTGACAACACATTGACTCATGAATATACAAAGTAATAAATCATTGTCACGTCGATTTAGACAAAAGTTTAGTAATATTTTTAGGTTTCTCAATCATTTTCTTATAAACAATGTTAGAAAATGAGATTTTGAGAGTCACTCGAAAGGCTTTAATAGTGACTCTAAATATAGAAAATCAGTCAAACTTCTTTCCAACGGGTCTTCTATAAATACAGTAGCTAGTTTTTAAAGGAGCATCAACTTCATTTGAATGCTATGTTCTAAATTAGTGATCTTAGAATGCTACATTGGTACTTATTTAAGTAGTTGATAGATATTTATTTTCCAACATAACTCATGAAGACCATATATGACATGTTTGACTATCATCTTTAAGGTGACAAACTGACAAATGGACAATAGCTAGTAAATAAAATCATCATCTAGAAGACTAGAACTATGGTAATTTTGAAGCTTTTGAAAAATCAAAAGAAACACTAGCTTTGAAGTGGGGAAATGGCATGAGAGCTAGCCATGGCCAAGAAACCAATATCAATTTCCACTTTATAACTAAACGCTCCTTCCTTTCTCTTTTGAGAGCCTTAAAATTAAAATATATGTACATTGGGATTATGAATTCTTCGCTATCAAAGATATAAAATGATTATTAGACATTAGTCAAAAAAATCATACTTTCTCTTATTGGCTTTTTGTATGCTACAAAAATAATCTAACATGCACATTGTGTGTGTATTGCATGGAGTATCATTATGCAACAACTACGTCATTTTACCTTCAAAATCCATTGTGCTAGAATCGGTGTTCGAAAAAAAAATTCTATAAAGCTGATTAATCGAAGCCTAGACGCTATTGAGCCACCAACCTTTTTTATTTGTGCAAATCGGTCAACCGTAGTGAACAATTGTCAACGATAACGATGGTCAAACTTTCAGGAAACTTGCAAATCTTGCCGGAACTAGCCAAAACTCATCGTAAACTAGTTTTAAGCACTTATAGTTGCTTTTTATATCTATTACAAGATGTTTTTTTTCTTCAGGAAAATACTGTTGTAAATACCCAAAACTCACCAGAAATACCCAAAACATGCCAAAAATGCCAATCCGATTAATCCCGCCTAAATCGATTACAATCTACAAGAGGGTCGACCACCCGACTACCGGTTTACGATTTTAGCAACTTTGGCTAGAACTTAAAAGATTATACATGTATAAGTGTATATAGCGTGTCGTAAAAAGGAATCTACGGGATCCCGTGTCCTTTTCTCTTTCCTGCTGGAATTACTGGCCTTTTCACTCGGCAAAACTTAAAAAATTTTCATATGAGACTTGAGGCCCGAAACAAAACAGAGATAAGGTGTTGATTTTGAGGAGAGAGGGTGTTCGTTACTGGTTGTTGTGGGTGGTTGTGTGTGTATTGGGAGTAATTTTAAATGATAAAAAATAGTAAAAGAATAATGGAAAAAGAAGGTACTGCAATGGTTGTGGAAAAGTTGAATGAAAATATTTTAGAGAGAAAAAGCTGATGTAACGAGAGAAAACCCATCACCACGCCCATTCACCCTAATTCGGCGATCACTAGTTGTTCCTAGGTAGTTTTTATTGTAATGTCGATCATAAAATCGAGACATTAAAATTGGCAAAACATATGACGTTGTCGTAAAAAGAGTAAATTTACACCGATAGTCCCCCAACTCCACCCAATTCTCGAGTTTCGTCTTAAATTATCAAAAATCGTAAATATTGTCCCAACATTTTCTATTAATTGTGCGCCTTGTCCTTTTTTACTAACGGTCATTAGCATTTCTTGTTAGTCAACCCACTTGATTTATGTTGGATGGCTATATACGCAATTTAATGTTTTTCTCAATTACACCGCTGGTCTTGAAATTTCCAAATATCAAATTCTAAGAAAAAATACTCTAATTAACACAAACACTTTTCTTTAACCTCTCTTCCACAACCATTACCATTTACCTCTAATTCAAAACTTATAAAAAACTTTTCAACGCAAATATTTCCCAACCTAATTTTATACATTAAGTCAAACACCCCCATTTAACGCTCGTTAGCTTGGTTTTAAAACATTTCGGGAACCAAATTAGACATTTTGTCTTATTCAATTAACAAAAGTTTTCATGGTAATTATGAGAAGCCGTCTCGCTGTCTATTTGTTTTCAATCGAGAATGTCAGTCTTTCTGTTGGGAATTGCAGAGTTGAGGATTACAAAACCACGAGCAAGAATGAAGAAAGAAAAAACAATGAGGGTCTATTATATAAATAGTTAGCTTTTCTAGTAAGCTAACATTAGGGTTTCATATAACCTCCTTCTAGTATATAAAGAGGGTACGCGTAGTAGTTTTGATCACCCCTTTTCAATTATCCCTTTCATTTTCATTTCATAGTAGACATCTCATTGATACCCTAGTTGAGTCCGGATATTGGATTCTACAATTTTGATGGATCAGTCCCAGATAGATCTTAAGAGCCTTAATGAATGTATAGCAAACTTGTGTAATCACAAGCAAACTATGGAGAACCTTTATTAGACTTATGTCCACGCGGAATATGAACACAAGAATTCAGAAGACAATAAACACAAAATACTTGATCATCTATGGATCTATATTCAATTACTAATAATGTTATTCGAAGAACGTACATAAACCCTAGCCACAGGTTTCTTTTATACTACTAGAAACCCTAATTTTGCAGCTTACTAAACACGTAAAAGATATGCATTATCTCTTCCTAAATTAACTCATGCATATCCTAACTAATTACTAATAATACGGAAACTACATATCCGCAGAAACAATAATAATTATCAGCAGTAACTGCACTATTCGCAGTAACTGCACTATCAGCAGAAATATTAATACTATCAGCAGGAACCTTTATCAGCAGGAACCCACTGTTACAATAATTCCTAACAATCCTCCCTTAAACTTGAATTTGACTATGTTAACTTCAAGTTTCCAGATAGATCTTGAACGTGCAAGAGGATTGAAGAACACAGCAACTGAAGCAATAAAATGAACCAGCAGCAACTCCTAGAACCACCAGCATCAGCATGAACGACCAAAGATCCATCGCAGCTGACTCCTATGCAGCGATCGAATCCAACGAACAAAGTAACCTGAGTATATTTGATGAGCCTTTACCAAGTAGCTACTCACTCTTGGGCTAGCTGGTTCTTTGGTGGAATCATGACATCACCCTGGTGAACCAATAACCAGTCCAACACTCAGAACATGAATCAACGGTGTGTTAGAAAACCCTAATGGTTTTTGGCAAACCATCACAGCCATCAACGGATTTGACATGTCTTTACCTGAAGCCGGTAACTCAGGACTAGTCATGGTACTCCACTGCCTTTACCACAAGCCATGAACTTGTGGGCTAGCAAACTCTTCATCTATGAGGACATGGTGAGTTGAGCACCATACAATTTATTGGAAAATTGTCAACCATCCAACGGATTTGATATCTCTTTACCAGAGCTGTTTGCTCATCGAGTAGCCAATGTTTGGTGTGTGAGACCAGGGTACATTGATAACCCTCTGATTTTTAGTAAATCAGCAACTATCAACGGATTTGAGAAATGCCCACCAGAGCCGTACCCCCATGGTGAGTCAACGCTTTCTTGTCAAAGATATGGTGAGTTGATTACCATATATGGGACACAACTATACAACAAGATCCTCAAAGCAAAGTTAGTAGGCACATAAATATATTTTTTTTTTAAACACAAAATAAAAGATAAGAAATAAAAGAAGATATAACAAAAATATATAACAACATACCAAAATCATGAAGATGCACCAACAGAATCCTCAATAAGTTTATCCTTAATGCGCTTCACCAACTGCTCAGCATTGACCATATCATTACCCACTGGAGCAGTAGAAAAGACCAACTTTTGTGACAACATTTACTCCATCAGCTTCACAGAAAGTGGGTAGCGCAAATCGGAAAACATATAAATATATAACCCAGACCATGTTTGCACCACATGAACATTAGACAAAGGATAAAACTTCCACTGATATACTCTCCACTCATGCTGACCTTTCCAAATCTTAAACCCTTTACCCTCCTGATAGACTGAGTCAAACAAGATGTGAAGATCCTCTAGCAAAAGCAAACCAGCACCTATAGCAGAATGAGTCTCAAAGAATTCAGACACCATACCATACAACTTAAACAGATCTTGTCTATCCACAAAGTTGAGAATTTCAGTAAGAAATGTAAACTGTTTGACTGATCCATCCTTGCGACAAACAGTGTTGAGAGACCCTAAACCACCAATGCCAGTAGGAGTAAGTTCCCATCGATCAAGCATAGACCACACAACTACCTCCTCATCAGAGTCATCCTCCTCAAAATCTTTGATAAATGAACGCTCTGAATCCTGAAGATCAAGTGCCCTAGAACTCCTCTTCTTGGCAATACTCTTTCGTCTTCCACCAGGTGTGGAGGAAGTAGAAGAAATGTTAGAGCTTGGAGCATCTAGAGTAGGCATTACTGGAGTAGCATCTTCAGAAAGAACAGGTGCACTAGTTGAAACAGGATTCTCCTTCTCAGTAGAATCAAGTTGGTCAGCAGCTGCAGCAGCAGGACCAACAGAAGAAGTAACAAGTGGTGTGGTCTCAGTAGGAACAACCTTAGATGCATCAGAAGAATCAACACCAAGGTTTTCAGTGGGGATGGTCTTAGATTCAGTAGCAGGAACACCTTCAGAAGGATCAGCCTGAGAAACATCAGCAGGAAGAGTTAGAGATGTAGTAGGTTTCTCAACAGGTGTAGAATGCTGCTTATTAGTGGTTTCTTCAACATGAATACCAACATCTGCAGTGGTGAGTAGTATCTCATCAGAAGGATCATGAGATTTCAATCTCTTGACTTCAGGTCCTTCTAATGAAGGCTGATGTCCCTTCATTTTGGCATAGGGGTTAAGACCATCCTTTTCCAACTGTGTGAGAATTTTGTTATATTCTACCACCAACTGTTCATCTGTCAAAGACTTCACATAAGCCATAGTCCATCCATTGTTGTATACAGAAGAACTCGTATTTTTCACAAAATCCCTCATATTTTTTCGTTGTTCAGCTTGAGAAGGTGGTCTATCCCTTTTTGCTTTAGCTTTTCTCTCTACATCTGCCTTCTTCCTCTTATTTGCCAAGGCAATCAGATCTACAGCAAAGTTATCAGAATCAAAAGCACCCCCCAAGATTGAATGAGCAATGGATGAGTTAGTAGTAACTCCAGCCACAATTTATTGCCAGGTGTCATCAGTGAAATGCAGAGCAGCCTCATCCAGTTCTCTCATTCTCTCAGGTGTGGTGTCAGGAACTGTATGAGTTTGAACTTCAGCATCATATGAGGCTTAAACTTTCTCTGCTACTTCCCTATCACCCTTTTCAATTTCATGAAGCCTAAACATCATTTCATGTTCAGCCTTGAAAGCATCAGGATCTACTTCATCTTCAACCATTGAAGCCTTCCCTTTATCTGGTGAAGAAATACCCACTAGAACATCTTCAGAAACAACCTTGGGGTTAGAAGGAATGGATGATGGTATCTTAGAAGCAATAGAGGAAGAATCAGCAGGTATAGGCCTATCAGTAGGATCAGGTATACTATCCGAAGGAACCGGAATCTCAGCAGCATCAGAAGAACCCTTAGCCTCAGCAACCTTTTCCGTAGAAATGGGCTCGGATGGAAGTTGCATTTGATCAGCACCAATAGAAGTATCAAAAGGATTCACAGAACTAGTTTTGAGCACATTAAGATTTAGATAATTCCTCTTTCTAGTCCTTCTTCTGTTAAACACTTGAATTTTTGGATCTTTCTAAGCTGCAGTCTCTCCCAAAGAAACAGAGGCCAACACATGTAATGCTTCTAAATCAATATTTGTCCTCTCTGTATCTTGTACCCCTTCTGAATCAGAAACCACAACCTTGCTTCTCCTTTGGTTGAGTCTAACCTCCAAGGCAGTCACCCTTTTTAGCAATTTAACCAAAGCACCACCAAGAGTCTGCTTGGTCTCCTTAAGCTCATTCCTTGTTTCTGTAAGCTGAGCCTCCAAATCATCAACCTTCTTAGAATATCTGTCAAGTAAGCTAGACATTTTTATTAGCATATCAGGATCCTCAGCTCCACCAACAGGATTTCTTGAGGTTTTGGGAGCTTCATTGGACCTAAGAGGAGACATATTAAAATCATCACCAAAATTGGTGTCATCCTCAAAAGTATCCCTAGGTGGACTAGAAGGTTGGACAAAAGGTTGATCAACATTGTCCTCAGTCTCAACAGGAGTTTGACCCTGTGGTTAAGAGGCAATGACAAGCTTCTCAGGAGCAACAACCCTTGGAGATGGTGAGACATCAGGTGGAGGAGATGGGGGTTGCTGGTTTTCAGTAGCAACTGATGCAGAAGCATCAGGAGCATTGGAGGCCCTAATATCAGCTGAAACTTGTGCAGAGGCACCAGCAACATTGGGGTCTTGTGACATAGGGCCACCAGATGCCTCATCAATCATAGGCTCTAAACCACCAGCAGGAATACATGCACCAGCAGCTACATTGCCACTTGGCAACATAGAAGGTAAAAAGGGCTTGTGTCCTCCAGCAAAATTGGTTTTCATGGTTGCAAAGAGTTTGGCAGTTAATTTACTTATTGCTTTTGGGGTTTTATCAAAGGGTTCAAAGTTTAATATCATCTGAAGAAATCTATGATACATTAAGAATTTATGTTTGGTATCCTTGATATTTCTAAGCATTTCCTCAAAGATATATTTTGGAAAGTTATAAGTTCTCCCCTGAGCTAAATAAATGATAGCAGTTGCAATGGAGCTAGACAGCTGATCCCAACCCCCAGACTTAGGACTAATACACTGAAGGAGAGTGTGGACCAAAAACCTCAATTTAGGGCAAAATTTATTTTTATACCAATTGAATTTCCCATCAGTGGGATACCCAATACTTGCCAAACCAGTGATTATTTCATCTCTATTGTTTTCAAACACACCTCCTTCATCATCTAGCTGTAACTGAGTCCTTATGAGTGACTCAGTGACTACATACTCTTGTCCATCTATAATGGCCACAATCTTCTTGGGTTGAACCTCAGGAGATCTCTCAAAAGCTGTAGCCCATAATTGTTTGACTAAAGAGTCATAAACAATAGATGGACAGAAGGTTAGGGCATACCTGAGCTTTGATAGCAGAAGAAAGTCCACCATTTGATCATATACATCACTCCCTTTAGCTCTTTCCAGGAATGCAACCTTGTTATGATCAACTTTGAAAGCCAATGATGCCATTGAATTATTCTGAGAGGGTGGAAGATGGATTTGGTTTCAAAATGGGAGGGAATTGTGCAATTAGGTCGAGGGATATCAATAATTGGTTATTTAAGTAAGATACTTAAAATAACCGTTTAAATCGGCAAAAGATTCGCATATAATTTTTGACCAATTTTGACTATAATCAAATCTCGTTTTTAATCCCCAATTATTATGAAATCAGAACAATCACGTTACCAACAGGAATGGAGAAAAGATAAATCCTTCTGTACATAACTGTGCATCAACAGTCTCCATAATTAACCTTTATTTGTCCAAATACCAACCAATTAATTAGAGCCATAAATTCTACCAACCAAAGATTCCATCTTTACTGTGCCTATTTAACCAACCCCTTGCCTCATTAACCATACATACAAACCAAATAACCCTAATACACAATCAATTTCCAGTCAAACCACAATGAGCAACTCTCCCAACCATCCGATCAACATCTCTTCTGACTCATCTGAGAGTGAGCCATCCAATGACGAATGGTTAAACTACTTTCCTCGTGGTTACTCCAGCGTGACTTACATGTCCAGAGACCCTCCTCATACATCACCATTTGTTGCGACTTCTTTAGAGGATTTACCTACCCCACCTTCAGGCTATGGATACAGTCACACAAGTTCTGACACTGATGATGATGATGGTGGTTCTTCCAGACCAGTGATGAATGTTGCTCCTCTTGCTATTGTGCCACCTCCTTCTGTGCCAGTTGCAGGTCCTTCAGCTCCAAGATCAGGACCCTTCACCTCAAACCAAACGAAGAGAGCTACAGTGGTTGGTCTAGCTGCGGCAGTGTGGGCGTTCATTAACAGTGGGGAAAGGAGCATCGAGGATGTCGAGTGGGGAAAGAGGAGGCCTGAGTAGGTGCCTGGAAGTTGGAAGCTGGAGTCTGAAGTAGTCTTTTGTGAAGCTTGTTAGGATGGAATCTTGATGTAATCAGCAGCAGTAATGAGAAGTCTTTTAATGTTACAACGCATCTAAGAATGCAGTGTTTCATATGAATAAAAGACTTTTGTAGTTTAATCTTTTGTTATCTTTTGCCACTGATTGTGTGTTTGATACTAGATCTGCAAAAAGGTTAGTAGAACACAGAACATATAAAACTAATATATACACATATATACATATATCAGATATCTGAGATATATACAAAATATACAACATAAATCCTCCCCTTAATCGAAACCTCCCTTAGGCATAATCCTTCCCTCAAACACAACAATCAGGGGTTGATCATGCCTATATGGACAATCAAAAATTGAAATCTTGGACCATCAAAGGCTTTAGTCAACAAATCAGCTACATTTTCATCTATATGAATTTTAACTACTTGAATAAGGTGTTTTTCATTAGCATCTCTGATAAAGTGGTGTCGAATTTCTATGTACTTAGTTCTTTGATGAAAAAAGGAGTTTTTAACAATGCAAATTGTACTTTGGTTGTCTATAAAGATCTTAGTGTTCATAAAATTGAACCCATAGTCCAATAACTGATTTTGAATCCAAAGTACCGAACCACAACAACTAGCAGCAGCAACATATTCAACCTCGATAGAAGATGAAGCCACTATGCTCTGCTTTTTGCATTGCCAGGAGATTAATCTCCTTCCCAGAAACTGACAACCCCTAGTAGTAGATTTTCGATCAAAGTTTGCACCAGCATAGACACTATCACTATAAGCTTCCAACTCAAATGGAGATTCTCTAGGATACCAAAGACCCAACTTAGGTTGACCCTTGAGATACTTGAAAATCTTCTTGACTGTAGTCAAATAGGAAGTCAAAGGAGTGACCTGATGCCTGGAACAAGCACTGACTGCAAACATAATATCAGGCCTAGAAGCAGTCAAATACATGAGTGAACCAACCATAGATCTGTAGAGGTGAACATTAACAGCAGTATCTGGTTCATTATTTGACTTAGTCTTTGGAGCTTCATAGGGAGTAGTTGCAGTCCTAACTAGTTCCATATCAAACTTCTTGAGGATGTCATGCACATATTTCTCTTGATGAATGAAAATACCATCTGATTTCTGATGCACTTGAAGGCCCAAAAAGAATGTAAGCTCACCCATTGCACTCATCTCAAACTCACTCTTCATCAACTCCTCAAATTCCCTGCACCAATCTTCTTTGGTATAACCAAAGATAATGTCATCCACATACACTTGAACAAGAATGATATCCCTAGAGTTCTTCTTGAGAAAGAGAGTCTTATCAATAGCACCTCTCCTGTAACCATGTTTCAGCAGGAACGAAGAGAGCCTAGCATACCAAGCCCTAGGTGCCTGATGAAGTCCATAGAGTGCTTTAACCACTTTGTAGACCATATCTGGATTGTGAGGGTCTACAAATCCCTTGGGCTGAGTGACATACACTTCTTCCTCAATTTCACCATATAAGAAAGCACTTTTTACATCCATCTGATATACCATGAAGCCCATGTAGGAAGCAAACGCCAAGAAGAGTCTGATAGCTTTTACTCTAGCAACAGGAGCAAAAACCTCATCATAATCAATCCCTTCTTCTTGTCTGTGACCTTGGGCAACCAACCTAGCCTTATTCCTCACCACAATCCCCCTTACATCCCTCTTACACTTCAGAATCCACTTTGTGCCAATGGCATACTTGCCAGGAGGCAGCTGAACAAGCTCCTAAACATTTTGATTTAAAAATTGTTTCATTTCTTCTTGCATAGCAGCTACCCAATAATCATCTTCCAAAGCCTGTGCAACACTGGTAGGTTCAACTTGAGAGAGGAAACACGCAAATAGACAATGATGGTAGTCTATGTGATTGTTCCTATGTTGATCCCGAATGTAACTAAGAAATGCAGATTCACCAAAACTTGTCTTCTTCACCCTGCTTCTAGTTTGCACAGATGAAGTAGGATCACCAATTATTAGAGATTGTGGATGTACTGTGTTAATCCTCTTTGTGACATTAGGACTAACATCAACTGGTGTGGCCAGATTAGTGATAGTAGGACCAAAGTCATCATCATAAGAAGAAGAATAAAAAATGCATGTTCTTGACAAATGATGAATGCCATCCAATCCAGAGCTTGTATATTGTGAATTGGCTAAGTCAGATGGACTTGAAAATCTGGTGGGAGGGTCAACTAAACCCAGAGTATCAACAGATGGAGTAGTGGAGGGAACCGCAGGAACAACATCACTAGCATGAGGAACAGGAACACTACCAGCAGAATCTCCATCAGCAGTAACTGACCCAGTAGGATCAGACACATTACCAGCAGGAACAGATACATTATAAGAAGCATCAAACTTCCTGCGATCTTCAATAGTTTCCTGCCTTAAGAGTTCCTATGTTTCTTTGGAGAATTCATAACCATACTTTTTAGCATCTTCCTTTACTGCATGCTCTTGGCGTTGAAGCTTCACAAGTTCTTCTGCATACCCTAAATCACTTGAAGCTACAGCAGAAGAATCTGTGGCCCTGGTACCTGAAAAGTGGTTAGTAGGAAAAGAAGGAACAACAATAAGTTGTTCATAACAGTCTGAATCTGACTCATCATCTGAGGAACCTGCAATGTTAGTTTGAGTAGCTTGTGGTTCTGCAGAAAGATTAGATTTATAACGAGTATAACCTAAGTGATCAGTTAAGTAGTCAAGATCAAAGTACCATTCTTAACCTGCTCCCTGACATTAGGCTTGTCTTCCATAAATCTCAGATTCAGTGTTTCTTCTATCCTCTTTGTGGAGATGTTATATACCCTGTAAGCCTTACTATGAGCAGAATAGCCTACTACAAAACCCTCATCAGCTTTCCCTTCAAATTTTCCCAAATGATCACTGGTGTTTAAGATAGTCACATGACAACCAAAAGGCTTAAAGTAGCTTATGGTAGGAATCTTCCCAGACAAAAGTTCATAAGGTGTCTTATTGTGAGGATGAGTTATCAACACCCTATTCAAAACATAACAGGCAGCGTCTGACTGCTTCAGTCCAGAAACATGGTAGGCAACTTTGAATCAGCAAGCATAGACCTTGCTGCTTCAATAAGGGTTCTATTTTTCCTTTCAGCAACTCCATTTTGTTGTGGAGTCTTGGCATTGTTGTAATCCCTTTGTATCCCCTTAGAAGCATAGAGCTCAATTAATTTGGCGTTCTTGAACTCTGTCCCATTGTCACACCTAATGGCTTTAACCTTCTTATTCAACTGATTCTCAACCAGAGCAATAAAAATTTGAAGAACCTGAAATGTTTCATCCGTAGTCCCCAAAAAGAATGCCCAGCAATACCTGCTATAGTCATTAGTAACCACCAAACAATAGTACTTGTGATCAATGCTTCTGATAGAAGCTGCAAAGGCTCTGAGATAGTGCTGACAACAGTAATGGATTTCTAGGAAGCCTTGTGTTGCTTTCCCTTGTTGCAGGCCACACAATTGTGCTCATTAGTAAAGACTTTGGAAGGAAGTCCATGAACCAAACCATGTTTTGCCAACTTGTTTATAGTTTTGAAATTGGCATGAGTCATCCTTCTATGCCATTTATTAGATTCATCCAAGGATGCCTTTGCCACCGAACAAGCTAAATCTCCTTCAGGCTGAACATCATTGAAGTTGAATGTATAAAGATTATGTTTCCTAGGCACCTTCAGAACAACTTGACTGTCATAAGGTATCTGGAAGTCTTTGGATAGTACAAGACATTCAGTATCAGTGAACATAACACTATTTTTCTTGTCACAAATTTGAGACACGGAAAATAAATTGAAGTTTCTTAGTTGTTCCACATAATACACATTCTCAAAGTCCAGCTTGGAAGTTCTAATGGTTCCCTTCCCTGTAATCTTACCATCTCCTCCTCCAAATGCAATAGTACCTCCTTGAAGAGATACAAAATCATGCAATTTGTCTCTGTTCCTTGTCATACTCCTAGAACATCCACTATCAACAATACCTAAATCTTTATTTGTATGAGGATCATCCTACAAGTTAAAATAATACAACAACATTAGTATACATGGAGACCCAAGTCATTACTGAATTGGGCCTGCCTTGTGGATCATATTAGAAAAACCTGCAGATTGATGAGATCCACTATTGTACTTGGAACCCTTTATGAATGATGGTCTATTTTGTGTCCAAGAGCAACCTGCTGAGGGCTTAACAGCAGTATCCCACCTTGCCCCCCTTTTGTTCAATGGGTCATTATTAACAGGCCTATATCCATTTTGAAAATAAGTACTAGTAGGTCTGATTAATGTCCTAGGAACATTTCTTCTCCAACATGATGAAGATGGTCTATCGACAGAAACTGAGTTACCAGCAGGAACTGGTCTACCAGCAGTAACTGGTCTACCAGCAAAAATTTTTCTGCCAGTCCTCACATGTGTTCCAGAGGGAACAAATGGAGGAATTTTGGTCACATCATTCCATATTGGCCTATGTCTCTGTTGATTAGTACAAACACCCATTTGTTTCTCATAAAAATTACAATCTTTGATAAGATGAAATGTACTACCACAAACAAAACATGATTTCTTCTTAAAATGCTTGTTCATAACATTAGGAGTATTATCACAAACAAACTTATTCAAACCACAACTAAAATCAGAATTGTTTTTAACAGAATCAACAAAACAAGAAATGTTTTTAAAATAAGCTGTCTTTGAAGATGATTCATGAACAACAACTCTTGGGACAGGCAAGGGCTTGGGAGAGGCAGACTTGGGCGTTGTAGACTCTTCACTTGAATCACAACTGGCATAGTCTTTAGACTGGGTCTCTAAAGTCCTATCACTGGAAGAACAAGAGACAAAATCATTAGTTTCACTTTGCCGCTGTCGTTAAGTCATTAGACTTTTGGCCATAGGACATATGTGATTCATCCAAGTCTGATGCAGGTTGGGTGGCCTAACAATACCATTTATAGAAGAAGGAATCGAATGCATTTCACCTTGTTTTACAAATTTAACAGGTTTTCTATATTTATCTTCCTCTTCATCAGTGACAAGATTAAAAACACTATATTTATTAGGGTCATAAACCTCATCTGGACCAATATAGTCCTTGAAGCCCAACCCCATCTTAGTTTTAACAGACATAGAACTTTTCCACAATTTGTCTAGATTTTTAGCCTGTTCTTGCCATTCTTTATGTCTAGCCACCTCTGTATCTAAATTTGCCTGAAAACCCTCTTTTTCTATATTGACTTTTACATATTCTTTTTCAGAGAATTTTAACAAGTTAGTGGTGTTTTCCAAATCCCTCTCTAAAACCTTAATTCTTTCTTCAAGAGCCAATTGATTTTGTTGGTACCAGGCCTTTTGTTTTTCTAAAGATTTAACAGTTTTCTTATATGTCTGGACCTGAATAAAATTTTCTTTATATTGGCCATTAACATCATCAAATTCACTTTGAAGAGCATCATATTTAGCATTACAACCAAAAATACAATTTTGTACCTGAGATGTGATGCCCATCAGTGCAAACTCATCAGCAGTATCCGCAACCAATCCAACCTGAGGATTTTCATCCTGAACTTCATCCACATGAGCATCCCAGTCAACCATTGAGTCCAGAGACAGAAAAGCTTTAGGTTTCACGTTCTCAGCTTCCTTGAGCTTGTATGTAGTATACCTTCTCCTGCCACTTCCCTTCTTATCCGGGCATTCTCTGGCAAAGTGACCTACTTGGTTGCATTCAAAGCACCTGCTCTTCTTTCTGTCAAACCTGGCTGCCTCCCTTCCCTGGTAGCTGAACTTCCTCCCAGAACCCTTCTCATACCTGTTGTCTTTTACAGCAAGCATGGCCATCTGCCATTTGATGTCCATCTCCTCCAAATCCCATTTATCCAATTGTTTAAAATCTTCATAGGCCAACTGCTGTTGGTCTTCAGTCTCAGCAACAAATGAGTAAAGCACATCCTCTATCACAGTATTGGACTTTGATTTTCTTGTAGAAGAAGTGTGTGATCTTGTTGCTGCTGATGAAGAAGTGGGACTCTCAGCATATGTCATCATTGTGTTAGCACTGGTAGTACTAACGAAAGCTGAGTTTGAAGGAGTTTAATAATAGGAAGAATGACCCTTAATATCAATTTCAAGAGATCTAAGCTTATTGTATAAGTCATCGAAGCTTATATAATCAAGGCCTCCATTTGCCTTGAGAGTGAGAGAAACCTGCCTCCAGGAAGAAGGTAAAGCACGAAGGAACTTGAGGTTGCACTCCTCATTGTTAGGTTTGGACTTCATCTGATTGAGTTGGCTCAGGATTTTCTGAAATAGGTCATACCCCTTGTGTATGCCCTCCTCTTCAGAAATTGTGAACTCCTGAAAGCTCTGCTTGAGCATAGACTTCCTCATCTTCTTAGACTCTTTGTTACCTCCAAACCTTGCCTTGATAGCCTTCCAGATCTCTCTTGCATCATCAAGATGATGAAAGTCACTCATATGCTCATCTGGTAGTGCTTGGAGCAAGGTAGTCCTAGCCTTTGTTTCCCTCTGAAGGGCAATAGCTTCTTCAATTGTTGCTGCTGGAAGAATGATCACATTACCATCTGTATCTCTATCGATCTTCTTCTTACTGTTTCCTTTTAGAACAATGTTCCAGAGATGGTAGTCATTGTTGGTGATGTCATTTTCCATCTTCATAGCCTATATGTCATATTCGTCCTTCTTCAGATAGGGAAACTTTGCATTGTTGTTGGACATGGTGGTAACAACCTGCTGAATTATAGACTGAGCACTGGCATTGGATGACTCAGGCTTCTCCTCATTGTCTGAGTCTGAATGTTTTGATGATGTCATTGTTAGAGTGAGATTAGGGTTTTGCGAAAGAGAGTAAGGATGTCTTCTTTGAAAGATTCTCACCAGCTCGATACCACTTGATGGATCAGTCCCAGATAGATCTTAAGAGCCTTAATGAACGTATAGTAAATTTGTGTAATCACAAGCAAACTATGGAGAACCTTTATTAGACTTATGTCCACGAGGAATATGAACACAAGAATTCAGAAGACAATAAACACAAAATACTTGATCCTCTATGGATCTATATTCAATTACTAAATAATGTTATTGAAGAAACGTACATAAACCCTAGCCGCAGGTTTCTTTATACTACTAGAAACCCTAATTCTGCAGCTTACTAAACACGTAAAAGATATGCATTATATCTTCCTAAATTAACTCATGCATATCCTAACTAATTACTAATAATACGGAAACTACATATCCGCAGAAACAATAATAACTATCAGCAGTAACCGCACTATCCGCAGTAATTGCACTATCAGCAGAAATACTAATACTATCACCAGGAACCTTTATCAGCAGGAACCCACTGTTACAATAATTCCTAACACTTTCAAGTAATCATTTCGATTCCCGCTTAGCTTTTTGGGAACAGTTTGTTCTAGTTAAAATGGGGGTAAACATAAGTCATTTTATTCCACATATCTTACCATAACACAAAACACTTAACAAATAAATGACTGCTAAGAACAACACGAACACTATTTCAGAACAGATTGGTTTGCAAGTTCGTAAGGAGATTGGTAAATAGTGGGAGCTACAGAAAACGCTACTGAATATATCAAAAGAGTTGCTTGACACTATTTATGAGAGGGGGTTGTTGACAATGGAGCTTAACAATGCGCCTCTGTCATCTGCTGAGGAAGAGGGTTTATATTTTTTAAGGTTGATCAGGGACCGTGACTTCGCCGAAGCTAAGGCCATCAAGCAGATGAGTTATGAGTCAGAGAGTCACATGCTTGAGAAGGTTGTTTTTCTCATCATGGTCGAGCGTATGTGAGAGGCCGTGGTTATGGTTGTGGTTTCTTGTGTTTTGCTGTTTTAGTTTGTATAGTAACTCTTATGTATGTGATGGTTGGTATGGTAAATGAATGAAGCTGGTTTCCTGTTTTATGAATAATTTTGTGTTTTTGATGTTTTATGTGTTTTATGTTACTCTAATGTTTATAAAAAACAGTTAACGGTTTTAGTCAAAGGTATTGTGAGCCTTACTTGATAGAAAAATTGTCATCCAAACCCGAAACACATGTATACCCTTTTTGTTTACTTTCTATGAAGATCTAACCATTGAACCCCTTTTTGTTTTGTGTTCCAAACCCGAAAACAAGAACAAAACCCTTTTTATTGTTTAAACCATGATATTGTTTCAAGAAGTATCTGTCACGGCTAAGATCTTAAAGATAAGGTCTCGGGTAAGGTTTAATTTCTTTAGTTTTCATTAAAAACCGACATTCCAAAAACAAAACTAAATCGAATCTTGTTTTTAAACAGATTATTGATATGGTTTTGTTTATATGTTTTGTTTGTTCTTTGTTTCTTTCAAGAGATCGATGATGGGTTTTGAAATTGTTTATGATTGTGTTACTTGAAATTGTTATTTGAAAAACAGTTAATGGTTTTCGTTTTTGGAATTGTTGTTATCTGAAATTGTTGTGCGAATAGTTCTTTTAGAGTTGTTGTTTTCTTTGATTTTTTGTTACGGTTAGATCTTTTGGGGTTTGGACTTCTTGGTATAAGAAAGTGGTTGTTGCGATTAGATCTTTTGGGGTTTTTGTATCAAAGATTGATGTTATTAATTTTTGTTTTTAGAGTTGTTGGTTATGGTATAGTGGTGATGTTGGTGGTGGTAAAGTGGTGATGTTGGTAGTAGTAAAGAGGTGATGTTGATGGTTGTACATTAGTGATTTTGGTGGTTGTACAATGGTGAGGTTTGTGGTTGTATGGTGGTGATGTTGGTGGTTGCAGCTGGTGGTGTTGGCGGTGGTGGTATGGTGGAGATGGTAAAGTGTGAAGAATTAAACATTAATAAAAAAACACGTTACGTTAGATTCATACGTCATAAAAAATACATTTAAAAAACATATTACATTAATATGAAATACATAATATGTTATAGAAAAATATTACACAAAATACAAAAAGCGCAATCATTCTAGTTGTTTTTTTATGCATCCAAACAATTTTAGCACTATTTGATTTTGTATTTTTCCCGCCATTTGAAACAAATCAAAAGCAATATCTTAATCTTTTGAAGATTCTTCTTTTAGGAAACTCTCAAGCAAAGCACATTTTTCTTGTGAAATGTCGTTGCATTCCGTGTATGCTTCAATCATATCATCTTTAGCTTTGCTAGCGTTTGTAAACAACACAACTGTGTCTACAAGCGCCTTTGATACGTTTGTTATTCTCATCAACTTGTTTCAGTACTTCAGCTTTGATTTCCTCGATTGTATGTGGAGAAGAACAACCCGAGCTCGAACAATCTATAAGATTTTTGTGTATGATTAATTTGATATCGAGAGTATGAAAAATGAGTTGGTGTGGTTATGATTTATGTAATGAGATAGGAATTTATAGGAATTTCTTTTGGAAAAAGGTAAAAGTTAACGGCTGTGGAACAGTTTGAGGAACTGCGGTGTCAAATAAGTTAAACTTAAACGGCAATATTTTTTTATTTGATATTTGGAAATTTCAGGGACCAGCGATGTAACTGAGAAGAACATTAAATTACGTATATACCCATCACACATAAGTCAAATGGAGACATTATCTTTGATCCCGGCATTTCCATGTACCATTATCTTGAGCCGGGAATATATCTCATCGGTGTGGAACTTTCACGTGCTTCAAATGTTTGTCCAAACATCTTGAATGAAAGTCCGATGGAGATTGTTTCTTCCACTTTGCTTCCCCATGAACCAATGAATGCAGGGTCGAGTCAAGCTAGCGACTCGAGGAACAAAAACAGTAGCACACTATATGTGTTTTCACCCATATTTCTGATTTCTTTCTACTTTCTACCACCCTAGTGTGGGAGTTGCCCATTTGTTGTATATAAGTTTTCTAACCAAAAAAATCAAATAATGGCCGTAGTATTTCCCTTTTACGTTCTCGTTTCGGCATAACAGCCGGTACTTTGAATATTGAGGGCAATATTCATTTCTAGTGTGGGGGAATTCTCACGAATTTTATCATGTAATTATACCACCCAATTTCCCCATTTTTGGCCAAAAAGTTTTTTTGGAGCAAGAGTTTTGCACTTACTACCTTCAACTACGGTTATCAGTCCGCCATGTCTAATAAACAAAAGGATTGGCTAATCCAAGAGCAAACGGCTCTTGGTAAAGATTTATCAAATCCGTTGACGGCTTGCAATTTGCCCAAAATTGTATGGTGTTCAACTCACCATATCTTTAATTAGTGAAGAGTTGGCTAGCCCGCAAGTTTATGGCTTGTGGTAAAGGCAGTTGGAAAACCATAATTGGTAATCGACTCACCAAAGATATTTTATCTAAGAGTTGGCTAGTCCAGAAGCAAGCGGCTTCTGGTAAAGACAAATCAAATCCGTTGGAAGCTGGTGATTTGCTCAAAATCATATGGTTATCAGTGTATCATAGTTCTTACTTGAACTGAAACATTTGGCTACTCCAGAAGTAATGGCTTTTGGTAAAGAGACTTAAATCCATTAAGTTTTCACAAAAGATTGCTAGGGACTAGCAATAGTTTAGTGTGGGGGATTGATGAGTGTCCAAATACTCATCATTTTGTTCCTTCTATTTGCAAAAGCGATCCAAAACACTTTGAAAAGTCTCAAAAAGACAGAAAAAATATTTAGACTGTGTTTTATTCAATAATTGTAAAAATCTAGTCCCTGGTTATTCAAAACATGATAATTTTTCATAAAAGGCCCTTAGGGATTTTTAAGTTGTCAAAATTAGCCTTATAAAGATCAGTTTTGCAAAATGGCAACTTTGGTCCCTGGAATTTTAAAGATTGACAGAAATTACCCCTGGACATTTTAAATTAGAAAATTAACATTTTTTAGTCCTTTGGTAATTCAAACTTGTCAAAAGTGGTCCTTATAATAAACTTTGGAAAATTACAGATTTGGTCCCTCAAGTTTGGTGGAATTGCAAAATTAGTCCTTGTGTTAATACCAAACACTACAACCGGATCCAAAACATAACCCAAAATCCAAATCTGCCTAAACACCACACAGGCCCAAGCCCAACTCCTTTGACCCCTTACTCCCCTTGAACCCTTCCCCGTTTAATACCACTCACCCGGTCAAACTTGGTTCGACTTCACCTTCCCACGCCCGCTTTTCTCCTCCTCAAACCACTATCTTCAACCACCCTCTGCAAAACCACCCTGCAACACTCAACTTCCCATACCCTATTCCCTTCCCAACCTCACAAGCTTCCAAACTTCAATTAATACTCACCTCCCCTGTCACAAATCACAAGACCAAGTGGAATAAAATTTCGCGCCAAAATCCAAGCCAACGGTCAAGATCAATAGAGCCCAATCAATGGCCAGGAAAAGAACCAGAAACCCTAGTGGGGTGCTATAAAAGAAGAAAGAGACAGAAGTAGAAGATGTCACTGCTTTAGACCATTTTCTCTAATTTATTGTAATTGTTTTTAATGTTTTAATGTTAAAGATTTATGGGTTTTATGTTTAATGTAATTTACAAGTCATTTCAAGTCTTAATTAAGCAGTTTTAATTATCAATTCCCAGTTTCTTGCTGCCTTTGTGTTTCCCGCCAAAACCATCCTTGTGCTTTTAAGTTTTTCATCTGTCTAATTGGTTTAAATAAGTCACTTTTAGCTTCTTAAAAATGTTTTAGGCAAGAGAAAACAGATTCTTGTTCTTTATGCAAACTTTTCTTGAAAAGTCAAGAAAAGTCAAACAAAGTCAATCTACTGTAGATGTGCTTAATTTACTGCTCATTTTGGAATTTCTTAGCTTATTTGGTCTCATTAGAGACAATTGATGTTAATTTGCTGTATTGTAGTGCTGAATTCCATTTTTACTCAAAAATCACAAAAAAGCCAATAAAAATAGCTTAGAACTAGTGTAGCTTATTTTGTGCTTATTTTCTTTTGAAATATGCTTGTTTAGTGTTAATTTAAGTTGCTTAATCTGTTTTGATAAAAAATGTGGTTAGACTAAGCCTGAACAGCGCTGAATTGCCAATCTCAGATTTAAAGGGGTGTTTGGCACAACTAGGTTTTAGGTTATTTTTGCATGTATTATTCATTTGGTCAAGTGTCCAAGTTTGATCAGGGCTAAATTGAGTTAGTTAAGCTGTTTGAAGTTGCTGTTAAGCACTTTTTGTGCATTTTGTAGTTTTTAGTTGGATGTGCAGTTTTAAGACCATAACTGTCTTGGTAGCTTATGCAAGCTTTAGAACTTAGTTAGTGCCTATTTTAAGTCCATTTTAATGTATTTTAGATGCCAGAATTAGATCCCATGTCCTTGCACTGTTTTATCATGTTTTCTTAAAAATTCAAAATTTCCATTGCAAGTACAAACAGCTTTCATTTCGGCATTTTTAATTCACTCAATTTTAGTCCTTATTAGCTGAAATTTTGGATTATAGCACTTTGGTTGGTGGTTGTTATCCGGGTATTTTTAGTTTATTTTTAAGATTTTTCTATACTAGCTTAATTAGTGCTTAAAGTAGGGCTATAAGGGCCATTTGGCATATTGAGACTTGAAATCTGGTCTCGAGCTTTTTTTCTGTATCTTGTGCTTTTTAGGTCCCAATCGGTTGCATTAGCTCATTTTAGGTTAGATTTAGGCTTTAGTAACTTATAATAGCTTTTGGATAGCTTATTGCTTATTTCAAGTGCTTATTCAAACTGCTTATTTGCCCAATTCAGCTTATTAGTGGGCTTATCTAACTTTTTATATTTTTCCCAAGCTTAGTATAATATTTTAGATTTTCCATAAAATTTCAGATTTTTCCTAGCTAAGTTAGTCCTTTTCTTATTTAATATTAGTTTTTAAGTATTTTTAAATCATTTTTAATTAATAATAAATAGATAAAAAGTGTAATAAATATATTTTCAGTTTTAAAATAAGTTTTATAATATTTTATATTTTTCTAAGTCATAATTTCACTTTTCTAGCTTTATTTCATATTTTCTTATATTTTAGGGTATTATTAAAATAGTTAAAAATAGTTTTTAATTAATAATAATTAGATAAATAGTTTTAAAAATAATTTTATTTTTCCAATAATTTTCTAGTATAATTAGGATTGTAAAAATGTATTTTCCATATCTGTAGGTATTTTACTTCTTTATTTTTACTTTTTATTTCGTACGTTACGTAGTTTTAATTTAAACGCATTTTAGGTTTTAAACGTTAAACGCTTTTTAAAAATAGAATTAGAAGGACTTCAAAGTCTTTTATAGATTTAATGTCCTTAGTTTAATCACTCACTCACTCATATTCCTTTTTTTGTCCAAATCACCCGATCACAAACCCGTGTTTTGGGTACCATCACAGCCTCGTTGGGAAGAGCGACCAGGTTTGCGTTTCTTCGCAATACTTGAACACACACTATACTACATTTGATTAGACGCCCTCAAAAAGGCTGGCTGTCAAATTGGCGCCCTGCGGGAGGTTGTGTGCGTGTTGAAACGGTTTGCGATTAGTGATCCGGATATAATTCCATTGTATATTTACCATCCTTGTTAATATTCTCTTGTTTTCTTATTATATTATAAAATCAAAACCCAAAAATATTCATCTTTACCCTCTTACCCTTTTTGATTCTTTATCCCTTTACCCTCTATCCATTTGATTCTAACTTCTTCTATTCTCATGGAATCTCTCGACTACGACGAATTCTGGAACGAAGTTGAAAAACTTCATACTTTATCACAAATGTCAAGAATTCGTGTTGTTCGTGATGATCCATTAATTCTGCGTAGGGAAATGGAACGAGAAACCGGGGGGACAAAGGACCAGGTACTTCCCCTCGATAATGGAAGGAGCTTGTCAGCTTAGGAGAAGAGAATGATGAAGAAATAATCCAAGACGAAGCTCTTCGTCTTACATTATTGAATGTTAATCTTCTCATTTCTAGAATCGAGGCTTTTAATGAAAAGCCTATTTCATCTCCTATCCCCATTAAGGATAGTGACATTCTTTCCGATGATTCTATTCCGTAAATGAAAGCCTTCTGTTTTGATAATATGGGAGAGAAGATTAGTGGCAGTACCACTTCTCATTCTCATAATTCTCTCCCAGATCATGAATCATTTACTTTTGAGGAGTTCGCCGGTGAACTCACTCATATCATATCTCCGCCGGAGTATGATAATTTCTACTTTGATCTAGACACACCCATAATATATCTTGATCAAGCGAGCTTAATTGATGAGATTCATGAAACTATGAATTCTCCTATTGAGGATGAAGAGTTAGTCATGATTTTTATCATGATTTTCTTTTTTTTCTTCATATATTCTTCACTTCTCTCTGTTCTTCACTCCTTGGGAATGAAGACATTATCTTTGATCCCGGCATTTCCATGTACCATTATCTTGAGCCAGGAATATATCTCATCGGTTGTGGAACTTTCACGCTTCAAATGTTTGTCCAAACATCTTGAATGAAAGTCCGATGGAGATTGTTTCTTCCACTTTGCTTCCCCATGAACCAATGAATGCGGGGTCGAGTCAAGCTAGAGACTCGAGGAACAAAACAAGTAGCACACTATATGTGTTTTCACCCATATTTCTGATTTCTTTCTACTTTCTACCACCCTAGTGTGGGGGAGTTGCCCCTCGCTGTTGTATATAAGTTTTCTAACCCAAAAAAAAATTCAAATAATGGCCGTAGTATTTCCCTTTTACGTTCTCGCCGCATAACAGTAGGTACTTTGAATATTGAGGGCAATATTCATTTCTAGTGTGGGGGAATTCTCACGAATTTTATCATGTAATTATACCACCCAATTCCCCATTTTTGGCCAAAAATTTTTTGGAGCAAGAGTTTTGCACTTACTCGACTACGGTTATCAGTCCGCCATGTCTAATAAACAAAATGATTGGCTAATCCAGGAGCAAACGGCTCTTGGTAAAGATTTATCAAATCCGTTGACGGCTTGCAATTTGCCCAAAATTGTATGGTGTTCAACTCACCATATCTTTAATTAGTGAAGAGTTGGCTAGCCCGCAAGTTTATGGCTTGTGGTAAAGGCAGTTGGAAAACCATAATTGGTAATCGACTCACCAAAGATATTTTATCTAAGAGTTGGCTAGTCTAGAAGCAAACGACTTCTGGTAAAGACAAATCAAATCCGTTGAAAGCCGGTGATTTGCTCAAAATCATATGGTTATCAGTGTACCATAGTTCTTACTTGAACCGAAACATTTGGCTACTCCAGAAGTAATGGCTTTTGGTAAAGAGACTTAAATCCATTAAGTTTTCACAAAAGATTGCTAGGGACTAGCAATAGTTTAGTGTGGGGGATTAATGAGTGTGTAAATACTCATCATTTTTGTTCCTTCTACACTGCAAAAACAGTCAAAAACACTTTGAAAAGTCTCAAAAAGACAGAAAAAATATTTAGACTGTGTTTTATTCAATAATTGTAAAAATCTAGTCCCTGGTTATTCAAAACATGATAATTTTTCATAAAAGGCCCTTAGGGATTTTCAAGTTGTCAAAATTAGCCTTATAAAGATCAGTTTTGCAAAATGGCTACTTTGGTCCCTGGAATTTTAAAGATTGACAGAAATTACCCCTGGACATTTTAAATTAGAAAATTAACATTTTTTAGTCCTTTGGTAATTCAAACTTGTCAAAAGTGGTCCTTATAATAAACTTTGGAAAATTACAGATTTGGTCCCTCAAGTTTGGTGGAATTGCAAAATTAGTCCTTGTGTTAATACCAAACACTACAACCGGATCCAAAACATAACCCAAAATCCAAATCTGCCTAAACACCACACAGGCCCAAGCCCAACTCCTTTGACCCCTTACTCCCCTTGAACCCTTCCCCGTTTAATACCACTCACCCGGTCAAACTTGGTTTGACTTCACCTTTCCCACGCCCACGTTTTCCCTCCTCAAACCACTATCTTCAACCACCCTCTGCAAAACCACCCTGCAACACTCAACTTCCCATACCCTATTCCCTTCCCAACCTCACAAGCTTCCAAACTTCAATTAATACTCACCTCCCCTGTCACAAATCACAAGACCAAGTGGAATCAAATTTCGCGCCAAAATCCAAGCCAACGGTCAAGATCAATAGAGCCCAATCAATGGCCAGGAAAAGAACCAGAAACCCTAGTGGGGTGCTATAAAAGAAGAAAGAGACAGAAGTAGAAGATGTCACTGCTTTAGACCATTTTCTCTAATTTATTGTAATCGTTTTTAATGTTTTAATGTTAAAGATTTATGGGTTTTATGTTTAATGTAATTTACAAGTCATTTCAAGTCTTAATTAAGCAGTTTTAATTATCAATTCCCAGTTTCTTGCTGCCTTTGTGTTTCCCGCCAAAACCATCCTTGTCTGTTTTTAAGTTTTTCATCTGTCTAATTGGTTTAAATAATTCACTTTTAGCTTCTTAAAAATGTTTTAGGCAAGAGAAAACAGATTCTTGTTCTTTATGCAAACTTTTCTTGAAAAGTCAAGAAAAGTCAAACAAAGTCAATCTACTGTAGATGTGCTTAATTTACTGCTCATTTTGGAATTTCTTAGCTTATTTGGTCTCATTAGAGACAATTGATGTTAATTTGCTGTATTGTAGTGCTAAATTCCATTTTTACTCAAAAATCACAAAAAAGCCAAAAAAAAATAGCTTAGAACTAGTGTAGCTTATTCTGTGCTTATTTTCTTTTGAAATATGCTTGTTTAGTGTAAATTTAAGTTGCTTAATCTGTTTTGATAAAAAATGTGGTTAGACTAAGCCTGAACAGCCCTGAATTGCCAATCTCAGATTTAAAGGGGTGTTTGGCACAACTAGGTTTTAGGTTATTTTTGCATGTATTATTCATTTGGTCAAGTGTCCAAGTTTGATCAGGGCTAAATTGAGTTAGTTAAGCTGTTTGAAGTTGCTGTTAAGCACTTTTTGTGCATTTTGTAGTTTTTAGTTGGATGTGCAGTTTTAAGACCATAACTGTCTTGGTAGCTTATGCAAGCTTTAGAACTTATTTAGTGCCTGTTTTAAGTCCATTTTAATGTATTTTAGATGCCAGAATTAGATCCCATGTCCTTGCACTGTTTATCATGTTTTCTTAAAAAGTCAAAATTTCCATTGCAAGTACAAACAGCTTCCATTTCTGCATTTTTAATTCACTCAATTTTAGTCCTAATTAGCTGAAATTTTGGATTATCGCACTTTGGTTGGTGGTTGTTATCCAGGTATTTTTAGTTTATTTTTAAGATTTTTCTATACTAGCTTAATTAGTGCTTAAAGTAGGGCTATAAGGGCCATTTGGCATGTTGAGACTTGAAATCTGGTCTCGAGCTTTTTTTCTGTAGCTTGTGCTTTTTAGGTCCCAATCGGTTGCATTAGCTCATTTTAGGTTAGATTTAGGCTTTAGTAACTTATAATAGCTTTTGGATAGCTTATTGCTTATTTCAAGTGCTTATTCAAACTGCTTATTTGCCCAATTCAGCTTATTAGTGGGCTTATCTAACTTTTTATATTTTTCCCAAGCTTAGTATAATATTTTAGATTTTCCATAAAATTTCCAGATTTTTCCTAGCTAAGTTAGTCCTTTTCTTATTTAATATTAGTTTTTAAGTATTTTTAAATCATTTTTAATTAATAATAAATAGATAAAAGTGTAATAAATATATTTTCAGTTTTAAAATAAGTTTTATAATATTTTAGATTTTTCTAAGTCATAATTTCACTTTTCTAGCTTTATTTCATATTTTCTTATATTTTAGGGTATTATTAAAATAGTTAAAAATAGTTTTTAATTAATAATAATTAGATAAATAGTTTTAAAAATAATTTTATTTTTCCAATAATTTTCTAGTATAATTAGGATTGTAAAAATGTATTTTCCATATCCGTAGGTATTTTACTTCTTTATTTTTACTTTTTATTTCGTACGTTACGTAGTTTTTAATTTAAACGTACGTTTTAGGTTTTAAACGTTAAACGCTTTTTAAAAATAGAATTAGAAGGACTTCAAAGTCTTTTATAGATTTAATGTCCTTAGTTTAATCACTCACTCACTCATATTCCTTTTTTTGTCCAAATCACCCGATCACAAACCCGTGTTTTGGGTACCATCACAGCCTCGTTGGGAAGAACGACCCAGGTTTGCAGTTTCTTCGCAATACTCGGAACACACACTATACTACATTTGATTAGACGCCCCTCAAAAGGCTGTCAAATTGGCCATGCCGGGGAGGTTGTGTGCGTGTTGAAACGGTTTGCAGATTAGTGATCCTGGATATAATTCCATTGTATATTTACCATCCTTTTTAATATTCTCTTGTTTTCTTATTATATTATAAAATCAAAACCCAAAAATATTCATCTTTACCCTCTTACCCTTTTTGATTCTTTATCCCTTTACCCTCTATCCATTTGATTCTAACTTCTTCTATTCTCATGGATTCTCTCGACTACGACAATTAAGACGAAGTTGAAAAACTTCATACTTTATCACAAATGTCAAGAATTCGTGTTGTTCGTGATGATCCATTAATTCTGCGTAGGGAAATGGAACGAGAAACCGGGGGGACAAAGGACCAGGTACTTCCCTCTGATAATGGAAGGAGCTTGTCAGCTTAGGAGAAGAGAATGATGAAGAAATAATCCAAGACGAAGCTCTTCGTCTTACATTATTGAATGTTAATCTTCTCATTTCTAGAATCGAGGCTTTTAATGAAAAGCCTATTTCATCTCCTATCCCCATTAAGGATAGTGACATTCTTTCCGATGATTCTATTCTGGAAATGAAAGCCTTCTGTTTTGATAATATGGGAGAGAAGATTAGTGGCAGTACCACTTCTCATTCTCATAATTCTCTCCCCGATCATGAATCATTTGCTTTTGAGGAGTTCGCGGTGAACTCACTCATATCATATCTCCCCCGGAGTATGATAATTTCTACTTTGATCTAGACACACCCATAATATGTCTTGATCAAGCGAGCTTAATTGATGAGATTCATGAAACTATGAATTCTCCTCTTGAGGATGAAGAGTTAGTCATGATTTTTATCATGATTTTCTTTCTTTTCTTCATATATTCTGTCACTTCTCCTGTTCTTCACTCCTTCGGGAATGAAGACATTATCTTTGATCCCGGCATTTCCATGTACCATTATCTTGAGCCGGGAATATATCTCATCGGTGTGGAACTTTCACGTGCTTCAAATGTTTGTCCAAACATCTTGAATGAAAGTCCGATGGAGATTGTTTCTTCCACTTGGCTTCCCCATGAACCAATGAATGCGGGGTCGAGTCAAGCTAGCGACTCGAGGAACAAAAACAGTAGCACACTATATGTGTTTTCACCCATATTTCTGATTTCTTTCTACTTTCTACCACCCTAGTGTGGGGGAGTTGCCCCCCGCTATTGTATATAAGTTTTCTAAAAAAAAAAAAAAAAAAAAAATTACAAAAATAATGGCCGTAGTATTTCCCTTTTACGTTCTCGGTTTCGCATAACAGCCGTACTTTGAATATTGAGGGCAATATTCATTTCTAGTGTGGGGGGGAATTCTCACGAATTTTATCATGTAATTATACCACCAAATTCCCCCATTTTTGGCCAAAAATTTTTTTTGGAGCAAGAGTTTTGCACTTACTCAGCTTACGGTTATCAGTCCGCCATGTCTAATAAACAAAAGGATTGGCTAATCCAGGAGCAAACGGCTCTTGGTAAAGATTTGTCAAATCCGTTGACGGCTTGCAATTTGCCCAAAATTGTATGGTGTTCAGCTCACCATATCTTTAATTAGTGAAGAGTTGGCTAGCCCGCAAGTTTATGGCTTGTGGTAAAGGCAGTTGGAAAACCATAATTGGTAATCGACTCACCAAAGATATTTTATCTAAGAGTTGGCTAGTCCATAAGCAAACGACTTCTGGTAAAGACAAATCAAATCCGTTGGAAGCTGGTGATTTGCTCAAAATCATATGGTTATCAGTGTACCATAGTTCTTACTTGAACTGAAACATTTGGCTACTCCAGAAGTAATGGCTTTTGGTAAAGAGACTTAAATCCATTAAGTTTTCACAAAAGATTGCTAGGGACTAGCAATAGTTTAGTGTGGGGGATTGATGAGTGTGTAAATACTTAGAAAACACTTTGAAAAGTCTCAAAAAGACAGAAAAAATATTTAGACCGTGTTTTATTCAATAATTGTAAAAATCTAGTCCCTGGTTATTCAAAACATGATAATTTTTCATAAAAGGCCCTTAGGGATTTTCAAGTTGTCAAAATTAGCCTTATAAAGATCAGTTTTGCAAAATGGCAACTTTGGTCCCTGGAATTTTAAAAATAGAATTAGAAGGACTTCAAAGTCTTTTATAGATTTAATGTCCTTAGTTTAATCACTCACTCACTCATATTCCTTTTTCTGTCCAAATCACCCGATCACAAACCCGTGTTTTGAGTACCATCACAGCCTCGTTGGGAAGAACGACCCAGGTTTGCAGTTTCTTCTGCAATACTTTGGAACACACACTATACTACATTTGATTAGACGCCCCTCAAAAAGGCTGCTGTCACCCACAAAACTTCATACAAGCTAACAAGTTGATGTTACATATAGTTTTGAAAACCAGACCGGACTGGACCAACGTGTTCAACCGGGAACCGGTGTCGCCACCAGTTCGGCTAACCAATTAAAGCCATCCGAAAATGAACCAAAGAGGACCCGTTGAAACTGATACAAACTGGTGAATCAGGTCTCATCGAGATCTATTTCTGCGGTTAATCGTCGCAGGATACCCGCCGCCAAAACGCACGAGTACCCTGCTATATACTGTATATAAAGGAAAAACCAAAAAGTAAAAAGTAAAAAATTGAAACTAAAAGTGAAAATGTTGAAGACATATATTTCAAAAGGAAACTATTAATACACATCAAAAAACGGTTTGACCCGGGAATCTTCAAACCCGGCAGGTCGACCCGATTTAATCTGGCTTGTTTTCGACCCAACCTGTCGGGTTGACTCGGTTTAAATCGACTTGTTTTTTTTGACCGGAGTGGTTCAACCAGTTGAACCACCCGGGTCAAAGCAGGTTTCAAATTTGACAAAATTATATGAGAAAGGATGAAGTAGTTGTAGAACTTGTGACAAATTTTGAAAAATGATAAACCAAGTAATTGTAGTTTTTTGTTACTTATTTTGCTTTGACACATGTATGTTGTCATTTGTATATTGTTATTTTGAAAAATGTTTGTCTTGCACCACTTAAGAGACTAGCATATATGAATCGTCTTTTAAAAGTTAATATGTATTGTATAGCCCTTTGTCCGGTATATCAATAATTTTATGTAAGTTTATTAGAATCATAAAAATTAAATAGTATTGTTATATTTAGCGATAATTATTTGTACCCCAAACAAATAGCTTTGAAAAATGCTTAAATATCTATGCAAATTGATAGTACAAGATAATTTTATTATGGTGATATTAAATTTGTAAGGTTACAAGTTTAAAAGCCACACACCAAATAATAAACGCTACACATGTAAAAAAAAATAGTTATCACTGCCTAAATTACTAACAAAACAAGAAAAAGGGGTCACACACGTTGGCTATACCTCTAAACTACAATATAATATTGTCAACTACATAATACTGTTGCTTTTTGTAATACTTGAATTTATTATTACTAAAATCTTAATAACTTAAAAGTTAAAACAATCCTATTAGAAGTATACTCAAACACTTAGAACGACTCTACATAATTTTCTTGAAAATTGTATATTTCTGCTGTTATGCAACCACGCATCAAAATTATAGTTATTCGAAAATAATTCTCTGACGCTACAAATACAATTTGTCGAAAGAAACTTATGGGTCGTCGAAATTTTGTAGAAAACTAGACACCGTTGCCGCTAGGCGCGGGTACTCGTCTAGTCATTTTAAACATAAAAATGTGATGTTAAATAAGGAAAGTCTGATATTCATTCACAATTATTTTTATATTTACGCTGACTAAACCTTGGACTAGTAGGTATTAGATCTATTAGAAAGTGTGAAAATTTAAAAAGTTTAAAAAGTCACTCATCATTTGACACGTGTCTCTCGAACCTATTTTATTCAAATAATCCGTCCATGGGTAGAATGGTAATATGACCCGTTTTTCTTTTTCCACCTCAAACTTCAAACGCATATAACTTACAAACGACTAACTTTTAGAAAAACAACCAATTTCATCATAATTTTAAAATTTTAATTCTCTTTAATTTGATATAAATCTTGTTAATTATTTCGAAACTTTTTTTTACATATTCATTGAGTCTTGATGTTTCTTGCCATTTTCGACCTTATTTTTTTACCTTCAAAATTGTCGAATCATAAAATACTTAAAACACGAAAGTTGTAGACTTTGGTTTACTCTTTACACAGGTTTTTGGATCACTCAAATCCGATGTCATATGAATAAGATATCACCCGTTAAATATGATGTTTTACTCATATTTATTGCACACAAGATGTTTGATAAAATGACTGGCTTAGATTTTTAGTATTAAAATTGCGTTAAATGCTTTAATTTTTGTACCACAACGCATTGTTAATCATTTTATTAATGTAAGCTTCAAAAAGTAATGTTTTGTAATTGTTAATTATTTTTAAAAATATGTATGTCTTGTTCATCAGTTGGACTTTGTTCATTAGTTAATCTTGTTGATCAGTTAGTATTGTTCATCAATTAGCCTTTGTTCAATAATAATCTTGTTCAAGACTAATGAGGTGATGAACAATATTAACTGATGAACAAGACATACTTCTATTAATCAAAACAAGATTTTGATCATCAACTGTCTTTGCCCATTTTACTTGTGTTCATCAATAGCATCAAGTGTTTTAATCTTGCTTATCAGTTGTCACGACCGTTTTACTTATGTTAATAAAAAAAAAGATATGATAGGTTGAAATGTATATGTATACTTTGTTGGTGTAACAAAATACATTTAAAGTGTGTGTGTGAATTTTGTGTGGTGACTATATTACAATAAACATATTTTGTGGTAGATAAAGTGGAATGAAGAGGTAAAGAGGTGTCACTTTATGTTTGTGGTTTAACTTTTTTTTTAAATGTAACAATGTTCATCAGTTTTGTAAAAAAAAAATCGTTCATCAATAAAAAGTATTGTTCATCAATAAAAAAATGTTGTTTATTTGTTTATCAATAAAAATATTGTTCATCAATTAAAAGAATTGTTCATCAGTTATATTTAATTTTGTTCATCAGTTAAATCACAATATTTATGAATAAAAACATTGTTTATCGTATACCTTGGTCATTAATACAACTGGTGTTTATAAATAAAAAGTGTTGTTCATTAATAAAAAGAGTTTTTCATTTGTTCATCAATAAAAAGAATTCATTTTGTTCATCAATAAAAAATGTTGTTCATCAATAAAAAGAGCTATTCATTTGTTTGTCATTAAAAATAGTTGTTCATTTGTTTATCAATAAAAAAAATGTTGTTTATCAATATGAAAGTGTTATTCATTAATAAAAATAGTTAATGAACAACAAAAAATCATAATGTTAATTAGTTCATCAGTTTTCTAACAAAAATTTATGTTGTTCATCAGTTTTCCAAAAAAAAAAAATTAATGTTCATCAATTGTCTAAAAAAAAATCACAATATTCATCAGTTAAGGTCACAGTGTTCATCAGTTGGTTGATATTCATCAGTTAGTCTGTTCATCATTTAGTCTTTGTTCATCAATTAAAAAAAAAGCTAAAAGTAACAAAAATAACGAAAAGATGTATTGTAATACACCAATTAGTACATTTAAATGTACTTTTATAAGAAAAATCTCTTTTAGATATTTTATCAAACACTTTGTGTGCACTAAATATGACTAAGACGTCATCTTTAACGTGTGATATCTCACTCATATCATATCGGATTTGAGTGATTAAAATTTATGGGTAAAGAATGGCCAAAAAGCTATAAATTTTATGTTTTAAGTTTTGCATAATTCGGTTGTTAAACTAGACAAAAGTAGAGCAAAATATTTTAAAAAAATCAACACTCACTTAAAAAGCTGAAAAAATTGTTGCGATTCATATATCAAAATTCATAAAAAATTAAAGAGAATTAAATTATAAAAATTATGGTGTAATCGGTTTTCCGTAAAATTTTGTCGTTTAAAAGTTATTTGCGTTTGAATTTTGAGGTGAAATTAAGAAGTTGAGTCAAATTACTCAAATACCTCTTAACCGAAAATTTTAAGAAAAAAAGGGAGCAAGATAAAGTTGGTAGGGACACTTATCACAATCTCAGTAATTTTTTTTGCACATGATCGTGACTCTAGGCCGGTAACAATAATTATACATCCATTAGTTATTTTAAATATATTACAAAAATAATCATGCTTGAAAGTACCAACCTACTCCAATGATACATGGATTGAGATCCTCTCATATTCATTTTGAACATGAAGGAAAAAATATGAAGAAAAAAATATCTTTTGACAAAATAAAGGTCTCACAATAATTAATTTATTATTTTATTCTATTCATATACATCTCAACATTAACTCTCATTTTTAAGTTGAACATGAGAGAATCCATGATACACATATTATCAATATATGAAAAATTGAAAACATGAAAAGGCTAGATACTACCAAAAAAGAAAAGACAAACTTATGGATGCGATAAACACTTTCTTATTCATGGTTTTCTCGTACATATGTAAAAAAATTGATCCCTAATTGGATAGATATGAGAACCAACCTAATTGGATAGCTCATTACAAGTTAATGCTTTTAATAGAAAAATGGTTCTCATGCTTAAATATATGCATAAAGATATGCTTAAATGATCAAAATATGTGTAAAAATCAGAAGTAAAGATCAGGAGCGAGAAAATTTACTTGTGATGTGTCAAATAAAAAATAAAAAGATGCTAAATGTGGAGTAAAAAGACTAAAAACCCAATTTTATAGTTAGTCAACTAAGCATAGCATGTTAAAAAAAAGTATAGCGGCGCATGAGCATCCCATAACACAATTTTTTCTCATGACACCATCTCACGGCACCAATTGTACCTTGCCCTCTAGCAAAGACCGCACCAATTGTTTCTCGTAATAAACTAATGCATGCACTATTCATATACTTAGTCGGTCAAACATAATACAAAATCCTTTTGTTAAAGAAAGCTGTATGGATATTGATTGGAGGTCAGTGTAGGGTTAGTTATTAGCAGCTTTAAAAAAAAATATCGAAGGGGCATGTTCACCTAGGGTTCCAATTGTTTGTCTTTTTACTATTGAATCTAGTGGTTTGTTGAACTTGTTTGAATAATTAGTATGTGATGAATGAAGTGATGGTTTTATGTTCATTGATGTATTTACAGTAGCTAATAAAATAATTAATACAGGGCTCAAACTTGTTATTAAGATAAAACAAAGTTGTATATTTAAGGTTTCGTAACACTAGTCTAGCTAATGGTTGAGGACACGCAACATAAAAATGGAGGCCATTGATTCAAATTACGATTGGGTGTCCTTTAATCATGATATTAGGCACTCTCTCATGTTAGCCGTAAGACCGGTCAGTTAAAGCCGTAGATAGTGAGTTACCCTTTTTAGTTGCTTACTTGAGTGACCATTAGGCTAGCCACAATGGCTTCGGTCGAGCAAGGTTGAGGGCATCGGTTGTGGCCGGTCGACCCATTGTGGGGAAGTAGGTCGAGGTCGGTTGAGGAGAGAAGAAGGGGCAATTTGGTAGAGGAGACAACCGAGTCTCACAAGCCAAAACTTTACCAATTTTCCAAAACTTTACCACTTTTACAACATTATAAATACCAACCTCAAACACATTTTTAAACACACAATTTCAAACACAATTCAAACAACTTCTCATCAATATTTATCATGTCACAAAAAAAAAAAAAAACTCCCAACTCAAAAAATCAACGATCCCGACTTCCCCAAAATTCCCCGAACTTGAATTTCTCACCGGATCCACCGTTTGAATTAATCGGTGTAACACCACCACAAAATCGGGGTATTCGTTTTCGAGCACCCGGGTTTGATTATGAAACACGACTACCACAACCCAACCACAATCAAAACCCATTTTACGTCAATCGTCCATATTTCCCACCGGGTCGTCCGAGTATCAATCAAAACCAAGCACCAAGCGGGTCGTCATATCATCCTAACATGGATTTCTCCCAATCTTTCCAACCTAATCAATCGTTTTCACCGCTTCATGGTGTTAATCTTGATATGGATTTTGAGCATTTAATGGAATTCCCTCCTGCTCAATGCTACACGTCTCAAGAATACCCGACTCAAGATGCTTCGATGGGACAAGGTTCTGGGCTCGGTTCATACCACGGTTCTATTGTATTGAAGACGCTGTCGAAGAGACGTCACCCGTCAAATCAAAGAAGGGTTCAAAACGGGCTACAAAGGGGAAGGGCAAGAATGTTGCAACCGAAAAGGTCAAACCATGGACAAAAGCGGAAGAGGTCGCGCTTTGTAGAGCTTGGATACATGTGTCGGAAAATTCAGAAAGAGGGAACGCTATCAACCGGAGTGGGTTTTGGGATAAGGTGATAGCGTACTTTGAAAATGAAACTGGTTCAACAAGAACCTACGACTCCATAACGACCAAATGGAATGGTAGGATTCATTCTAGGGTTGGTTTCTTTTGTGCAATTATGGATAATATCAAGGATAATCACGGAAGCGGTGAGAATGACGAAGACGACTATGAAAAGGCTTGTAACGAATACCGTGTGCTTCACAAGCATGAGTTTAGATTGAAGGAGTGTTGGAAAGTTTTGAGAGGGCATTCCTGCTTGAAAACTGTTGAGATGCCTCGCCACCACGACTAGTCGGAAGAAATCCAGGACTTTTGAAACCACCTTGGGGTCAACAAAAGGTCCTTTTAATCCCCAAGACGTGGATGATTCTGAAGAAGAAGAGACTCGAGAATCACGACCAAAAGGTCGTGACGCAACCAAGAAGAAAGCACACGAGCCACCAACATCATTTGTTAATAATATGGCCAAGAACTTTTTCAAGTTCAAAAGTTCAAGTAAGGAAAAAAACAAGAATATGGAAGAGGAATACATAAAGTTGAAGCAAAAAGAGATGGAGCTTGCAGAGGCAAGGGCAAGGAGAGCCGAGGAGTTCAAAAGGGAGAAACTTGAGCTCCAACGTCAGCAGCTTGCATTGGCAGCACAATCAAACCGGACGCAAGATTTAATTTTCTACAACACACCCCTCGACACAAATATGCCCGCACGACAACTACAAGAACTTGAACAACTTAAGGCAGCAATCAAAGAACGTTACAACTTAGATTATTAAGTTGCAGTTTTTAATAAGTATTGTAACTTCTACGTTTTATTAGTTTAAGTTTTTAATTATTGTTGTAATGTTAAGTATTTTTATTAATGAAGTTTAATTTTGTTTTTAAAAATATTTGAATTAAAAAAAAAAAATCTCAGGTCACCACTGTGGCAACTAGGTCGTCGTCAGGTCGTCGGAGAGAGAAAGCTGATGTGGCACAGACGAACTAGTACGCCACTGTGTTCAGCCTTAAAGTTTCTGTAACAATTGTCAACAAATAGTAAAAGTAAAGTAAAGTAAAGTAACGCCCCCGTCTTTCACGAGTTATGGGTCTCAATACCGTCTTTCACGGTGTCTGGGGGAGGTTAAGACGTAGACAGCCATACCCCTACCTAAGGTAGAGAGGCTGCTTCCGGTTCTACTAAAGGTAGAAAAGGACCTCTGGCATTGCAAGGGGTGAGGATCGAACCCTTGACCTCTGTCTCCAGAGATAAGGGTGTTAACCACTTGATCCAACCTTGCTCTTAATTGTCAACAAATAGTAACTAGGTTAAAATTTGCATAATAAATCATGGGTTTGCAGGCTCGAGGTTGATCGGGAGGGGTC
This sequence comes from Chrysanthemum makinoi, assembly GCA_910596185.1. Classification (NCBI taxonomy): domain Eukaryota; kingdom Viridiplantae; phylum Streptophyta; class Magnoliopsida; order Asterales; family Asteraceae; genus Chrysanthemum; species Chrysanthemum makinoi. The sequence continues at coordinate 329,819,455 of OU343225.1, read as the reverse complement.
CCTCTCAAGGTGAGATTAACAGTGTTCTATCTTAGCAGGTTCATACGTGCGGATCTATCCAAACACAAGCTCAAAAGATGAACCCTCGTCAAGTAATTGAAGTATCAGAACCCCGCCAAATTATGTATCATCACCCGCCGATCCTTGATTAACAATCTACAAACGTTAAGATCGATATCAATCATGGATTATCAAATTTTCAAGTTAAAGTATTGCGTGTGCAATACAAATAAACAAATTACACCAAATGAAAATTAGACATATATATCTCATATGGTGGTTGTTATACCAACAACCAACCAATGCCATGCTTTGCAAATAAATAATTTTGTGAGTCATCTTTATATTATTTTTAAAAAATATGTTATAAATAAATTGGTAGGCCTAAAAAGCTAACGTTTCCATTGAGTAGTTTTAATAGTTTACTTAACGTATCTGCAAAAAATCTCGTTTCACATAATTAGCATCTCCAAAATATTATACTCCGTATTAATTAGATTTACGCAAAACTAATAATTTTGCACAAATTTGTACTATAGCAATTTACGTAGAGTGATTATACTCAAGTTTGATAACTATTGTCTATTGATATTGATCACTATTATAGAGTAATAATGTGACTAAGGATCAAATGAGAAATAAAAGTAAAATAATAAAAATGAGTAATAACCGTAATCGTATATTTCAGATGCAGTTATAAAAAATGAGACATCTCTTATAATTTTTTTTTTTAAATGTGTGACTAATAACATTTTTTATTTTTATTATTTTATTTTCTTTTCTTAGTGGATCAATTATCGTAATAATGTTAGAAAATAGCTAATTTAAATTTATTTCAAAGTGGACTTCGAGAAAGCTTTCGACTCTTTAAGGTGGGATTTTCTGGATTTGGTCATGGCTAAACTTGGTTTTGGTATTAAATGGCATAACTGGATCAAAGGTTGCCTTCGAAATGCTAGGTCTTCCGTGTTAGTTAATGGTTCTCCCACGGTTGAATTTGAGATCTCCAGGGGCCTTCGACAAGGCGACCCTTTATCTCCTTTTTTGTTCATTTTGGCTATGCAAGGATTACATGCTCTCATATGCAAAGCTCTGGATCGTGGTATATATACTGGTGCCTATATCGGTAATGATAACTTGCACATTTCGCACTTTATCTATGCTGACGATGTTATCTTCCTTGGTGAATGGTCCCGCACTAATGCTCATAATTTACTTTGCATTCTTCGGTGTTTCTTCCTTGTATCTGGCTTAAAAATTATTGTTCATAAAAGTAACATCTTGGGCATTTGTGTTTTTGATGAGGAAACTTCTGATATGGCTAAAGTTATAGGTTGTGGTGCGTCTAAATTACTTTTGAAGTATCTTGGTGTTCCCGTGGGATGTAATATGAATCGCAGTGTTAATTGGGACGTCATCATCAATAAATTTTCTTCTAAGCTTTCTCGGTGGAAAGCTTACATGATTTATGTGGGTGGTCGTTTAACTCTCATCAAGTCGGTTCTTAGTAACCTTCCCACTTACTTCATGTCTCTTTACAAGGTTCCTGCTTCTATTTGCTCTAAGTTGGAATCAATGCGAAACAACTTCTTTATTGGTGGTGACATAGGTGTGAAAAAAATGACATGGGTGAGATGGAATAAATGCCTCGCTAGCAAGAACTTCGGTGGCCTTGGTATCGGTAGTATTTTTGCCCTTAATGCAGGTCTTTTATTTAAATGGATTTGGCGGTTCATGCAAAATTCGACTGATCTTTGGACTAGCGTGATTAAGGCGATCTATGGTCATTATGGTGGTATATATGCGGATTCCAGGCTCTCATCTAATAAAGGTACTTGGTATGGTATCTTGTCCATGGTTAATTCTCTTAAATCAAAAGGAATTGATCTTCTTTCTTTATGCTCTCAAAAATTAGGGAATGGTTTCTCTATTCGTTTTTGGGATGATGTATGGTGTGGGAATCTTCCTCTAAAAGTTTTATTCCCGCGTGTTCATTTGCTCGATATTGATAAAGGCTGTAAGGTCACCAATCGGGTTTCTTCTAATGATTGGAGTTCTTTTCTTAGAAGGCCTGTGAGAGGAGGTATTGAAGCTTCCCAATTATCAAGTTTGCAGGACCTCATAAGAGATGTTGTGTTATCTGATCGTTGTGATTCGTGGACATGGATGCCTGATATTTCAAAAGGATTTTCTGTTGCTTCGTTACCTGACTGACGCTCGCTTCCTGGATGTTAGTTCTTCTACTACTCGTTGGATACGAGATATTCCCATTAAGGCTAACGTTTTCTTATGGAGATTATCTCTTAATAAGCTTCCATCTAGGATGAATTTGGACAAGAAAGGTATTGACGTTGATTCTCTCCTTTGTCACATTTGCAATGAAGATGTTGAAACCAGGGTCGTCTCGTTGTTTTTTGTGGCCCTGTACGATAATTTAAAATAGGCCTCCTAATCCCTCAAAGATTTACATATACTGCAAGTTTTATCAATACTGCAAATGTTCTTACGAGTATAGACAAAAAAACACTAACGTTAGAAGATCAAGTGTATTCATCTTTCACATGCAAAGTAACCAATTTCATTAATATCGGAAAAAAAATCATTATTTACCCGATCCCGTTTTCCACGAGGTATGGAGGAGGTGTGATGTAAACAGCCTTACCATCTACTCGAAGGTAGAGAGGCCGCTTTCCGAGGACCTCCTGCCTTTCGTAAAAATTATCTTTTTGTTTCAACTGAGATATGTGTGATTATGTCCTAAACTTTTTTATTTTAAATTGAAGAACATAAACTCAGACAAAATATATACACAAACAGTTCTATAACTAAACTATTAAAAACAAAAGAAGAAAAAGAAAAAAGGACCGTCATAGGAATAACAAAGAAAAGTTATACGTAGTAGCAACTCAGGCAAATGTTAAAATGAATTAATCAATTACAACAACAAAAAATGACAAAAACGAATTGTTTTATAAGCAAAAATTAAATGGGCCTTTTATACATTAAATATTAGTTATACTCTTTTATCTCTACTTACCATATGTAAATGTATAACGTATCATGTATATCTAATTTATTGAAAATGGAGGCCCCTTAAAATGATGGGCCCTGTGCCAACGCACGGGTTGCACACCCCATCAGCCGGCCATGGTTGAAACGGTTAATCACCTTTTCTTCTCGTGTGATATGGCTAAAGATTTGTGGTCTCTATTGGCAAGATGGTGTGAGCTTGATATCCCTTTTTGTTTGAATATCTCAGATTGGTTTAGTTGGCTTGATTCCTTGTCCATTTCTCTTAAAGCGTGAGTGTTCCTTGAAGGTGTGAGAGGGACTTGAATGTAGTGCATTTGGAATTTTCGCAATCGGCTGATTTTTTCTAACCCTTTTCCTAAAAAGGCGTTAATTTGGGATAATATTGTTTCTCAATCGTTCCTATGGATTTCCTCTAGAAATCCTAAACTTAATATTAGTTGGGTAGGTTGGTTGCAAAACCCTATAGTTACTATTTTTTCTTTATAATTTCTTCTAGCTTTTGCTAGTTTTAATATAATGTTGCCGTTTAAAAAAAAAAAAAAAAAAAAGTTCCACTAGTTTGGCGGGAAATTATATCGTTAAGACTTGAGAAAGATAACATGGATAGTGATCATGTCCCTTTCCTAGTTCATTTTTATATATTTCTGTTTATGTGACTTGACACAACTAAACAAAAAATCAAGACCTAAACAAGAGGTTAGCATCATATCATAGGCATAATAAGTACACCATAACCAAATGTCCGTATGAGGACAAACATAAGAAAAACAATCAAATGCACACACACGAGGACAACTGATACAATACAAACAACTAAACACAAGCTAATGTAGTTATTTATTTATTTTTGAATGGCAATTGTTACTTAGCTCAGAAGACGTAGCGAGCCCACACAACCAGATTTGGTCTATTCCAAAAAGCAATAACACCTTTCCTTTTACGTACGCGGGAGGAAACCCCTATCACCCTATACAAGACTCGAACTTAAGACCTTGCCTAAGAAGGTAAAACCTTCATACCGCTGGAACAGAGGCCCGTTGGTATTTATTTATTTCTTCTGCCTTAAAAAAAAATGTTAATGTAACTATTTTACTTAAATTTATTTTTGATAAGAATTGAACAAGTCTCAAATGTACAACATGCCAAATAATGTACAAATTGTTCAAGTATTATTATTTTTTTATTATTTTTATTTTTATTTTTTCTTTCTTTCCTCTTCGAAGAACAAACTCGTCCCCTCACCTAAATTAATCTAATCTACACATTTATATTATGGATAATTACCTAGAAACATATTTAATTTGTCACTTTTTTTAATTGTATGTAATTTAGACCATAATCACTCAATACTTGATTAAACTAACATGGTATCTCACGTTCAAATAGAATATGAAAAGATCTGAATTCTTACATTAAACACTAAGTTAGACCATAAACACTCGATACTTGATTAAACTACACCTCAAAGTAACTGATAAACCGTTGATCCGTTGGTCATTACCGATCAACCAATTAAGTTAGGCTTTGTCACTTGTCAGCCCCATATTTCAAAGTTACAAAATTCACAAAATTCAAATTTGAAGAAAATAATCTACTTGTAGTTTGAAAATTTGAAATGGATCGTAGATGTCACATTCATCCCTCATGACATGGGTTAAATGAACATGTAAATCTTGTGCACTAGTTGATCAATCGTAAACTATGATAGTATTAAAAATAAATAGAAAAACAAAGACAAAAACTTTTGAATTCATATAAAAAATTCAGATTTGTTCAAGTGTCGCAATATAATATATATCATGGCCGTCTTATACTTTTTAATAGCCCCGTGCCATTATCACAAAGTGGTCTTTAGACACACACACACAAAATACACATATATCAATATTGCATGAACTAAGTAAACTCGGGCCTCATTTGTGTTTACATGTAACAGAAGTGTATGAAATTTTGTAAGTCTCGTTTAAACGATAACCTTGTGCACTGACATTGTTTGTACTCCCTAAAAACGGTCCTGTTACATATAAATGGTAAAGTAGTAAACAATATGATCGAGGAGGCCAGATTAGTGAGACGCTTGAATCTTTACTTTACATAATCTTTTGAAATAAACTACAAATATTATAATGATTATTTTATTGATTCTTAACATCGTTTTGCTAATTAACGTTAAAACTAATCAATCACACACGATATGACAATCTACATCTTCATTCAAACACGAGGTTCAAGAAGTCAGTAACAGAATATTTCATCTTTCCATTAATTTTATATTCACATACTCATTTGTGTTAGCATCTAGCGCAAAAATAGATACGGAGTAATTTATTAGTAACTTTGTTTTCTAGTAAAACGGTAAAAATCAAACTCTAAAGAAGTAGTTTAGTGGTATGGTCTTGAGATTCTCCAATGAAGTTTTCAAGTTTCAATCACAAACAGAGCAACTCTAAAGCCAACTTTTGAGCTTATAATTTTTTTCGCCTAAACTTTCTTACAATGCCGAAAAAGATTGGCCTTCTGAGAAACATACAGGGTTGTAAACGAATCGATGGACATGAACGAAGCCTTGTCCATGTTCGTTCATTTAATTTGAACTGGAAAAATGAACTCAACACGGACACTTAAAAGACCCATTTTTCTTGTTATGTTCATTCTTTTAGAAAATGAGGTTGTTCGTGCTTGTTAATTAAAACGTTTAAAGGGTGAACATAAACAAAAGACAAGCATAAAGTATTCAAAATATACATGCCTTTGTTTTGTTTGTATTTAATTATTTAAGTATGTATATTTATAAAAAATATATATATATCGTAAAAAGATACGATATTCAAATATAAGCAAATAAACGAACATTTTTTTCATTTTTTTTAAAAACGGCTAGTTAGTAGTTAGTGATTTGAGTCATGCAGTGACATCCAAGCGGGCAATATGCCTTCCCCGAAAGGAAAAATCTTTCAAAAAATAAGAAAGGAAAAATTACGAAATGAACAAATTGAAGCTTCAGCTATACCATTCCTCTCGCATCCCTCAAAGCGGCCCGGAAACCAGAATACTTCCAGTGGGAAGTCAATCCGATAGCATATAGAAAGTCGGGCGGGATCCTAATAAGATCAATTACATGAGCCTGAAGCCTCAACGCTTTGGTCTCATTAAACTCTCCCTTCGGAAAAGGATCAAATATATCTGAGTCATGATGCCTCCAAGGCATGGCAAAGGGAATGGTCGGATGATCGATCAAAAAGAAATCATGTTTCCAACCTTTCAATCCCGGCAAGATCTCTTTAAAACACCCTTTTATCCTTTCCGCCACGCTTCTCAAACGAAAACCAGTGGTGCTTACTTAGCTTATAGAAGGCACGAAATCATCCGATCATATATTTTATGCATGTGAAACACCCGCTAATATTTGGCGTCAAGTTCGAATTTGGTGTGATGTTGGTTTACCGTGTTTCTACTCTAATATGGATTGGACTATCCGGCTAGATAAGTGGCACATCTCTAACGACATAAAAGATAGATTATTTGTGATTATTGCTACTTCTCTTTGGTTTATTTGGCGTTATCGAAATAATGTTACGTTTAGTTTTCAATACATGAGGGAACGTGACATTATCGATAATATCCAATTAGCTTTATTTTCTTGGTTAAAGTTTAGAGGTATTAAAAACTATAATTGGTCTGATTGGATTAATTCTCCGGTGTAATTGTCTCTAGCTTTTTGCCAGAGCTTTATTACTAATATAATCTGCAGTTAAAAAGAAAAAAAAAAAAACCCTCCTCAAACTTCGTCTTTTTTTGAGGAATAAACTCACTCCTTTGTTTCCGCTTCGCCTAGGAGGAAAACCTCACTGGCAAGCCTCGAACCCGAAACATAAAAAAACAACAACCCCCAAGGTTACCCCTGGTGACCACTTGATTTTAAGGCTGAGCATTTGAACCGAACGGACCGGACCGAGACCGGACCGACCACATTCGGTCCGGTCCGCGGTCTTGGCTTTTGGGCAATCGTCCTCGTTCCGTCCGGTCCCGACCAAAACCACGAATTTGGCCGCTTTGGACCGACCGACCGGACCGACCGATCGATTCGACCGAGACCGGACCGACCAAATTCAGTCCGGTCTCGGTCTTGGCTTTTGGCCGAACTCGGGTTTCGGTCCGGTCCGGTCCGGTTTTCAGCCTTTGCACACCCCTACTTGATTTAGACCAAGTGGTTAAATAAATGAACACATAATCCAGCGCTAAAAAATGTAAAATGAAAAAAACGAAACTTTTGTTAATGCTCGTCCATTTAAAAAAACAGGCATAAAATCAACGATTTATGAAATGTTCACTGAATATATGATCCGTTTACAACCTAAAAACATGTCTTAGTGTTTAATAATAGCTTCTAGTGTTTTACAGTAAACAGCCGAATATAATCATTGAAATGCATTTCTTGAGAAAATGCTGCATTACATGAAAAACTGATCTAAACTAAAATTTCCCATCTAACTAATCACTTCAAACAATAAACAAGAATTTATTTCTCATTCAAACACAAACTTTAAGGAGTCAATACGAAGCAAAGAATATTTACATCTTTCCATTAATTTTTTATTCAACATTTACAGAACTCACATGATACTCCAACTTAAAAGTAACTAAATAACCACCTCCACAAGAGCGTAAATATTTAATTAACCAATTACACAGAATGCCATGTCATCAACACACACACAAAATTAGTATCAAGATATAAAACACACATTAAATTAAAAAAAAAAAATTATTTTGCAAAATTCAAAAAAAAGAAGAAGGAACAATTTAATCTATTGACAATTATTAAATGTTTTTATATATTTTTATAAATAATAAATTGAATAAAGTAATATTGTAATTTTAGGAGGTGTTTGTTTAAGCTTATATGAGGCTTATGAGCTTATCAGTTTTAGAACTTATATTATGTTTCTTTTCAAGATTTATGACTACTGCTATAAGTTATATAAGCACAGTAGTCACCAAATAAGCCGGAAAATTGAAGCTTATGAAATATAAGCCGAAATCACATAAGCTTACATATAAGCTTAAACAAATACATTTTTAAACAATTAATTTGTGATAAACCGAAAAGAAAAGACAAACAATAAAATTTGGGACGGAGGGAGTATTATTTCATGAAAGTTGACCGATAACCAAACATATTTTAGTCTGGTCCTCGTCTACATTTTTCTCATATTCAGTATTCATTTTGGTCTTTTTCGGTTCAATTTTACCAATAACCGATCAATATATTTTGTTGAAACGGAACTAGTTCAATCTTGCCAATAACCGGTCAACATGATTTGTTAGACCAGAGCGATATACTAAGCCGAACATATTTCAGTCTAGTCCTTAATCCGATGGTTTGGCCAATTCTATTTTCGATAGCCATAACATTTACAAAACTCACATGATCAAATTAAATAACCACCACCACCACCACAAAGAGCGTAAAAACAATTAATTTTTAACCACTTTCACACACTGCCACGTCATCTCACACACACACACACATTCATTATTATTACTTCATGGATTTCAGCGTCAATATTTCAAACACACACTCATCCCCGCGCTCATAAACCCCACCTCACACACCCTTTATGCATCAAAATTACACTTTATTACTTCACCATAATCAAATTAAACTATCACACCTTATTCTAGAACTAAAATTACACATAACCCTTTTTTTAATTGAATTTCTGTTGGGTATTTCGTTTTATCCCAATTTATGGTTAGATCTTGATTTGGGTCAAATTGGGTTGATTTAATCGTGTTTTTTGGATTTGGGTTTTCTGGGTATGTTTGGATTGGTGTTTTGGGTAATGGGTATGAGTTAGTTTTGGTTGATTTTGAGTTTGGTTTTTTGGTTTGGAATTAGTGCAATTTGGGTGTTTGGATTGTGGTTATGATTAGTGAAATTTGGTTTTGTTAATATGTTTGGATTGATGTTTTGGGTAATGGGTATGAGTTGATTTGGGTTAATTTTTATAAAATTTGGTTTAATTTTGGTTTTAGGGTTCTAAAGGGTTACTATTTTTTTATAAAGTTTGGGGAAATAAAGAATCCAATGCAAATTGAGTGAGAAGTGTGTAAAGTTTGTGCCTTGGGAAAAAGGGTATTTTTCTTTTTGGTAAAAAGATTAAGTTTTTATAAAAAAGATTATTATTTTTTTATATAAATGTGAAATAGTAGACTTACATATAAAAGGCGAAAGAGTAGTAGTGTGTTTACTTTAGTATGCTAGTGAGAGAAGTTGGTGAAATATGCAGAATATGAAGAAGAAAAGTTGCGATAATACTAATAATAATAGTAATAGTACTAATGGCGTCGTGAAGCAGAAAGAGAGACATATTGTTTCGTGGTCTCAAGAGGTTGATTCTGATTATATAGATTAAGTTTACTTGTTTGATGTTTTGCTATTGGTTTTGTAAAGTTATGATCTTTTTGGTTGATGGGTTGTTTGGTTTATCAGGAGGATGCTATATTGAGGGAGCAAATCGGTACCCATGGAACCGACAAGTATGGTTTTTTTCGAATCTTGTCTTATCATCAAAGTTATTTGAGTAGTAAGATTAACAAGATTGATGTGTGATATGTGCAGTTGGGCTATTGTCGCGTCGAAGTTTAAGGATAAGACTACAAGGCAATGCAGAAGAAGGTAAACGATCGATATTTGCATTTTTTTTTATTATTTTTTTTTCTTGACTTCATTGGTGTATAACTAAATCTGGTTTTCGTATATACAGATGGTTCACTTATTTGAATTCTGATTTCAAAAAAGGCGGATGGTCACAGGAGGAAGACATGCTTCTATGCGAGGTAGAGTTGTAAAAGATCGAGCATTTCTAGTTTGTACTTTATGTTATCAATCTGCCCGTTATAGTGTCGTTCTAACTTTTATCAAGCATGAAATTCATCATCATCATCATCGAGCCTATTGTTGCTAAGCAGGCGAAAAACACTTCTTTATAACTCTGTACCCGCGAAAAGTGGACTTTATTGAATATTTAAGAAGATAACCCATCTGTAGCTGGCTTGAATTCTATATCACTTTTCCAGGGTGTGCATAACAGTTGATATGGAGATATTGTAACCATTATCAAGCATGAAATCTATCTATCATCATGATCATTATCATCATCATGACATCAAGTCTATGGTAGTTGCAAAGCAAGCAAAACACACGTGTTTATAGTTATGTACATTCGACAAGTGGGTTAAAATGCATAGCCTACGAAGAGAGCCATTGATATTGGGCTTGGACCACTTTTCTGGGTACATTAGTGGTGATAAACTATGATTCTTTTTGTTTCTTTGGTAGGATAAATGAATAGACATTTATTTTATTTATCTCGCTAGTTGACCATTTCATATATCGTATTGTGGTAGTCTTTTTGTTTTTATACATGGGTAATGAGATACGGAGCAACTAATATCAGAAGATTGTTTGCAGGCCCAGAAGATTTTTGGCAACAGATGGACTGAAATAGCAAAAGTGGTTTCAGGCAGGTAAATGATGTTCTACTCGTATTTGATTATGGATTTTGTATTGAAGAAATACTAAAGCGCAATAATTTTTTGCCTGCTTAATAAAAGGACGGACAATGCTGTTAAGAATCGGTTCTCCACCTTGTGTAAGAAGAGAGCAAAGAGTGAAGCATTGGCAAAAGAGAACAACACTTCTTACATCACGGCAAACAACAAAAGGACCAGGTTCCAAACTGGACAAGACGCGGACAGATTTTTAGAAACTGTAATGCCACCTTCTAAGATGAGGTACTTCTAATTTAGCCTTTTACTCCCACATATATAACATCAAGATCGAATTTTAACATCTACGTCTCTGTTCGTGATTTAGGAGGAAACACATCCCTGATACAATAGAAGATTGCAATATAGAAGAAGAGGTGACGGGGACTTTCAGAACGATAGACCAGCAACTCAGACCTCCATTTGCAGTACTTATGCATAACTGTCATAACACAAACAACTTGACAACTCATCTTCATTCCAAAAGTGAAGAGGTGTCAAAAGATGGTAATTCACCATATAAAAAACTTCATTGATGATCAAATTTAGGAATCGTGTTTGTATGTTGGCTTAAAGCCATATTAGTGAAACATTGCACAATGATTGTACATCAAAGCTTCTTTGTAATAAAAACATTAACTTTGTTGGTTCAATAATGAAAAACTAAAACGTGTTTCGGTTTGATAAAAAGCAACTAATAATAATGCTGTTATAGGAACATTTCTCAAGAAAGATGATCCGAAGATTATCGCATTGCTGCAACAAGCAGAACTGCTCAGCTCACTTGCACTCAAAGTTAATACGGAGAAAACAGCCGAGAGTTATGAAAATGCTTGCAAGGTGAAACGATTTTTCGTGATAATCCTTTTATGGAACTGTTTTGTGCTTGTATTTTGATAACATATCATGTCTTCAGATGAAGATGAAAGTCAGTTTACCACCTAAATGAAACTGAAAGTCTAACATTTGATCATACTATTGTACCGTGTTTAGGCTATTCAAGATTTTCTCAATCAAACAAAGAAAAACGATGTACTTGGATTCAACGTTTCTGATATGGATTTCCAATTTGAGAATATCAAAGATCTGGTAGAGGATGTAAGAAGTTGTAATGAAGGCAGCCAACAGTCCTGGAGGTAGTATATCTGTCAAATGGTTCATAGGTGCAAATTCAGTTGTCATGGCTAATATTTCGTGCATAAGATACTAAATTATTCATTTGTGCAGGCAACCTGACTTATATCAGGGATCCCCAGACAGCTCCGATTACAGTACAGGGTCAACTGTTCTCCCTCAAGTGCTTGAGAATATGGAACCGCTTCAAGATGGGTTCTGTGAAGTTGAACACCAAACAAACCAAGTAATGCAGCCTAATAGCAATGTTGATGGTAAAAACATCCCAATACCCGACTCAACTACAAATCAAGGTAAATTCTGTGGGTGAAAACTTGGTATCAGTTACCGTGTCATCATCGTGGCAGCCCTGTGATAAACTTTTTTTTTTGGTCTGTTACAGATATCTTAGCTTCTTGCGATGACTTTGACAATGATGTTGAAGCTTTGTGTCCCTTGCCAAATTCAGAGTTTAATTCCCCACTTCAAGTAACTCCGTTGTTCAGATCATTGGGAGCAGGGATCCCGAGCCCACAATTTTCAGAAAGTGTAAGTTCATTTAACATTTATTTCCGCTTGCAACTTCAGTATTTTGAAGCACTAGTGCTTAAATCTACAATAAGTTTGCTACTTCATTATCGAAGCATAGATAACTAATGCGTCTTTAAGTTAAGGGTTCTTATTGGTACGCTAAAATTCCAACTTTTTTGTGTTTTAACTAGAAGCTTTTCTCTCAATGATTTGTTCCTTGACTTTTTTCTGTTGGATTTAACCAACCGACTTTCATTATCGAAGCGATTACATTCTTTAACTTGATTATCTTTTGCGTGTAATACCTAAAGGGTTTATTTTTGGTACGCACAGAAAAAATTATGAAAAACTGACCAAAAGAAGGATAAGGGACTAAGCCATTGCGAAAAAAAGTTGAAGCATTAAGCCAATAAATGGTCTAAGTTTGGTGGTTTTACCAATTAACCTAAAATTTTACGAGTAAAAAAAATCTCCAGGAGTAACTTTCACCTTTTTTAATCATATGAGACTGTTGTATGCTTTTTCTAAAGAAATTTTTTGTTACATACTTCCGAATTGGTTTCTGTTCTGGTAATAGTTAATCGCGAAGGGTTGACACTTGCTCAAGATAATCTGGGATCTTGAGCTTGAATATACTCATATTGCCATATATACTATACCTGTTTTTTTTTTTGGGTTACCTGGGTTTCCGACTCGACATTGCGAGCCGACTACCCTTTTGGATTGCCCGGATTCGCCGCAGGTGAACCTCCGTGGCCACAAGGGAATTAATTTTCTCCTCGTTGGATTCGAACCCTTGACCTCCTCTTTGGAAGGCTGGTATTCTTACCGCTGGGTCACCCCTTGTGGTTATATACTATACCTGTTTTGATGTGGTTTAAAGAAAATAGTTGATCACATGTGATATTGAGTATAAAACTCCCAACTTTTGATGAAGAGCTGAAGAGATATGTTTGACAAGTGAAAAAGTAAATGTATAGCGTGATTACTTGGATAACCTTGATGCCATGATTCTGTTCGGAAAAAACCTTGATGACATGCTCACTTTGGGAGAAAAGTCTGAACTGGTTAGAGTATAAGCTATAGACCTTAGGCTTGTAAAATGGCTTCAGCTTTCGACAAACCTGTTCAAGATATCTGCAGCTGAAAATGAAATAGCATGAGTGATAAAAACTTGACGGATGATGGGGGAGTTATGCTATGATTTTTATATATTGAAGTTGATACAAGTAGTATAGTTTATTAGCAAAGGATTTGTTTTGACAGTCAAGAGTAGCTAGCTCGCAAGTTAAGTTATAACTTTGGCTCTTCACTTGAATGGCCACAAGTTATTTAAGGGGTTCAAGATACTTTCTTGCTATAACGCTATAAACAATGATGCATCTGAGTTGCTGATGGTGATAGGTGATGTATATCATACTCCAGATAAACAAATGTTTTTTAGGTAGTGTTTTGACACATGGACGTGGACGTGTGGGAATCAAGGAATGGCTTTCATTCCGCACATAAGTGTTCGGTTTATGGGTATGACCATATGGGAATTAAGGAATGATTTTCATTCGGAGCATAAGTGTTTGGTTTTTAGAAAATGGGTTTCAAACCATAAATCTAGGCTACTCTAAACTCCACCAAGAAGGGTGGGTTTTCTAATACATTCCCATCCCGCCGTTACATCAAACCCATCTTAGTAACAGACCATAAACCCACCCTCGTGAAACTCACTGAGTTGCAGCTTAGCGTTGCGTGAGGCTTGAGAGCTGTGAACCGCATTTACATGCAACTTTTGGAGCTTAAAACATAAGTAAAGCAACGAAAAAGCTAATCATTAGGCTGAGCTAAGAAGGTTAGAGCCTAGCGGGACCATTTAGTTACTTAAGGTGTCCAATTAGTTTTACCTATTTGTTTATTGTTTCATTATATATTTGAAATATCTATATTAACGTAAAATTTTGATGCTAACACACTCTTGCAATCTATAAGTTTCATTGTTTCTGACCAGTTTTTTGTTACATTTTTTCAGGAAAGGAACTTCCTACTAAAAACACTCGGAATGGAATCAACACCACACAAGCCAGGCACCCAACCACCACCCTGCAAACGGGCTCTTCTCCATTGCCTTTGAGAGCAAAACCCACCCAGAGTTTTGAGCGTATGTAGAGTTTTTTCTTCACCTTTCGTGATCAATTTTCAATAGGATTTGCAGTCATCTCAGCCTGATTTTTTACCCAAAAAGGTTTGATCAAGATCTGCATCAACACTAGAATGTTCAGGTACATTCTAGAACGAAAAGTAGATCTAACAAAATAATCTACTTTCAAGTTTTCGTGCATCGATCTCCATTGTGTGTTCTTGACTCGTATTGTTTTTGTTTGTTAATTTTTGGAGGATATCAAATATGGGTATATTTGATATCCTCCTCATAACTATTTGGCCTCAAAATATGCCAAATCCTGCACAGAACATAATCTTATTTTTTATAGAGTGTAATTATACATCGGCAAGTCGCCATATATTTACAATATTACCCCTAAACGGAAAAGGGGGATTAGTAGAAAACATAGGAGTGAGGAGGGCTCAACTACACCAGTTGTACTCCATTCGTTTGTTGGTTTTAGCGTGTGTAGAATTAGAAGGTTATGGTATAACCGTATAAGTTGGAGTATCTTTCTATTGTAATGTATAATATATAATGATTGGTTTTTAGAGAATGCGATTCTTGTGTGCAAATGCTATCTCTTTACTGCATTTCAGTTATTTTCCGAAACAATTTGCAGAAAATCATGTATGCAAAGTAATGTACTAACAAAACGGATCAAGAAACTTACTTGCAGATAACGAATGACCCGTTCTTTTATCTTGTAGCAATGTCGGAAATCTTCTTTATTCAGTGGATGTTTTCTGGTGTTTGTGTGTGAATTTTGAGTTGTGGGGAATGTGGGGATTATAGATTTGTTGGTGGTATATAAGTTGGTCAGCTCTGATGATGATAATGAGAAGGACCAAAAAGAAGTTTTTGGGTCCATGTTCAGGGGTAAAATGGGTAACTTTTAAAAAATGTACAAATGTTATATCATATGTAACAAGTTTCTATTGGGCTATTGGTTTATAAAAATGATTTCTATAAAAAAAGTTTTGGTGGGAAAACTGTACAAATTAAAAAGCATGCTTCTAATGGTCCATGCACCTTTTTTTTTTTCTGTAATTTTTTAAAGTATTTGTCAATGATTAGTTGGGTCTTTTGGATTAATGGGCAACAGAATGCTTGTGCACTTAACTAGTTACTGTGACTGATTTCATGTTGACAAACCAAATCTTTATTTTGGCCATAATCCAATATAAAATGAAGATATTACTCTATGCATTTTGAAATTATTGTAAAAGGTAGAGAGTGATGTTTTGGTGCCTTTACCAACTGGCAGACATGGGTGGACATTCTTGTTGCGAGACGTGAAGTTATGAATAAGTTCAACACTGTCTACATTGTCTTCGGGTAAGGGTGTACTAACCGATTAATATTGTTGGCTATCAACGTTTTGCAACTAAGTATATGGAGTAAGATAAGTCTGACCATTTGCTAAACATGGACACCTAAAAGGCCAATGCTAATAGAAGTGAAAGACAAAGGTAAATGAAGCTTAGAAGAAGATTGTTGCAAAATTGAACCACCACCAGCTACTCAAAACTACATTTAAAATATAACCCCTGAAAATTAGAAATTCAGCATTCAAAGTAATTATAGAGTATAAAATGGGTCACCCCCGCCTCTCGGAAAGGGATCATTTATCATGATTCCTGTGTGCCTCATGGAACTCCTTGAAGGTGAATCATTTCTTTGTTTTGTACTTAATAAAGAGCTAATGAATCTATGGTGTTTGTTTTTTAAAAGGCTCTGCATCTCAATCTGAACCGCACATCTGAATCCGAATATCAGGCGTAAATGTCTGAATTTGACCGCATCTGAACAGGAAAAAACTCATGTTTAAACCGCGCATTTGCTTTCTCGTACTAAATTTTTTTTTGGTTATTTTTGTGTCAACAAGAGGCATTAAGACACCCCTCTCAAGTCTAGACGATTAAGATCTTACTGCCTCTAACCTCGTCTGAACGGGAAAAAATAAACAAACGGTCTGAACGGCCAAAATGTCTGACCGCGTATTAACGGTTCAGATTCAGAGGCTGTTAATAGCCTCTTTTTAAAAAACAAACACGACCTAAGGTTCAAGAATATCTATGTATCCAAAAAGAAATTACCTAAAAACGAAAAGATTCATCAAAAGGCTTTCTTCTTCTTATTCTTCTTCATTTTCTTAGATTTCCAACGTTTACAATGTCATTTTCATCTTTAGGGAAGGGTGAAAATGGCATTGTCTTCGGGTAATTTCGGGTAGTATTTGATTTTGATTAATAACGGGTCAGAAGACGTTTTACATGTTTACAACATCCTAAAATGTTTCATAGCAAGTGAGGGGTTAGGCCAACCCGACCAGACCGGTTTTGATCTGACCCATTTGACCCGTTAGGCCATTACTTAACCAACCCCGGTTTACCACCTCTAGTTTTAATGTTGAAAGGAAATTCAAAGCTTATTGATTGTATACCTTGCTGAGATTGAATCTTGAGTGGCATTTGTGAAACCATCAAACACCAAGTTTAAGAAACAAAGTCCATATCCAAGTGGGGCGTTTGGACTATCCAGCTTGTTTATGGTCTTCGAGCTAGTCTGAGTCAAATAAGGGCATTACAAGCTTGATAATCCAATCGTGATTCTGATTCTTATCAGTAACACGCATCCTAATTAAATTTATGGATTCGAACACATATTCACCCTTGCCAATGCAAATATTGACACCCCCCACCAGCAAAAAGGATACTCCTGAAACGAGTATCTAATACCCTAAACTAACGTCCCCATTAGCATCACTATGAAACGAAAAATTCTATTAATGATCATTTTAGATGTGATTAACATTTATTAAATGCTACAAAATTGTCACTACAAATGCAAGGACCTGCAAGTAATAATGTGAAGGTGAGTAGTGAAAGATAAAAGACCCTGTGTAAATACTAATAGCACATCTTTTCCCACTTTCGCTTTGATTGCCAAGAAGTTTTATGGTACATGGTAGAGGTGGTAAAGTGGACAGGTGATGAGTGGAAACAAATTTGGGTCATAACGAGTTATTTTTTGATATGGGTCAGCCTTACCCACAAACATTTTGTCCCCCTTTTCTCGAATTACATATAAATAATTACCTGCAAGGCTATAATGTTAAATGTGATAGCGGAAACTATGCCGTAAGAATACTTTATAGCGTTTATTGAATAAGGTAATTGTGGAGGGTGTAAGCATTTAAAAGACTTTTCGAGTCATTTTTTGATCCATTCGACCCATTTGAACCTTTCCATTCTAACTTTTAATTACCCATTAGACCTAAAATCTAACCCATTTCCAGGTAAACAGGTTGAATTAGCTATATACATATATTTTTTTTTGGCAAAATGGCTTCGCTTTACAGTTTCACCGTATTTTCAAGCCCATTACCTTTAAGGTGTTAGTCAAAATCTTTTATTGAAGAAATGATACATGTAGTTAATGATTTTCTTTAAAAATATATATAATTAACATTATTAACTCTTTTCTCCTATCGATTGTCTCATATCTGTATAAGTTAATAAAGATCATTTTGTCATTTACCACGAGTCATCAGCAATTGGCAGCACCGGCACTAGTGAGAACCAGAAATCTTTCTCCACGAAATGCTTGCGCCACTAATGATGCCAAATATTATCAAAAAAGTTGTTTGTTTCATGCCTAGATAAGGTAATATGTACATCTAGGTTCCATCACACGTATGATCATTGAGTTAGATTATGTACAGAGAACCCCTCTTTTTTCCCCATATACACGGCTTTTGGCTATTGTGTAATAGATGAAAATTAAGCTTATATTGTATCTGGACTTTTGGCAAATGAGAAGTGAAACTTACCCCAGTTGTTATGTGTGCCACACTTTTCAATTGCTTATCTTGTCTGGTAACGTTACGTGAATCAAATGATATTTCTACGCCTTTTTTTCATGTTCATTTGTCTAAAATATAAGCTTGGTTCCGAATATTTGAATAGCTAAAATTAAGTCTGATGTCGCTAGTTTATATACGAAGCACTATCAATCTCGGCTATTATAAGTGTTGAGAACACGTTCAACATAAATTTGGATGATGTGGACGAAAATAGTTTACAAGACCGTCACAGGAAATCAAGTCGCAAACAATCATGACCAATGACACTTTATCAACAACACAAACTATCACTTGTTGTTAGTCTTTTATTGATACAAAGTAAATGAAGTTATAATTAGAGTTACCAAACTTATCGATCTCTTCTTGTGAAGACCACCGAAATGGAGGCAAGGTAGTAGGACCACGCGCGGTGGGAAGGGAGAGGTAATGAGTGATCACGCATGCTGGTGTCACCACCCGTGGTGCACCACTCTTGATTACGTCTAACCTAACTTCATTTACTTTGTATCAAGAAAAGCCAACAAGGGATAGTTTGTGTAGTTGTATTTCTTAAAAGCCCATCAAGTGGGAAAATTTGTTGAACAATCTTTTAAACTCACCAAAATATCAAATTATTAATGAAGCTTAACATAATGTTTTTTTTTATCTGTGATGTTTATAATTTATAATTTAACTAGTATGGTATCTGCACGTTGCGGTGGTGGGTACCTTATAATTAAAATTTTTAGCGAACAATATTTTTTGATTAGATGTTTTTCATGATAATGACTTTACGCATGGTGAGAATTTTGGGAATAACTTTATTGTACACTATATCATATTAAAATGTCAAGTACATATGCATCACGATACAATGACAACAGAAAATGGCTTTTTAGCGACCTACTATTTGAAGTCGCAAAGTTGCGACATAGGTGGCGACTGCTTTAGTGTCGTTATGCCGTCAACATCGCAAACCATGTCGCCAATAATATCGCGATGTGTTACGAGATGAAATTGCCGCGGTTAGTGTTGCAATATTTGCCTCATTCTCTACCATGTTGCATGCAAATTCGCTAATTTACGACTTCCCAAAATGATGTTGCTAAAGGTGTCGTTAGCTTGTGATATAATAGAACCATATCGGTAAAAGTGTCGCTATATTAGCGACTTTCTTGAACACGTCGCTATCCGCGTCAGTAACATTTCAACCTATGAAACAAACGATATTCCTAATCTTCTTAAATAATTTTGGATTTCTTTCTTCAACTATCCTTTTTGGTTTTAGGTTTATTTCATATAACTAAATTGTAAAGGGATTGTCTATTATAAAGTACGTAATTATTTTGTTTTTCTCTTTAATTAGTAAACATATTAGATTTCCCAAAAATCACACCCATTATTCTCCAAAAAATCACGGTGCCTCAGTCGCTCCGCCACCACAACACCACCACAACCTCACGTCCTTCTCGACTATATCTTCATTGGATCGATTTCAGGTTAAATTTTTGGTGGTTTATCAGCTTTTGATGACGGTTACGGTAATAATCGACCGGATTCCTTTTATTCTTAATTTGCTTCTGAGTGATTTATGTGTGTGTCTTTTTTGCTTTATGCAAGTATATTTGATATCTTTTATCGACTTTATATGTCGATATGGTATGGTTTAAAAAGTTATTGTTGATGATTATACATGTGAATTTTGATGCAAAATGTAGTGTTACCCTGTTGAAAAAGTGGCATCCCTCATTTTCGGTTTTCGATATCCACACCAACCGTTGGATATAATGCTTGACCAAAATAGATGACTTTTATTCATCTTAATTATTGATATAGCGTTTCTCTTTTCTTGCTTCAGTGACACTAGAAAACATTGGTGTGCGAGTAATTGGACTTGTGACTTGATGTGCTACCTCTCAAATCTGGTCATTGACAAGAATTCATGATCTAGGTCATGCTGGTAACTTGGTAAGATATATAGTTAATGCCGATAAGACTGTTTAGATATTGATGATTTGGTTATTCCTGACTTGTTTCATAAAGATAAGGTTTCTGATTTATGGCGACGTATTATGAGAAGTCGTTGTTGTAGTCGTTATTGTAGTCGCTATTGTTAGCAACGCATCTAACTCGCAAATATTTGCGACTCGTTCATAGCGACACATCTTAGTCGCAAAAATTTGCAACTCGTTTACAACGACACAACACCTGCAGTCGCTAACAACATCGCAAGCATAAAATGTGCCGCTAAAATGTCGCTAACGAGGTTGCTAAATGACCTTTTTCGTGTAGTGACAAAACGATAGCAAGTAGTATTACAAGTTTGTGATGATTGTCGGTGAAAGTTATTTGCTAACCAGTAAATGTTTTGTAATATTCATCAAAATATTATAATGTGTTTACATAAAGAAGTATAAATTAGTTCTTGCAATATATGAATAATAATATATACATGACATTGCTTATATAAATTACAGTATTCAAAAATTACACGTTTTCATACTTTATTAATCACATGAAAGTCTTCGTACTTTGGCATGTACGATTCTTTTTAATCAAATTTATTAGCAAAATGATTAAAATTTCACTAAACTTGTTATTAAAATACATATATAGATGCTAAATATTTTTTGAATATGCAATTTTTAAATTTTTTTAAAAGTTCATAGCCAAACAAAAATTTGGCATTAAACTTACATTTATGAATGTTTTAAATAATTATGTGTAGAAGAATTATTGTTTAAGGTATTATACATATCGTTAACCGTTTGTACATATTGCATATTAGTTGTACTCCTTAAAACTTAAAAATACATTTAATGGACAAAAATATCATCCTCCATTATATGAAGTATAGATATAGATACAAGACAAAAGTTTCATACGAAACAAGATTTATCTAGAGAATAAATAACAAGATCTCAACCATCTATCCTTCTTTCATCCAACGGTTTAGATTAAAATGAACAAATATACTGAGGGGCAATTTAGTCATTCCATACTTTCTACCTAACCCCCTAAACATACACACTGTACACACACACACTCACACCCGTCTCTCTCATCTCTTTCTCAGATCCCCAATTCTCTTAGATCCCCAAACCACCGCGAAACCCTAATTGTGAAAATCATTCAATTAAAATCAGGCGGTTGTTACATTCCGGTTTTATTGATGACATCATTGATCTGTTACGAATATAAATGTCTGCTAATGGTTAATTATCTATTTAATTCAGGTATTTGTGCACCTCTTTATGATGTATCTGCACATAAACCAGTAGTGTTGGTCGATTTTTAATGTTTAATACTGAACCAAAGTACTATTAGAGGGATGGAAGGGGCATGTACATGTTATACTAAAACAGTAATGACTACTATTATGTATTAAATAATTGAATAAACAGAACACAGATTGCAAGTGATATTTCTATAGGTAAAATGATAATATCAATTTCTTGAATGCATATATTATTACAAACTGACAAAAGTTACTCCTTTCATCAGAATAATGCTGGAGGTATGCACCACCACAGGATCTTGTTCAAAATATATAGCTTATAGCTGGGTGACTGCTCTTGTAATCATTTTTGTACATAATAGATGCACACACAAGGTTTGAAATAGTAACCCTCACTTGTTCTAACGGTTTTCGAAAAGTGAAAATTGAATAGCTGAAAAGTTGTCACATGATTCTGGCTGCGTATTGGCTGAACGTATATTTGTGAGACTAAAGCTAGTTGAATTCTATTCACTAGTCCTAAGATGATTTGAAAATTCAGTATTATAGGGCCAATTAAGGAGTTAATGAATGATTTGAAGAATAAGGTGGATGCTCCTTTCAGACTTTTAGAATAATGTATTTGGTTATTAACGACTTGATTGTATTGTTTATCTTGGATATACAAGATTGTTGTAACATATAACTTGCTTCATGACTTGTAACATATAACTTGATACATGTGATTAATGTTGAATCCTATGTGATTCATTCTGAATCCTATAAGATTCATACAGATTCTCATGTGATTCTTAATGCGTTTTTATTGTATAACTAATGCTTTATGTTTTGTTTTATGTTAGGTGTTCTTAATGCTACTGCTAGTGGTTCGCCTAGTAATAAGAAGTGGATTACCAAGGATATGCGTTAGTCAACGGACAAACCTGTCAATAAAGTTTTGAACCCGACGTCGTTGTTTCAGTTTAATCCTAATGATAAGTCTCCGACTTTTGTTACGGTGAAGGCGCCGGTTGTTGTTGAGGAGAAGGAGAAGGTGCCGGTGGTTATTCAGGAGAAGGCACCGGGTGTTTGTTCATGAGAAAGTGCCGGATGTTGTTACTGATACGGAAAATGAGAAGGCACTTGATGTTGTTATTTATATCATTGTTTTTCTTCTTTACTTGAATATATAGATGATTTGCAAAGGAAATTTTTGTTTACTTTGAATACATCTTGTTTACTTTATGAATATATCATGTTTGTTACTTATATTCTCTTTCAATAACTTGATCACATGGGTAATCTGTATGAATCACATGGGATTCTCTATGAATCATATGGGATTCTATATGAATCACATGGGATAAAGGATGAATCACAAGTGATTCATCAAAGAATCCCAGGGATTCTGTATGAATCACATAATGAATCCCATGTGATTCATCAAAGAATCCCATGAGATTCATCAAAGAATCCAATGAGATTCTGTATGAATCTCATAAAAGATACTCGTCAAGTATCTTTATTGATCACATGAGATTCTATATGAATCCCAAGGGATCAAAGAGAATCACATGGAATTATGTATAACAACATTCAACTTTTTAATAAAGAGATCCCATGAATTACATGGGATTAAGGATTAATCACTTGAGATTCAGTTTTAGTTGTGTAATGTTATAAGATACTCTATTTGGGTTCAGTTTTAGTTGTGTAAAGCTGATAACATCAAATAGTCCTGAATATTAAGTGTCAATTTCCCCCGATAATGCTCGTTATTTATATCATTTATATGGATTTACGCTTGTTTTCCATTATTTTCCACTTTCACGTAAATTACGAGCATTGGAGCTAAAGAGACGCGGAAATGGAAACATTACTAAAGATTTATCACAAGATGCCTATTTTGAAAAAGTTACGGCGTAACTCCTCTCTCACATTACAGAACTATTGCATGACCCGAATACCAACTTATCAAGAGGTTACAACAGAATCTTCCCAAAGGTTATGACGTAACTCCATTAGGTCAAAAGAGGTTCCACGCCGTGATACTTACCTTAACATCTGCATCACTTACGACGTAACCGAAGTTTATTGAAGACTACGGCGTAACCACTAATAAGGTTACCATAACTAGCGGATCTAGTGCATTTACGAAGAAATAGAAGGTTACGGCGTAACTCCTATATTGGTTACGCCAACCCGCACTCGCCTATAAATACCCACGAATTCCAGCATTTCTAATCATCCCATTCCACACACAACACTCTAAGAACGTGGAAAAAGCTCAAGGCAGGTCTAGGGGAGCATACTGAGTCTGTTTCCAAGGAGAAGTCACCCATTACGATAAGCTTTAGTATTTTATATTTCTTTTACTTTCAATTCATGTATTTCGTACCTTTGAATATTGAATTGATTTGCATGATTAATATGAGCGGCTAAGCACCCTTTGGTGCTAGCCTAGTTATGATTCCTTAATTATTTTGTTTGCGTTACCTTTACTTCGCACAATTATTTCTAAGTGTATGCATGCATAGTTCATTGGTAGTCACCCTTGGTTCGGTAGTTTTGAATGGCGGTAGAGGCCAATTTACTAGGAGATATGACCCATCAACCCTAGGTGAGCGGACTGAGACGGAAGGGTAAGATATGACCAACTGACGACCCTTTCTACTTGTGCGATTTGACCAACCGATCACTTATCGCTTGGATGAACTTAAGAATTGGGGGGTGTAGTGTCTAAGTTCCTAACGGTAGGGCACTCACTATTATGAATCTAGCATGTAGCGGTACTTAATGACTTGGCTTAGGGACCGGGAACAACAGGACTTATGACGGTGCTACCTGATTTCTCCTGTGGTAGCATCTTTGCTGACAGGTTAGGGCGAATTGACCAAATGCTGTCCTCTCGAATTTGACCCCACGTAATTGGAAGTAGGTAGACGTAGACATAACTAGCTAGGAAGATTGACTAGGTTAGCACCACTATTCCTCTATTGATTTCCCTTTATCCATTTATCTGCTTTTATTTTATTTTGCATTAGTAGTTTAATTAATTAAATCCATATCGAAACCATTATTATTCTGTGACAATTAGACTTAGTAATAATCCAACACACATAGCTCTTGGGACGACCTCGGCTTTACCATTTACTACACGCGACCGGGTATACTGCCCGTTAGTGCACTAGGGTAGACCATAGGTATAGCAAGACACTATAAATATTAAGACCCGGTCAAGAAACCTGCATCAAGTTTTACGCCACGCCGGGAGCTATTTTAGGATTTCATATTAAGTCTGTTTTAATTTTCTTCTCGATAATGTCGATACAAGACTCGCAGCTCGAGGCCTTTTTCGCCACCCCATTCGATGACCCGAGAAGCAATTTCAAGAAGGAAAATCTATTCTCCGGTTCCTATTCACAACATCTTCTCATTTTAGTGAACCACTCAGGACGCAGAACCGAGGTCATAAATGAAAATAATATCGATGACCTAACTATGGAACAATATTTAGAGCGACCGAATGAGAACGTCGCCAATAAGCTTTACTCAAGATTCTCACACTGAAAAATACTCTATTCTAGATCATATTATTCGAGAGTTACATGAACCTTGAGTTTTCTGGAAACGAAGATGAGGACGCCGTAATCACATAGAAGAAGTTCTCCACTTGTCCTCTCTTTTCAACGCCGAGGTACTCCAAGCTATTCGGCCATCCGCAAGGATTTTTCCTATGACTCTTTCTCGGGACAAATAAAAGATGGTATAACAAACTCCCTAACGATTGTAAAGGAGCATGGGATAAAATTAGAAAAGAATTCGCCCCGCAATTTCGCCCTCCTAAAAATGGCCAAGCTTCTTGGGAAAACTATCAATTGCTCAGGTTGGGAAGAAACGCTTTACCAAGCATGGGAAAGATTTAATGAGCTTCTCTATCGATGCCCTACCGATGATTTAAACAAACATCGATCGATATCGTCTTCTATCGTGGGATTAATGCACGAACACGAGAACTTCTCGATTCACCAAGACCTATTCCTAGCATGACTCCCGATCGAGGCCTTGGAATGTATTCAACGGATTTCGAACATTGCTACAAGTGGCAAATGGATACAGGTACGGACCAGAGATAATTTCGATCATAAGGTAATGAAGACGATCTCAAGCAAGAATACAATTACGAGGAAATTTTCGAAAAACGAAGGTTGGAAAGAGAAGCTGAAGCATGCAAAGTTGAAAAGGTTAAAAGCGTGTTTGGGACCAAAACCGGGAGCGATCTTGAAGGAAAAATTCTCACCACATCGGAGAATCTAGAGAACGAGATGATAGGATTGAAAATTGATGAGGACATTCGAGATAATACAATCTCTTCTCTCAAAATGCGATGATAGGATTAAAGATTGGAAAAGAGTGTTAGTTCATGTTCGAAGCTTCTCGATTATTTAGCAGACCAGGAGGAGGAAGTTGTCCACACCGTAGAAACTATCCTCAAGAACCTTGACCTTTTAGGAAAAAGTTAGCGACGAATCAAAGATGGAGAGACAATCACTTATGGACCAAACTTTGCTGGTAAACCCTCCTAATAATGATTCTGTTAATACTAATCGTCATGATATTGCCCAGGAATTAAGTTATGATGAGACTATTCGCCTCAATGAAAGATGCTCAGTGGTTTTGAGGAACGAGCTACCATAAAAGGAAAAAGATCCATGATGCTTTACTCTCCCTTGCTATATCGGGAGTCTAAACATGTGTAATGCCTTAGCAGATCTTGGAGCTAGTATTAGCATAATGCCTCGTTCGATGTTTTTGCTTATGGGAATTGGTAACTTAAAGCCGACCAAGATGAAAATTGAAATGGCTGATCGATCTATGCAATCGCCATTAGGAATTGTTGAAAATGTGTTGGTGAAGATTAAGAAATTCCTTTTCCTAGTAGATTTTGTGATTCTTGACATTCCGGAAGACAACAGGATACAGTCATTTTAGAATACCCATGCTTGCCATTGCCACACTAAGGTGGATGTCTGCTGAAAATTGACTCTTGAAGCTAATGGAGAAATTGCCACTTTCGGACCTAATGAACATTTGTCTACCCCGGAGAAGGTATGTGCAATTGACCCCCAGAGGCAATTTTAGTGAAGCTTTAGAAAAATTTCTTAGCGACCCCCCGGACCCTAGAGAGTTTGACTCGGGGAAAGATTTTGATGTTTTCGTGAATTTTGAGAAATATGACTTAGGATTAAGTGCTAAAGACCTCTCAAGTGATGTCGAGATGACCCATTGGCAAGATAACTCTGTTAAGACTTTTTCACAGCCAATTCAACCTAAATTTCATGAGGTAGGAACCCACATACATCACAGAAACCCCTATTACCTTAAGATCTCATGCAAAATTGGGTGGGGTTCATCAACTTCCACCCATTTATTGACACGACTTCCCCAGTCAATATCATGTCAAAGGAATGCTACAACCAAGTTATGAAGAAAGAATTAGAATACAAGGGAAATAATTTTCTTGGGTTTGCAACTAACATCCATGTCTTTGTTGGGACCCATTCATTCTTGGTAGACTTTATGGTTATAGACGACGTAAGTGAATTTGTGGAGGATGGACTTACGGGAGTAATTTTAGGAAGGCCTTTTCGTGAGATGTCCGTTTAGATAAAAATGAAAAAGAAGGATTAGTATGGTTGAAGATTAACGATGACAAGACTATTTTTAAGATGCCGAGAACGATCAAGAACTTTAGAAATTGGACCAAGAGGCAGTTAAGCCAAGCTCGACCTTTACTTGATATCAGTGAGGAAGTGAAAGAAAAAGGCATTGATCACCCCCACCAGAAAATCAAAAGTTTTTACTTAGGCAGCTTTTAGAATTGGGAAATGACTACAAAGGGATGAGAATATGGTAAGTTGGATCCAAAGATGGAGATCGCCATGTCCTGAAATGACCAACAAGCACCGGTAGCCCCGAGGCTCGAGTCTAACTTAAAGACTCGTTAATAAAGAAAAGTGCTCTTCAGAGACAACCCATTATCCTTTTCTTTTGTTTTTCCTTTCTTTTGGGTTTTGTGTTTTCTAACCATTTTGCGAGAAACGAGGAACTAATTGTTGCCGCGAGCTTGTCGATCGAACAGAGTTACGCTTAACTCATCTTGGTGATTACGCCAGTAACCAACATTTTAGCAGAGAATTTTTGATGCATTACCAATTACGGCGTAATATCATCTCAAGATGGTTCGCCGAACTACTCACTTGACAAATTCATACCAGTTTTGCGGTTACGGCAACATCCCTCATAGGAGTTACGACGTAACTCTCTCTCTCTTTAATTCTTTCATTTTAAAACACAAGAACCTTGTATTAGTTTTTAATGAACTTTGTGGGTGTGTTCCCTGTAAACCCTCACGAGACTTCACTCGCCCACTTGGGACACCAAGTGGTTTAAAAGGCTTGTTGCATACGCTAAATGCAACCGTGATTCCTACGAAAGTGAGTTAGGTTTGTTTTTGTTTCTTTCATTTTTTTTTTTTAGAATTATGCTTGTCGGTATTGTGATTTCGAGTGGATTGAAGTTTGTTCATGACACGTAAATGAAGGCACGGTTCTTTTTAATGGCCTTCTTCTTTTGGAGCAAATTCGGGAAGTTCTCGCTCTAATTCTACCTTTTTCTTCACCTTTATTTTAATGCCTAGTACAAAAGGGACTTTGTACAATTCAAGTGGGGGACGGGAGTAGAATTATATCTTGAACTTTATTTCTACCTCTTTTTCTAGTTTATTTTGAAAAATTATGCCATTTTTAAAATTTTGACATGTTTTTCCTAACCTAACTAGATTAGACCTTAGCCGAGCACATACAACCCTTGACATTACATGGTGAGATTAGCCTTATCCGTTTCCAATATTTTACCCCAAATCCACCAAATTATGAGTGTGCCGGTACCTTGTAAACTTTAGAACTTGGCATTTGCATCATTTCGAGACCATAGACGAGGTATGTTGAGTTAGCTCGATGTATTTGGACTTTTCAGTTTTAGAAGGCAATATTATAGGATTATCACCCAAACAGCTTACCATTGTGAGTCTTTTGATTAGTCACCTCAACTTTTCGACCCCCATGTGAAACCCTTTTGTTGCACTCACCTTTAGTGCAAGATACCCCTAGATACACCCTTCTGAGCCATTCATTTCATTTTGTCAACCCAATATATTGTTTCGTTACACCTATACACCTTAGCCTACCCTGTAGTCTTTATTTGTGATCGAGAAGTCATCATTTGCCTAAGTTCAAGGTTCGAGTGGAGAGGTTTGGAAATTACGCTTTCATCGACAACATTTATGAAGATCATTGAAAACCCCCCGAATTCCCATTGTTCATCTCAAGTGGGGGGATGTTATGTTATTATGTTATGTTGAAAAAAAAAATGATTCGAAAAAAGAAAAAAAGAAAAAGAAAAAATTTGATTGAGTTATGATATTGTAAAGTACGATGTTATAAGCACTATAGTATGAGCTTTATTGATTAGTATCGAGGAGGCCACATCGGTCACATTTGAAGATTGGAGTTGGTAGTTATGCCAACAGAAGAAGAAAAGGTAGTGCGCCCATCACGACGTCCTCTAATGACACATCTACCTTGCATTTCATGATCCGGTTTCTAGACTTCTAAGCTTGAACTTTGGGCAGACGATAAGTGGTGATGACTTGGTTATAGATTTAGACTACCTGCTTGTTTTCATTTTACACCAATTATATATCCCATGTCTTATCCTACCCTTTAGTCATGAAGCATGTCTAGGTGATGCAATGAGCAATCTTTGGTGTCTTGGCCATGGATTTGGTCATGTATCATAGATTTTGTCCACTTCATTTGTGGCATGTTAGTAATGACGATTCACCCCTTAACCTTTGTCGTGTCTACCCATATTGCCTTCGAGAATTGTTTAGCCCTTAACTCTAGTGGTGGAGATTTGTGTAACCGCAAAGCTTATGATAGAATACATGCTATGACTGTGCGATTGAGTGATCACCCGAAATTGACACTTAGAATAGTTGAGAGATTTGAGTGTTTGTTCCCCTTTCATGAGGTGTTCGGCTTTGTTTTATTCTAGCATAAGGGATTTGTAAACTCATATTTTCCGGGTTTTGGGAGATATCTTTTTAGGAATCTATCTAATGGTCTACTTGAGGGCAAGTAGAGTTCAAGTGGGGGGATATTTGATAACATCAAATAGTCATGAATATTAAGTGTCAATTTCCCCTGATAATGCTCGTATTTATATCATTTATATGGATTTACGCTTGTTTTCCATTGTTTTCCACTTTCTGGTAAATTACGAGCATTAGAGCTAAAGAGACGCGGAAATGGAAACATAACTAAAGATTTATCACAGGATGCCTATTTTGAAGAAGTTACGGCGTAACTCCTCTCTCACATTACGCCGTAACTATTGCGTGACCCCGAATACCAACTTATCAAGAGGTTACGGCGTAACTCTTCCCAAAGGTTACGACGTAACTCCATTAGGTCAATAGAGGTTCCACGCCGCGATATTTACTGCCGTAATCTCGCATCACTTACGACGTAATCGAAGTTTATTGAAGAATACGGCATAACCACTAATAAGGTTACGCCATAACTAGCAGATCTAGTGCATTTATTTAAGAAATAGAAGGTTACGGCGAATCCTATATTGGTTACGCCAGAACACAGACTGCCTATAAATACCCACCTAATTCCAAAGATTTCTAATCATCCCATTCCACACACAACACTCGAGAACGTGGAAAAGGCTCAAGGCAGGTCTAGGGGAGCATACGGAGCGTTTCCCAAGGAGAAGTCACTCCATTACGATAAGCTTTAGCATTTTATATTTCTTTTACTTTCAATTCATGTATTTCGTAACTTTGAATATTGAATTGATTTGCATGATTAATATGAGCAGCTAAGCACCCTTTGGTGCTAGCCTAGTTATGATTCCTTAATTGTTTTGTTTTCGCTTACCTTACTCCATACAATTATTTCTAAGTGTATGCATGCATAGTTCATTGGTAGTCACCCTTGGTTCGGTAGTTTTGAATGGCGGTAGAGGCTAATTGCCTACGAGATATGACCAACTGACCCTAGGTGAGCGGACTGAGACGGGAAGGGTAAGATATGACCAACTGAAGACCATTTCTACTTGTGCGATTTGACCAACTGATCACCTATCGTTTGGATGAAATTAAAAATTGGGGGGTGTAGTGTCTAAGTTCCTAACGGTCGGGCACTCACTATTATGAATCTAGCATGTAGCAGTACTTAATGACTTGGCTTAGGGGACCAGGAAGAACAGGACTTATGACGGCTACGCTGATTTCTCCCTGTGGTGGCATCTTTGCCGATAGGTTAGGGCTAATTGACCAAATGTTGTCCTCTCTCAATTTGACCCCACCTCAAGTAATTAGAAGTAGGTAGACGTAGACATAACTAGCTAGGAAGATTGACTAGGTTAGCACCACTATTCCTCTATTGATTTCCTTTTATCCATTTATCTGCTTTTATTTTATTCCGCATTAGTAGTTTAATTAATTAAATCCCTATCGAAACCATTATTATTCTGTGACAATTAGAATTAATAATAATCCAACACATATAGCTCTTGGGACGACATCGGCTTTACCATTTACTACACTACACGCGACCGGGTACACTGCCCGTTAGTGCATTAGGGTAGACCATAGGTATAGCGAGACACTATAAATATTAAGACCTGATCAGTAAAACCTGCATCAAAAGCATACAACAATCACATGGGATTCTGTATGAATCACAAGGGATTCTTCATAGAATCACATGATATTTATACAAAATCCCATGAGATTCTTTGATGAATCCCATGTGATTCTCAGATAAATCCCATGTGATTCATATAGAATCTCATGCGATTCATACAAATTACCCATGTGATCAAGTTATTGAAACTGAATATAAGTAACAAACATGATCCATAAAAGAATTTTCTTTGTCAATCATCTAAATATTCTAATTAAAAAAAAATCAAATATGTAGATAACTTAAATTTTTTCAAACATCAAATCATTTAAATATTCAAGTAAAGAATTAACAAAACACAAGAATATAAGTAACTTAAATTTGTTCAAACATCAATTGGTTTCGCCTTTTGCTTTGCCTTTATGTTCATCAGACAAGTTGTTTTTGTATGCAAGTTGGTCTTCTGTCCATAATGGCCACAAGGCTTCATTTGTTTCTTTTTAACTTGAAGTGTTTTTTCTCTTTCACTCTTTTTGCCTTTCATTGCTTTCTCCTTCTGTATCAGACAAAATGTCTACAAGTACATACCACCGACCCATCTTCTATAGTATGCAGTACCTTTTTAAAACACAAGAATTAAAGAATTAAAATTCATAATGAATCACATGTAATTCAACATGAATCTCAACTGCTTCATTAGTCAATCCCATGAGATTCATATTGAATCACATGGGATTCATAAGGAATACCATGGGATTGACTAATGAATCCCATGGGATTGAGATTCATGCTGAATAACATGTAAAACACAAGAATTAAAGAATTAAATTTCATCCTAAATCCCAAGTGAGTCATTAGTCAATCCCATGGGATTCATATTGAATCCCATAGGATTCATGCTGAATAACATGTAAAACACAAGAATTAAATAACTAAATTTCATCGTGAATCCCAAGTGATTCATTAGTCAATCCCATGGGATTCCTAATGAATACGAATCACATGTGATTCATGCTGAATAACATATGTAAAACACAAGAATTAAAGAATTAAAATTCATCATGAACCCCATGGGATTCATAATGAATCACATGTGATTCAACATGAATCCCAAATGATTCATTAGTAAATCCCATGAGATTCATAATGAATCACATGGGATTCATGATGAATCTCATGGGATTCTTGCTGAATAACATGTGACTATTTGATGAATCCCACGGGATTTTCACTTTTCTCATACATTACACAACTAAAACAGAATCTCAAAGAATTTACACTTTTCTAATAACAAATCCCATTTACTTACAAAGAATCAACATGTTTACATTCCTAAATCTACCAGGCTCACAACTCATGTATATGTTATGAGTTTCAATAGTTTGGACATCCATTAAAAACCTAATTCAAACTACCTTTAATAAAAAACAAAAATAATGAAATAAAATCAATACAACTAAACAAGCATTTTATCAAACAGTTGGAGGGCGACTAACTAGTATAACAAATCTGAATTCAAATCTCACAACACATACTCTAATTCAATAAGCACATATTAAAAATGGATAATGTGAATTGCTTACAACAAATCTAATTCAATAATTCAATGACGGAGGCGGATCGACGGAGGACGACGGATCGACGACGGAACAACATATCGGCGGCGCAACAACATATCGACGGCCAAGAACTCGTCGTTAGATCGACGGCGCAACAAATTAGATCGTCGACAGAAGCGTGATCAATGAAGACGGCGGTTGATTGTGATTCCGATGATTTTTTCTGGTGGTGTTATGGTGATTCCGGTGAGAGATGAGAGAGAAAGTAGTTCTATGTGTTTTTATGAGAGAGAAAGTATGAGATGAAGAAATATATTTTTCTTTTTATGTAGAGAGAGAAATTTACTTATTTGCCCTTATTTGTTATATTCAGATTTCATCTAGGCCGTTGGATGAAAGGAGTTTAGATGGTTGAGATGATGCGGTTTGTTCTTTAGATACTAGGTGTTTTGCATAGATTTTACCTCATGGATACAAATATATCAAATTATTAAGGAAAGTTTAATTTAGACTTATTTGTTAAAAAAATTGGTATGGTGGTAATCATTACACCTGTTTGGTGCTTGGTATGATGATGTGACATTGACGTGAAAGTGATGAGTTTGATGACTATTACTTCTACTCTTGTTAAAATAAGGAGATGCCCTTGTTACTGAAATCTAGGCCAGTTAAAGCCTGGATAAAAAAAAAAAAAAGCTCACAATGACGTTAGGATATTGAAACAAAAAGTGGTACACAAAACGATTAAATCGAAATATACGAAATGATAGGTCTTGTAATAAAATTCCAAATGTTCATTCATAACTCGATCCGTATTACATTCTTATAATATTGATCAGGTATCTCTTATTGCTTATCTAACAATGAAAGCAATGTATTCCTTTATTTATATCTTTCTTAACTTCATTTTTACTTCCAACATCACTTAATTCCATATTCCATTGGATCAAGTATCTCTCCCTATGCTTATCTACCAATGAAAGCAAAGTTTATGTCACAATTCTGTTTGAAATTGTCATTCACAAAATGCCATTGCCATCATGTGATGAAACTCATTAAACATTAAAAGATATATTGTATAAATATTTTAACTTATTCAATTCAAGCATTAATTATTGAAAAATATATTAAGAACTTTGATAAGAAAAGTGAACATTATTGAAAAATTATTGAAAAATTATTGATAAGAACTTTGATAAGAAAAGTGAACATCTTACATTAATGTCTTTGTTAATTAATGTTAGATATTCAAGTTTAGACTTTAAACCGTATAGTACACTTTTGTTATCAAGTTCTTAATATATGTTTGTATAAATAATGCTTGAATTGAATGGTTTAAAATATGTATACAATTTTTTTTTAATGTTTACTGAGTTTCATCACATGATGGCAATGGCATTTTGTGAATGACAACTATATTCAAACAAAATTGTGACATAAACTTTGCTTTCATTGGTAGATAAGCATAGGGAGAGATACTTGATCCAACATTATAAAAATGAGATATGGAATCGAGTGATGTTAGAAGCAAAGATGAAGTTAAGAATGATATAATAAAGGAATACATTGCTTTCATTGTTAGATAAGCAACGGGAGACACTTGATCCAATATTATAAGAATAGAATATGGAATCGAGTGATGTCAGAAGCAAAGATGAAGTTAGGAAAGGTATAGATAAAGGAATTAGTACATATACTTCTACGGCTCTTTCCATCTAGTAAAGTTAATTTTGTCATTTTCTTTGTTATTTGGTTCATTAATGCAACACCGCCATTTTCGACTTTTATTGACCGATTATGTGGTTCGGTTTTCTCACATGACAAAATGGTCATGGTATTTCCTTTATATATATATATATATATATATATATATATATATATATGTATGTATGTATGTATATATATATAAATGATTATTTGCAATACCCAAATATTATTCATTTTTTTCCTAAAATACATCCAATTATTAAATAATCAATAAAAATGAAACGAATACAAAGTATACATAAAACAACTACAATCGAAAGGGACCAAATTCTACACAGTTTTTATACCAATCGCACTCCTAATATACTAAAACTATAAGAAATATATTATTAAATATACGAGAAAAGCCGAATGATAAAACCAAATACAACTATAAAATTATCCCTTTCAAAGTATCCATACACTAAATTACCACCTCTAACTCTACAGAAGACCAATGTTCTAAAATTTGACGAGTGGGTTATATAGAAGGTCCAAATCAATAAAAAGTGACCAATGTGATGAAAAGGAATAATCATAACTAAGAAAGGAATCCCAATCATGCTTCATGAAGCAAGGAATATTAACGTGGCTTTTGTCACCATTAAGTTATTTCATCTTTTTAGTTTAAACGAGTGTGGGAACCCGCGCGATGCAGCGGGATTGTTTTTGTAGCCGTGAATTTGGATAGGGACTATTTTTTCCAAATTGCTATAAAGGACTTACTTTGCAGCGACACTTAAACTTTAGGGACTATTTTTGCTAACTTGGACTTAGTTTTGTAACATCTACACTTAAACCTCAGGGACTATTTTCGCCAACTTTTGAAAGTTGGTAATTAATGTTTGCTTTTGAGCACTGTTGCTCGATCTTTAGTTAATATATATAATTTGTAAGAAGATGTTTGAATTGAATGGTTTAAGATTTTATACAATATCTTTTAATTTATTAATGTTTGAATTGAATGGTTTAAGATTTTTTATTTATTTATTTTTATTTATTATTATTATTATTATTATTATTATTTTAACATCACTTTATTATTATTATTATTATTATTATTATTATTATTATGATTATTATTATGTTTAATGAGTTTCATCACATGATGGCATGACATTTTGTGAATGATGAGAACTATATTCCAATAGAATTGTGACATAATCATTGCTTTCATTGTTAGATAAGTATAGGGAGATACCTGATCCAACATTATAAAAATGTAATATGAAATCGAGTGATGTTGGAAGCAAAGATGAAATTAAGAAAGATATAAATAAAGGATTACGTTGCTTTCACTGTTAGGCAAGCATAAGGAGATACATGATCCGAATTATAAGAATGGAATATGGAATTGAGTGATGTTGGAAGCAAAGATGAAGTTAAGAAAGGTATAAATAAATGAATCGACACATATATCTCTCCGGCTCTTCCCATCTAGCAAAGCTAATTTTGTTATTTTCTTTATTATTTGGTTCATTAATGCAACACCACCAATTTCGATCAATCTAGTACCCAATTTTGACTTTTATTGACCGATTACGTGGTTCGGTTTTCTCACATGACAAAATAAGATTTCTATCGGTCCAATTTGATTTCCTTCAAAAGCTATTTTTTCCTCCGAAAATGGTCGAGGTATTTCTTTTTTGTATATATAAAAATGATTATTTGCAATCTCCTAATCATGCTTCTTTTTTTTCTTCTTCCTAAGATACATAAACCTTTATATAATCAATCAAAACGAAACAAATACAAAGTATATATAAAACAACCACAATTGAAGGGGACCAAATTTTACACGGTATTTTTACCACTCGAACTCCTAATATATTAAAACTATAAGAAATAGATTATTAAATACACGCGAAGAGCCAAATGATAAATCCAAATAGAACTATAAAATTATCCCTTCCAAACTATCCATACTGCCATGCACTAAAAAAACCAACTCTAAAACCTCTACAAATGACCAATGTTCCAAAATTTGACCAGTTGGTCATTGGAGTTTCAAACCAAATAAAAAGTAACCAATGTGATGGAAAGGGTAGAACCATAACTAGAAATGTAATGTATTATGAATCTGCAAAAACACCATATAGACTTCACGAGCCCACTGTAGTGTATCTAAAATTTGCATGCTTTGATGGGTTCGGAACACAACCAAGAAAGGAATCCCAATCATGCTTCATGAAGCAAGGAATCCTAACGTGGCTTTTGTCAGCATGAACCTACTTCATCTTTTAGTTTAAATATATGCAAGAAGATGGAAAGTAGATTCACACAAAGAAAGTAAAAAAGATACAAATTTTAACTAAGATCAAGATGATGAATGCCGCTTCAACTTCGAATCCAAGTTTCACAACCGATATTGGTGAAGCATTTCCATATCGTTCACATGTTATTGGCCCAAATATCGTTACCGTGAAGCTGAGCAGTAAGAGCAAGTATAATCTGTGGAAAATACAGATGGAATGTCTCTTAGAGAGTCAACATATGGTTGGTTTCATCAAAGGTCAGTTTCCAAATCCTGCAGGGAATGGAAAGGAAAAAATGGGAGATATGGAGGCATGGATTGCAGGAGATTCACTTGTAAAAGGTTGGATTCTTGGTTCACTTTCTGAAGAAGCAGCTGGGAAGGCTGTCAATCATCTCACACACAAGCAAAATAACACATGTTTCTCTGCAAAAGATTTATGGGATGAACTGCGACGTAGTTATGGTCCTTCAGTTCGTGAACAAGCAGCAGGTACTATATTTTCTTTGCTAATCAAAGTTTTATTTGTTTGGTTTGTGATTTAGACAAATAGTTAAAATTGTGTAGCTCTCAGAGTATCTCCAATAATAATTTTAGGAATGACGTATATTGAGCAAATTATTATTCTTATTATTTATTTATTTTTTATTTTTTTTAAAACATCACTTCATTAGAAAATTATAGGATTTACAAAAAATTAATGAGGAGCCTAAAAACTAATTGGGCCCCATTAGAAATTTATTATTATTATTATTATTATTATTATTATTATTATTATTATTTTATTTTTTATAAAAAACATCACTTCATTAGAAAATCAAAAAAAATTACAAGAAATTATTATTATTATTATTATTATTATTATTATTATTATTATTATTATTATTATTTTGTCATTTGAACGCAACTTTTTTCATGAAACTTTGAAGCAATTACTTGATGAATAATACACTTCTCAGTTCTCACATAACTTATTATTTTATAATTGAGAAGTACACAAAATA
Source organism: Chrysanthemum makinoi (assembly GCA_910596185.1). Lineage (NCBI taxonomy): Eukaryota > Viridiplantae > Streptophyta > Magnoliopsida > Asterales > Asteraceae > Chrysanthemum > Chrysanthemum makinoi. Next base: position 329,781,684 of record OU343225.1, on the reverse strand, counting down.
ACTTTAGGAAATTCTTTTTTGCATTTGAGGTATTTCTTGAGCAAAAGCCATTTATTTATTATTATTATTATTTTAAGAAAAGTGTTTGATAAATATTTTAGCATTGGGATGCTCTCATAAAACTTATAATGACAACGTATCGCTTGGGGCTCTCTAAGACTAAGGGTGTGTTTGATAACTTTTGTATGAGATGATTCAGAGCGAATCTCTGAATCGGTCAGAGCCTAGGCTGTTGACATACAGGTGAGCCTCTAAGCGATTCCTCATGCTTCTGAGTGGTTCCTCAAGGGTAGGTTGCTTCCCCACTTAGCATCAAAAGTTTACCCAAATTGCCATCTTTTTTAATGCTCATCTTCATTTGTTAAAATTTGTCCCTTTCCTCCATTAATTAGTACGATCTACTTTCACGTGAATATTTGAGAATTAGATTAAGAAAACAATGATAGCTGCGTTAGTAATTTCGCTTTGACCTTTCACCGTAATGCGTTTCTACACTTTAAATTATTTTGAGATCATTTTCCTTGTTTACATGTTAAATGTTTTGTTTTATTTGGGGGCTAGTTGATTGTCAATATTATGTTTAGAGAGTCGTTGCTTTATTTACCCTTTTTCCTTGTTGTATATAGAATTATCTACATATAAGAATATTTTTAATCAATGTTTAACTAATTAAGATTACACTTTCAAATTGTTAATAGTTTTTACAATTTCTTTCTCTTAAAAAAAAAAAAAAAAAAAAAAGCTTATATCAATAAATATTTGTTTTAGACAATGAATTATCTTAGGTTTATTCTTACATTTTCTTAAAATTATTAATTACATTAATGCGAAGCATTTACGAAATAGTCACTACATTCAAGCTTCAAACATACGTCACGTTAAAATGGTAATTTTGTAATAGTCACATTCTCATTCAGAAAAGTTATCAAACACATTGTTTTCACTCAGAGCTGAATCCATACACAGTCTGTGAATCATTCAGAGCAGTAAATCATTGATCGCTAAATCATTCTATATTATCAAACATGCCCTAAAGTTAGTAGCATCCACTCATCTTTCAGATAAGTGTCATATTTCATTAAATTACTTACTTTATACAAACACTAGTTGCTTAACCCGCCCAATGGGCGGGCTACTTTCATAAGATTTTTTAGTAAAAACACTTTAGTGACATAGAGAGTTGTGAACAAAAAAATTAAAACTTATAATTTATCTGCGTCATTTAGGCGGAGCTTTTTTCTTTGGTTCTACTTCGTCTGCAGCCGTTGGTGTTGTTGGCTCTTCAGCCATGATAACTGAAGCAAATATCTGCACCATAATCAGATGTTCAGATATTCATATCATAATGAATTTTCAAGCATGACTAGTTATGCTACAAAATCTTAAAGGTTATCATATAGAAATAGTACTTTGTCGCAAGCTTTTTTAGAAGTCAAATAGGTCTTTATGAACAAACATGAGCTCACACACTTATAATAAGGAAAAAACATATAGGTTGATTACTATATTAGTACTATCAAGCAAAGAATACATGGACACGTTAGTACTTATTTTCTATATACCATTAAACCTGAAGCTAAGGTCAAGTACCGAACATGAATCATTTTAAGTTGACATTGAGTATGGGTCAAAATGGATAATAGGCTGCGGCCTGGATTGGATAATATCGTGTAACTTAATCAAATACTCTTCGAGGAGTAAAATACTAAGCTAACATCGGTTCAAATATATAACTCTACTATTCGTAACATAACATTTTAAGATATAAATAATGAAGATTGTGTAGTGCTGAAGATCAGGGAAGGAGTTCGGCTTGTGAGGGCGTGTGTTTTTGGTGGACAATTGCTGGAAAGCGTGTAG
>OU343225.1:329684334-329779724 GCA_910596185.1 Chrysanthemum makinoi | reverse complement strand
TTTACATATTTACAGCACCCTAAACTGTTTCATAACAATGTTCTAAAAAGTGTTGGGGGTTAGGCCAACCCGACCAGACCGGTTTTGACCTGACCCATTTTGACCCGTTAGGCCATTGCCCAACCAACCCCGGTTTACCACCTCTAGTTTTAATATTGAATGGAAATTCAAAGCTTATCGAATGTATACCTTGCTGAGATTGAATCTTGAGGGGCATTTGTGAAACACCAAGTTTAAGAAACAAAGTCTATATCCAAGTGGGCCGTTTGGACTAGCCAGCTTGTTTATGGTCTTCGAGCTAGTCTGAGTCAAATAAAGGCATTACAAGCTTGATAATCTAATCGTGATTCTGATTCTTATCAGAAATACGCATCCTAGTTAAATTTATGGATTCGAACACATATTCACCTTTGCCAATGCAAATATTGACACCCCGCCAGCAACAAGGAGGCTGCAAAGATACTCCTGAAACGAGTATCTAATACCATAAACTAGCGTCCCAATCAGCATCACTATGAAATGACAAATTTTCTTAATGATCATTTTAGATGTGATTAACATTTATTAAATGCTACAAAATTGTCTCTACAAATGTAAGGACCTGCAAGTAATAATGTGAAGGTGAGTAGTGAAAACAGTAGCACATCTTTTTTGCTTGTTCCTTCTTTTTTCTTTATATTTGCTCTTGGCCTGGACCAGTAGTTATTAAAGACCGGTTTGATTACTGAAAGATAAAAGACCATGTGTAAATACTAATAGCACATCTTTTCCCACCTTCGCTTTGATTGCCAAGAAGTTTTATGGTACATGGTAGAGGTGGTAAAGTGAGCGGGTGATTAGCGGAAACAAATTTGGATCAAAACGAGTTATTTTTTTATATGGGTCAGGCTTACCCGCAAACATTTTGTCCCCCTTTTTATTACCTGCAAGGCGGTAATGTTATAAATGTGATAGCGGAAACAATGCTGTAAGAATACTTTATAGCGTTTAATGAATAAGGTAATTGCGGAGGGTGTAAGCATTTAAATGACTTTTCGAGTCACTTTCGACCCATTTGAACCTTTCCATTCTAACTTTTATCTACCCATTAGACGTAAATTTAACCCAAATTAACCCATTTCTAGGTAAACAGTTTGAATTACCATATCTAATATATGGTATCGTACCAGGTAGCTATATATATATTTTTTTTGCAAAATGGCTTCACTTTACACTTTCACCGTATCTTCAAGCCCATTACATTTCAGTCGTTAGAAGAAAAAAAAAAATATTGAGGAATGCTATTATGATACATGTAGTTACTGATTTTCTTTAAAAAATTTATAATAGACATTAAAAACTCTTTTTTCTTATCGTCTCAGATTTGTATAAGCTGATAAAGATCAATTTGTCATATACCACGAGTCATCAGCAAATGGCAGCACCAGCGTTAGAGAGACCCAGAAATCTTTCTCCAGGAAATGCTTCTGCCACTAATGATGCCAAATATTATTAATGATGCCACACGCATGATCATTGAGTTAATTTTTTTTAACGGCATTATTATTAAACAAAAATGGAAAAGAACTGACAAGGAGCTATAGCAATTAAAAAGGAGTATTTAACCCGATCAGTCCAACTAATAAGCTTACGACCTCTAAACTTAAGCCAATAAAAAGAGTACAAACGAATACTATTGAATATATCACATTTCCTCATAGATTGAGAGCTAAACGTGACACTATTACGATGCCGCCAAATCATACACTGGGTGGACGCAATAATAATATTCAATTGATGCTTCTGCTCTCTAGAAACTGGCCATGTGTTTATCCAATCTCTCCAATGATCGTTAGAAACGAACAAAGGCAAAGAAATGTTGCACACGCACAAGCCTCCGTATATCCATAGCAATAGCACACTCACAGAAAATGTGATAGTTGGACTCCACGTTACCGTTGCATGACGGGCAAGATATCTCCGAAAATTCAATAACTCAAGAAGAAAGGTTTAAACGGCGAGGAAGCCGATCTAACCTTAATTGCACATGAAGATGTTAACTTTACGAGGAAGAAATTTGTCCCATAACGTCGGATGATTCAAAGAAGGCAAAAGACGGTCGTCAATGTGTCGACATGTGACACCAAAAGAAAATACTCCATCATTAGCTAGAGACCAAACGCAAGAGTCCGATTAGAGCAAATATCAACGTGGCTAATCTCAGACAATATGTCTCTAAGATAAGCAGTATTGCACACGCCTAAATCAGATATTGACCAACTCCAACACCATTGTCCGTTAAAATACAATCCCTAATCAAGCAATCTTTGTCTTGCTCCAAACGAAAAAGCCTGTTGAACCTGTGATACATTGGGGAGCCACCAAGCCAAGTGTTTTTTCAGAAACAAACAAGAGTACCATAACCAACATTAAAACTTAAGGATCATTGAGTTAATTATGTACACAGAATACTTTTTTCCCCATATACACGTCTTTTGGCTTTTGTGTAGTAGATAAAAATTAAGCTTATATTGTTTCTGGGGTTGTGCTTCCATTGCTATTGTGACAATGTGCAAACTTACCCCATTTTTTATGTGTGCCACACTTTTCAATTGCTTATCTAGTTTGGTAACGTCACGTGAATCAAATAGAATTTCTACGCCTTTTTCTTATGTTCATTTGTCTAAAATATAAGCTTGGTTCCGAATAATTGAATAGCTAAAAATTAAGTTTGGTGTCGCTAGTTTATATACGAAGCACCGTATTAATGATCAATCTCGGCTAACATAATTATTGATAACATGTTCAGCAAAAAAATTGGATGATGTGGATAAAAAACGTTTACAAGACCATCACAGGAAATCAATTCGCAAACAATCATGATCAATGACACTGTATCAACAACACATACTATCACTTGTTATTGGGCTTTTATTGATACAAAGTAAATGAAGCTATAATTAGGGTTACTAAACTTATCTATCTTTTCTTGTGAAGACCACCAAACTAGAGCCAAGGTGGTACGACCACGCGCTATGGGAAAGGAACGGTAATGAGGGATCACACATGCTGTTGTCACTACCCGCGGTGCACCACCCTTGATTATGGTCGAACTTCAAACTTATTATCTAAGTATCAAATAAATTCAAGTTAATAAATAACTTGACAGACGGGCTTTTATAATTCAAACGCAATAAATATCATACGGATAATAATTCTAATGACTCACGGTCCAAATTCAAATACAAATACTTAAATAACCTAATCATAAGATAGTCTTCAAATGGTTACTCAGAATCCAAGTAAATCAGTCAACACGAAATCTAATTCAAACTACAAAATTACAGTAATGTCCAACCGAACAATCTATCCAAAATTTATTTTCACGTTAACATTGAACAAATCAAACAAATTTAATATAACCAAAATGTTATATGACAAAATGGAAGAGTCACGTGCTATGCACGTGACTAGTTTAAACAAACCCAAACACTCTTAACCAACAATAGCACGTGCAAATCCTCCTTCCTCCCATCCTCCTTCTAGCTCTATAAATAGTTTCATCAGTTCATTTTTCTCATTTTAGCCAAGAATTGTAATCAGTATCCTATTTCAAATTCTCTCGAGTTTGTATTGATTGTAATCATTCAACTCTTATCAATAACATTTGGTTACGGATCTTGTTTCTATTCCATAGATTCCTAATCGCTTGTTGCCATTGTTGTGATTAACTACCAGTTATTGAGAACTCTAGTTAAGCACGCACAAGTGGTATCGAGCTCTTTCCGGCACCAAAGCTCAACCGCCATTGATTCTTGGCATTTAAAAAAAAACTTGTGTAATCGCCATTGGTTCAGTTGAAAAGTTGTTATAGTTAGTTAGTTGTTGAACCGAATCAAGAAATTATTACAATCATTGTAGTGGTTACCGGGGAGTCAAAGAAACGATAAGCCAAGTGTTTGATGAAATGACAATGTTAAAGGATATCCAAAATTCAGTTGGAAGTTTGTATTTTGAGGGCGATGGGGGTTATTGGATGCTTAAGGATAGTGATAGTGATGTGCTGGAAACAAGCTGGAGAAGTGGTGGAACTAGTAAGGGTAAAATTGATGCACATGAGGTGTTTGTCGAAATGACAATGAGTAGATTTCTTGAAAAATATGGCACGGTTAGCAATTATTATGATTCATTTAATTCACATTGGTCTTCGATTCTGACAAAAGTAGAGGAGTGGTATCTAGTGATCTTTTACTTGTGGTTTGTTGAAATCGGAGACAAGGTTAGAATTTTTAAACCCAAAGACCTTTGGATGCATGTAGTTTGGCCTACAAGTATTTGCTTGCAATCTCATGAAAAAGAAGTTAAATGAATCAAAAGAAAATGAAATGGAAGAGTCACGTGAAGATAATGGCATGGGCAAGGAAATTGTGTTTGGAATTGGTGATCTTGATGAAAATGTGTTGCATAACTCAAGTAAAGTGTGTGATATAAAAGAAGGTGCCACATGTGATGACTGCAGAGTCCGCGATGAAGAGAGATAGAGAACAAGGAAGTAATAAGTTTGGTGAATTTGGGTTGTGGTAAATCAGATGTGAAGATGGATTCAGGTGGAAGTGGGAATTCAAACTTCGAGGCTAAGCATGTCAAACAGATTGTGGTAAATTCGATGAATAGAGTGATAAGAACTTTAACCGACAAAGTAGAGATAAACAAAATGAGTATGAAGATAGTGATATTATTTTAAGAGATCTGTTGTTGGGACAAATTGTTACTGATGGCCAAGAAGTTGAGAAAAGAATTGATGATGCTACATTTGAGTATGATGTTCAAATGATTTTAGAAAATATTCATCATAATGAGGAATTGCCGAATAACAAAAAGCTCAAGGAAGTTGTTGAACAAGGTGGTATGTGGGAATGGCCTAACATGAAAAAGGCAAGTTACATTAAATTCAAATTTAGGGGCAAATTTTGGAAGTTTGATAGGTGGAAATGGTGTAAGCGGAGGAAGGTAGGTGGCGCAAAATGTGAATGTAAGTACAAAAAGGTGAACTTCGACATTTGGAAATGGCCCTTGAGAAAGAAAGATGGGTGGAACTGTGGTGCTTGATGGAATCTGTAGCGCTTGGCAAACTGTAAGGTGTTCATTGATGAGTTAGATGTAGTTGGGAGTAAAGAGGAGTTGGTGAGGGAACAAACACTTGCCATTGTTGGGTGAAATGGATGGGTTTTCGGCAATACGTGTTTTGTGTTGGTTGCCGCTAATAGATCCGATAGTGTTCTTAGTAATGGGTTTGTTGAGATCGGAGGGTTTGATAAGGAGTTGTTCATGGTGTCATTCAAAGCTTCGTTGGGTTGAAAGAGCCGTTTGATGTTGATGAAAATGGGTTCACGCCAACAAATGTTGTAACCAAAAGGAGTGTGGATAAAGTTGAAAACTATTTGGTTAGTGTTGGCAATTTGGAGGAGCCGTTTTGGGATTGTTTGAGAGTTCGATGGTTTGGATACAACATCGAGGTGGCCAAAGAGGCAAAAGGATAGAGGGAAAAGGAAGTTATGGTTGTTTGGGTAAGAATGAGATTGCTAGCACAACTTGTTGTAGAGCGGGAATGTTTGGGTTTGAGTTCTCTGATATGGGATGTTGGAGCCGATGCTTAAGGTTTCAGATAACCCGATTCTTGAGGTCAAGAATCTTTAAGTGGGATGGAATGTTATATGACAAAATGGAAGAGTCGTGCTATGCGACGTGACTAGTTTTAACAAACCCAAACACGCCTCTTAACCAACAATAAAGTCGAAATCCTCCTTCCTCCCATCCTCCTTCTAGCTCTATAAATAGTTTCATCAGTTCATTTTCTCATTTTTAGCCAAGAATTGTAATCGGATCCTATTTCAAATTCTCTCGAGTTTGTATTGATTGTAATCATTCAACTCTTATCAATAACATTTGGTTACGGATCTTGTTTCTATTCCATAGATTCCTAATCGCTTGTTGCCATTGTTGTGATTAACTACCAGTTATTGAGAACTCTAGTTAAGCACGTTACACAAAAATGCAAAAAACAAAACCAATATTCAAACAAAACAGCCAATGTTCATGGACTTCCACCAAAATTAGGGGTGTTCACAATTGGGTAATACCAACCGAAAACTGAAACCGGACCGACTAAAAAAAAACGAATTTGTAACCGAACCGAACTTGTCAAAACCAAACCGAATCAAACCAAACCAAATGAGATATTCAGTTTTCGATCTGGATATAGTTTTGGCAAAATGTAAACCGCAACCAAACCGAAAACCAAGTTCATACAAATATATATGTTTTTATTTATATAAATAAAAATACCGTTAAAAATTGTATTACAAAGTGTTTAATATAAACAGCCTTGTCTCATAGCATGGCTTTTGGTGTCACTAGTTTACAAAATTCAAATTTAGTTGGTAAGTTTGTATGTTATCATTTTCACATTATTGCTATATTTAAATATCTCTCTTCATATTAAAGAATCAAACTTTAAACTACTAGTCTTAAATTTAATGCAATTTGGATTAAAAAAAAAACCATTCCAAACTTTATTTGAACATACGTGAGAACTTAACAAATGTAGTTCATAAAGTTAAAGAAAAAATTTGATCATAAAGGGCTATATACTTTTTATTTTATTTTATTTATTTATTTATTTTTACACGAAAGCAAATATATTAATGATGATCAACAAATTGAATACGACATCTCATATAAAGTAACAAAAAACATTGTAGGTATTCATTCGAGATAGTCGATACAAATTTAGCAATAGTTTATGATAAAAGATCATTTGAGGACAAAAGATTATTTACATACTAAGGGATCAATCTCCATCATCCATTTTATTTGATCTGGATGAGATTAATCTCAACAATTTTAAAACTTCACTTTCATCATTTTTTCAAATATTAATAATATCTTCAAACCGTTAATCGTTAAAAAAAAATATATCATTGCGACGCAAGATTTAATTATCTTTCTATAGATAAAGGACTTTGATATACTTTCGACAAAAAAATTTTCGTATTTTCACTTTTTTTTTTTTCGTTTTTACGCTATGAAATTTCGATTAAAATATATATGATAAAACACTAATTTAATATCATATGTGATATTAGTGTAATATCATATATGATATGTAATATCACATGTGATATTAGTGTAATATCATATATAATATTACATATAATATCACATGTGATATTACATATCATATATGATTTAACACTAATATCACATGAGATATTCAATTTAGTGTTTTATCATATATGATTTATGTAAATTTCGAACGCAAAAAACGAAAAATAACTAAAAACGTGAAAAAACGAGTTTTTTTCTTTTCGGTATATCAGTCCCGTCTATGAAAGATAATTAAACGCCGTCACATGTAAATATTTTCACATAACTATTAACGGTTTAAGAGATATTTAAATTATAAAAAATAGGTGAAATAATAAAATGCTTTTAATCTTAGCCATTGATTTCTTTTTAAATGGATGGTGTAGATGAGTCCCTTGGTATGTAAGAAAAGTTTGGTATGTAAAATAACTCTCCTCATAGTTTATTTGCAAAACATAAGTTACTTTAGTCTAAAATAAATTTATAAGCCAATTAAATAAATATAAATAGCGGGTTGTCTTTATCCACAAAGTATAAAGTAAGGTATATCCCATCAACAAGCTCGCCACTTTCCAATCATTTAAGCGAGCAAGATGAAGTAACAAGCAAACCAAATTGCTCGGCATCTCCTTATCTTTTATTAAATGAATGTTCGATCCCTATTGTCACATGTCTGAAGTAGTGAGCCACTGACTTTGGCAGGAAATGTATTTGCTCGGCTATGTAGAAAAATGCACTGCGAAAAAATAGTGTCGATTTAGGTTATTCAATTTAGTAGAAATAGATAATTTTTTTTTTTTTTTTTTTTTTTTTTTTAAAACCATGTTTTATATTAGAACTTTGCGATTTACATCAAGTGTAGGTAAGCGGCAACAACGTAGCCACCCCTTCTCAATAATAGCAAACCCTATTCTACCAAAACATAATCGTGACCCCTGGGCCGATATATTGTCTGCGAACAATCTTACGAACCCGATCCAAGAAGCTTAATGTACTTCGGGGCTAAGGAACCAAAAGTGTCAAAAGCAAAAGGAACAAACACGTGTTGATTCTGCGAGGCTTATCATGCTTTCACTTTCTTTATCTCAACCTTCATAACGCCTTTGCCCTGCAGTAAACCCATTACCCGAAGATCCACGAGGGGACACACCGATGAGGTCCACACAAGCATGTTTCCCCGCCCATCCAAAAACCAAAACATCGGGCCGCAGAGGACCTCCCTGCAGGTGGTTCAGAAGGAAATTTACTGAGCTTTTTCAGCCAAATCCCCGCCCTCCGAAGGACATCAACAACAACATCGCACTAAGTCGTGGACGGTACTTGAAACCGGAGCTTTTACAATTGCACATCATGTTCCCCAAACTTGTCTAAGGCGACCTTATGACACACTGAGGCAAGGCTCGTCCCACGGAACAACGGGATCATTAGACGATATTTAAGGATCGCACTATATTCGATGGGAGACATGTGTCGCCCTAGCCCCTCAATGGGGATGACGGTAAGGAAATCTGGTATGCGCGTTGCTGAGACATTCCATAATGACTTTATGTCGAGGACAAACCAAAGTCCATTCCCAAATTCAGGAGATTTTACGAGAGGGCACTCGCCAAAGTTTCCCGAGGTTTTGGGGGCTGTCCTTACTAGTGAAACAACCAAATCAAAATGGGAGGGACCCATGCAACCCAACCCCCCCCATAATCGTGGTCAAGGCTAGAAACTCACGTTAGCCAGGATATGATCCTGCAACTCCCATGATTGAACCCTGGAAGCAACAAAAGCATATGAGGAGACATCTTTCATTTGAAAGAAGCCCCAACCCACCATAGCGAAAAGGAAGGGAGGCAACCCGCCATTGAAAATTACCAAAAAGGGGCCCCTACAAGTAACGATATCTTCAACAAAGACTCTTAACCCATTGTCAAACACATCCATCGCCTCATCAAAAAAGGTTGGCAAGTGCGAAGCAAAACAACATCTTAGCAACTCCCATACAAGAGCCGTAGAAGAGAAGCTCACTTTGAGGGTCCTCCGGAAGGGAAGGTCATAAGTTCCACCGACGCCAGTGCCCTTTTAACCACCAGGCGCTAATAAAATCCTCATCCCTCACTGTGGCCCCCACCATGAAGTTTCACCCCTTTATCTGGCCTCCCGATCTCCATGGGAAATAGACCTTGTTGCATCTTTAAACCAAGATAGGAAGGCCGAAAACCGGTTTCGGATGTTAAGCTTAAGCCCCAAGACGGGCCCTCCGTCTCAATAATATTTAAAGCTTTAGCAACCTCTTGCATTACCACTAAGGTGCCATCACCAAGGTACCAAGCCGAAAATGGAGGGAACAACATTCCGGACCCACAACAAGGGGTGTAAGGCTAGCAAAAGAAGAGGACCCGGGTCCCCTTCATGAACCCCGTAGTAGCCCCAAGGAAAACATCTCCGACATATAACCCGGTAGGTTGAGCGTAGAGGGTTGAACCCAAGGCAATCAAGCAACGCAGCTAACCTCCCATAAAAGAGCCGTTCGATCCACAAGGTTGAATGCATTAGAAAAATCCACCGTAAGCATAGCCATAGCCCCGTCGAGTGAAAGAATTAAGGTACTTGTTTGCACTATGGAGCACAGCCGCTTCCATTGGATCCCCACCTTAACCGAAAATCCTCGAGATAGTGACCATCTTTTTCTTGACTTTATGCATAGCTACTTTGGAAACAAGCCTCCTCCAAATAGCACCTACCGCGATTGGCCTAATCTCGTTATCGCTTGAAAGGGAGTCGGGGAGCAGAGGCAACGAACCGGCGAGGACTTTGGGACAGCTTTCCCCAACCAAAGGTTTACAATATCCGTAATGGCCGAGGAAAGCCCCGGCAGCTTGCGAACCTTCCCTACACATGGCGTCAAAAGGTGTTGGGCCAAGGCCATCTCCCGCAAGAAGTCCTTTCGGAAAGATTGGATGCGCCGCAGACACGTCGTTATCAACCACTAAAGCGGGCTCGGAGAGCAAGACCGACGTAAAACCGGGAGGCAAGTCCGGGTGTTTATCCTTTAAAGCATTTAAAGTGGAGTCATTCATAGGCGCAACACCGGAAGAACACAACACTTTAACCGCCTTGGTGAAATGCCCGTCTGCAACCTTCCGCAAACACCGCCTAACATTGGAGCAAAGTCAATCCCTATCCTCAGCCTCTTTCCGAACTCGACTCCACCCTAGGTGAATCCGGAAGGAAGAAACCAACTCACGAAACCGGAACAATCTTTCCATCTAGCAAAGGCTTGATTGATGTTGTTGGATTGGAGAGACTTGCGATTCCCCGACCTACGTTCCTGGCGACCAGAAGGGCTAACAACTCGCTGCAACGAGGTAAAAGGAGAAGCTTGACCCACACATCTACAGAACCTGGGTCGATGAAGATAATGAAATCACTAATTAATTTGAAGGGATTGAGTTAAGAAAATGAATAAGAACCTGGGGGGGTCGTACTGTAATTGAGAGGCTGAGTTGGGATTGATTAAAAACGATCCATCATTTAACCCTAACCACCTTTTCTTCTCGTAAACCTCTTTAGGCCAACCATGTATCTTGTCATGTTCTTTTAATTGGCTTTTAGTGCTCGCAAATACATATTAAATAAGGAAAAGTCCATAATAAATAAATATATATAATATGACTAGACGAGTACCCGCGCCTAGCGGCAGCGGTGTATAGTCTTCGACAAATTCCGGTTAGATCAATTGTTTTGCGTGTTCTTTCATCGTTGTTTCGAGGCTTAGAGATAACGGTTTTGTGTAGCAAATTTTAGATAGATCGATATTTTTATGTTTTCTTTTCATTGTAAGGCTCAAATAACAATTGTGGTAAAGTAAAGCTCGCGCCTAGTAGCGATGACATATATACTCTATTACACGCCATGTAATGGTAATTTGTATTCGATGAACAAATTTTGTGAGACGCTTTTATTTTGTGAGCAAACAATTTTGTTGATGTATTTTAATTGTGGCGTTTTCTTGAAATAACGCTTTTATAATGGCCATTAAGTTTCATCATTTAATTTTCCCGCAACTACACACCATAATTATACAGTATACAAGTTAGATAGTTTCAAACCATGTAAAGATCATCTATATGAACAAAATTATAAGAAAATTTGAAGTACTCGAAATACAAGGATAAAACAATTATGTACAAGAATAGATAATTGTGTATGGCTTTATTAGTCAGCCTAACAGATAAGCATGATTCAAGGGTGCACGTGATTTTCAAATTTACCTCTGTCACTCAACACATAAAGAGAAAACAAAGTTGGCATCAAGATAAGCCATCATCTGCGTAAGTTATTTCTCAAAAAAGAAACAAAGTACGAAGAAAAGGAAATCATTTACAAGAACATCAAGAACATACAGTTATACAGAAAATCACTTGGCCAAATACTTGTATATTCATGGTTCATTCATATGCAAAGTACGAGAAAGGAAATCATTTATTAAGTCATTCATGGTCTCCAAAAGTCGAAAGAAACAAATATGTATTTCATGTGTTGATTCTTTACTTTCCACAGCGAACATGTTGTTTTCTAAAAATATTAGAATTACATTGATAAGTTTGCAATGAAAATCCATTCAAATGTTTTTAAAAAAGGGAATAAATCAATCTTTTATATCCAAATTAATGGCCCTTAAAGAATAATATCACAATCAACACAGTAGTTGAAACACCAAAATAAGTCTTTAAAATGATGTAAACAATCACCAACACCAATAACCTAGTCCTAGACGAATGCTTAATTATAAATGAATTAGGCACACAATCATTTTGTGTCCAGTGTCTACTCATTCGCCATCAAACAGCTCCAGCAGTGGCGGTAAAGATTCCGGCAAGGGCATGGAAGATTCCGGCAACAGCGACTGAAAAAAAAATTATAAAATCGGTTACAAAAAATATAGATCTACAAACACACACATAAAATACATAGATCTATAATACAAATATATCAATCTATAAAATAAACCATGAAAAACATATAGATCTATAAAAAAAATTATCAATCCAAAAAAATTACATAAATCAATAAATAAACACTAAGAAAAAACCTCAAAATCCGGTAGCTGTTTTGGTGGTTGTGGTAACGGTGATGGGGTTTTCAGGAGAAGGTGGGTGGTCCGTCTTTGCGGTTCGTCTCGGTGGTGGAGACTTCGATGGAGAGGTTGTTTGGTGTTGTGGTCATTGATGGTGGTGACGTTCGGGGTTGTGGCCGAGTGGTGGTGGTGTTTTTATGGTGGTAGAAGAGATGAGAGTATTTGTGTTTGTGTATGTTTTTGTTACCTGTGAATGTGCTATTTATGTAGTAAAGATATAGGCAATAACTCAATCAATATTCATGATTTGAGTCATTTCCTTGATTAGTCAACTATTCCATGCTTTCACCGAATTTCCAAAATAAACGGTCATACCTTTTACGTGTAGTATCTTTTTAATTTCAACTTTTCACAAAACATTGACTCTCAAATTTGTCCAATTAAGTATTACTTATTTGTTGACTTGTTACTTTCTTAGCCGGCAAAAACGATTCTTTTGCAATTTTCTTTGTGTTCTGCTGCTCATGTTGCATTTTAATAATTCTTTTTAGTTTTCTGTTATTTTACGTGCTTATGTAGCATAATTTGTTATTTTCTTCGCCCGCCTGTTTTCTCTCACAACAAAACCCACCAATTATTCACCTATCTATGTTAAGTTACTACCTAACCCAAAAAAAAAATGCTAGTTGCCAAAAGCTTGCCGGAAGAACAAGGTTTCAAAAAGGGTTAATGGCACGAAAAGTCATCATACTTGCCATTTTTTGTTATCATGTGTAGCGAACTTATTTTTTTTCAATTTTGATACCAACCTTTTGAATTCGTGATATTGTGTGTATTTTGCAACTATTTTGTCATGTAAAATGTCCATTTTACCCTTCAAAATTTTATAAAAAAAAAAGTAAGGGTAAAATGGTCATAAAATACACACAATTGCATGAATTCTAAAGGTTGATGTCAAAATTAGAAAAAAATAAGTTCGCTAAACACAACGACAGAAAATGACAAGTATAATGTGTTTTCATGCCATTAACCCTTTCAAAAAAGCAAAAGTTGTTGGGGAAAAAAAGTCGACTAGAAAACTATTTATAAATTCACAAAAACATCTTGAATCAAACAACTAATTAACTCCACATATGCGAATCACATTAAATTTAAAATACCAACTAGAATGAAACCAATATTCAAAGTTTTTGCAGGCATAGGCGACATTAAAAAGCGCAACCACCGATCTTAAAACCAGTCTCCTCAATTCTACTACTCGGTTGCTGAGTTACTTGCTCGATCTATTACTCGGTTTTAGTTTTACTCAGTCTTCAGCATTTACTCTAGTGTGTTTGAGATTAATCTTTTTTCTGTGACAAATTCGTTCATTAGATTAGTACCATAAGCAAAAGTACAATATTTAGTCAATGGATATATTCGAAAAAGCTATGAAAGAGAGGCGGGGTACAAAAAGGTAAAATCCGGTAGAATAGTTGTGGATGCAGTAATGGTGGTTATTGATTTAAAAGAGGAATTTTTTATTTTTTCTAAATCTCTGGAAAAAATGGCGTTGGCTGAAATATTGGTGACGAAGACGACCAAGTCAGCAAGAAAAACACATTGGATCCCACATAGATGTCACGTTAGCCGGTTATATTATGTATTTCAAAACGGAATTTGATACTTGGTTATGTATGTCACTAATGAAATTAGTACGCTATGCATTTCGATATACCAAAGTAAACCCGTTGTTATGCATTTTTGGACTTTTCCCTATTAACTAATGCTTAAACATGTGTTAACTTTAAAAACCTTTTACCCAAAAAAATCAACATGTGTTAACTAGCTGTTCTTAGTTGGGCACCGTAAGATTGCTTATATTAAATACTACTAGTTTTCAGCACCAACGAGTGATGCCGCTGGGTATGGATCGAACCTCAAAAAACTGGCCAAAAGGTCCAAAACATTGAAAATGGGTCATTTTGGCAAATTTATTTATTGTGATCAGATAGGTCATCAGGTTCTGCTGAATTCTGTAATGTAGAATTTGATTTTCTTAAGATCGTACTTTGCCCAATCCACGCTGACTTTACTATCGAGGAACCAAGTGTTGTTCATCTGTTTTATGGCATCTCTAGCTTCATCCATTGTACAGAACCTAACAAATTTAAAAAGACCTCCATTTTCGTTTGTATTAAATATTTGGCTCCTTCAATTTACCAAGTCTATCAGAAAATCCCCTAATCTTAGCTCAGTAATAACTCTATATATAGATACCTGGGTATTAACTACTCGTTCAACAAAATGCACACATGCATTCAATTTAACAAAAGTTTTAGAAGCTATCATTAAAAAACATCCAGTAAAAGACGTAACACATGCAGATATTAATATTCAAGCTTTAGTTATGTCACATGCACTAAAAATCTACGAACAATAACTAAAAACTTAAAAGTTTCTATACAGACGGAGAAGGTGAGAAATATAAGAGCATCCACAATGCTCCAGTCTTTAATGACTTGAAGCATTGAATGCATAAGCTTTCTAACTAATTTTTGTTATCAAAAATTCATTTTGTAAATCTTGCTCCAATGCAAAAACTAGTCAAAAAGCTTTTCATTAATGAGCATGCAAGAAAAACTCATTGCTTCAAACACTTCACAAACTAAAATCTTTTACATAAAGTCTTTCATTGCAATGCTAAAAAGTTTTTAAAAAACTTTTACAAATAGTAAAAAGCTTTTCAAAAACCATGCATTGCGGATGCTCAACTTGACTTTTTGTCTTTTATGGCATCTGAAAAGCACTTTTTTGTCAATTTATAAAGGGATACACTATTGGAACCCTCCCTATGGAGTCACATCCATAGAGAATATTCCCTTTGTCCCCTCATTTTTTCAGTACAACGAGCTTTTATCATTGTTCCAGATTTCATGAGTTTAAGCGTTGGTTTATTAAACTTTATATTAACACTCAGATTTTCGGTTTATAAACTTTTGATATAAAATTAAAAATAAAATAAAAACAAAAAACTAGAGGGTCCCGATAAAACTAGTATATTCCAATAACCCACCCCTTTATAAATTATCAAAGTACAATCATATATAAGGGGTGTTTTGGATTGCAACTAAAAAAGGGACAATCTAATCTTGCACCCCATGTTTTCCTTCTCATGCACTACTCAGCCAATCATCGCAAATTATTGACTTTTTTTTTTTTGTGTATAGTTTTTTATTTTTTTGTTTTGTTTTGTGTTTGTGTATAGTTTTATTTCATAATGTATATATATAGTGTTTTTATTTGAAAGATATTTATTCAGTAGTGTTTTACGTTAAAACATTAGACATTAAAATATTAAACAAGTACATCAACAAATATTAAAAATCAGATTTAAAAAAAAAACGTTAAAAAAATTACAGTTTTTAATTTTTTTTTCCGATTTAAAAAAAAAATTACATTTTTGTATCGATTTTTAAAAAGTTTTTTTTTTCTCGATTTTAAAAATTATTTTTAATCAATTTAAAAGTTTCTTCCCACTTTTAAAAAAATTACGCTTTTTTTAGTTTGATTTAATTTTTTTCTGATTTTAAAAATATCGCTTAAAAACACGTAAAATATCGTTTTTTTTAATTTGATTTAATTTTTTTTCTTCTAATTTTTAATCACTATCTGTAAATCAATTCTCTATATTTTGTGGGGCATCGAGTGACGAAAAAATGGACAAGACGAGGTGACCGATTTAATTTTATAATTTTTTTATAAACTTTTATAAACTTTTTATAAACTTTTATAAACCTTTTTTATAAACTTTTTATAAATTTTTTATAAACTTTTTATATAAATATTTTTATAAACTTTTTATAATTTTTTATAAACTTTTAAATTTTTATAAACTTTTTTATAAACCTTTTTTATAATTTTTTTTATAAAAAAAGTTTATAAAAAATTTATAAGAAATTTATAAAAAATTTATAAAAAAATTTTATAAAAAATTTATAAAAAAGTTTATAAAAAATAACGTAAAATAAATACCATATAAAAACACTAAACAATTAAAAACACTATACATATAAAAACACTACACAAATAAATACACTATACATATAAAACACTACACAAATTAAATATACCACACAAATAAACACTACACAATTAAATAAAATAAATACACTATACATATAAACACATACACACAAATTAAATACTACACAATTAAAAAAAAAAGTATCCGTTAGGATGAGGGCCCTATGGCCTAATAAAACAAAAGATGACATTGTTTTTTATTAGCTAATGCTGACAAAATGTTTTTCTTGCTTTTTTTGTAAATTTGGACTACGCAAAGATTCGTGATAAGAATATATTGATTTGATGGGGAGAGAGAAACAACACACACCCACTATTATAAAATTAGGGGGTGTTGGACTAATATGACCCCTAAAAAAATGGATTTTGTCAATTTATGACTTTTGTCAGCTTATACGTGATGTGAATGCATTAAAAAGTTGTTTGATTCTTATCCTTGCAAAAGTCATAAATATATTATATTTAACTCTTTTGTTATGATATGAAAGTAGCAATCATATACAGTATATTTTTTATTCTTATTATATTTAACTCTTTTTGTTATG
This sequence comes from Chrysanthemum makinoi, assembly GCA_910596185.1. NCBI lineage: Eukaryota > Viridiplantae > Streptophyta > Magnoliopsida > Asterales > Asteraceae > Chrysanthemum > Chrysanthemum makinoi. The sequence goes on along the minus strand of OU343225.1, from coordinate 329,762,921 downwards.
GTACGCAAGTAGTAATTATATATATATTTTTTATTCTTACAAAAGTCATAAATATATTATATTTAACTTTTTGTTATGATATGAAAATAGCAATTATATATATATTTTATTCTTGCAAAAGTCATAAATATATTATATTTAACTCTTTTGTTATGATATGCAAGCATCAATTATATATATAAAATAAAAAAATAGTCAAAGATAAAAGTGAAAATTAAAAGTTAAAATTGAATATTGAAACTAATTTTTTTTAATGCATTATTGAATGTTGAGGAAATAATGTTTGCTATATAAAAATGAAAACAAATGGGATTATTGTAAAGATGGGAAGTGAGATATACTAAGATAGAAACTATTGCAAGTTAATTGAGTTAATGTTAAAATGTGTGGCTGTATCAACTTATCTCTACCAACTATAAAAGAAAAATGTTTTTCTTTGAAAGTGAAAAATTAAATTTCAGTCAACTATTGTGGTGAGAAATGAAGCTATGGCGTTTAAATTGCTAGACGTTTAAATGGAAACTTTAAAACCTGTATTTAACCCTAGCTGAGCGTTAAATGAAAACTTTAAAAACTGTATTCAACCATGGCGTTTAAAAGAAACTATTGCTATCCTTTTTGCTGGAAACCAAAGAAATTAAATGGCTGACTTATTCAATCTTGAAAGGTGGGATTTAGATACTTACAAACACACGAAAGCATCTAATATAATTTCTCACACCCTAAAAACACACAGCTACCACAAGCACCTCACTCTCTGTCGTCGCTTCTGCAACCACCTCACCTACCGTCAATCGCTTCTACCACCACCTTTGCCACCTCACCAACCACAACCACTTCTAACGCCACCTTTTCCACCTCTGTCGCCGTCACAACTTTGGCCGGCACTACTAGTCGCAACCATTACAGGTTTGTTGTGTGTTGGTGGTTTTGGTCGTAGATCTGGTAGACTTAGTGATAGATCTGTGTTTTTAGTGGTTTCGGTTGTTGATGTTGTGGTTTCGATTGTGTTTGGTTGTTTCATGCTTAAAACGTTATATGTGGTCTGGTATCTTGGTTAAGTGTGGTTTCGGTGAGTTGTGTTGCTACTCACGGATATTTAGGGCCCGCTTGGTTTAAAGTGGGGAAAGGGAAAGGGAAAAGGAAAGGGAAAGAGAATCTAGATGAGAATGGTGGGTAATCAATCTCTTACCCTTCAATTTATTCTATAATGGTTCATTACCCATTACGGGGTAATCAATCTCTTACCCTCCCAACCAAGCACTAACTAAAGAGTGAGGGACCATTTTGATTACCTTACCCATTCACCTTTAACCCCCAAATGCAGGCCTTAATATTGTTTTTTTCTTTTGTTGTTGGTTGTAGCAATTATGTTCCAATAACTCAAATGAAAGATGAAAAGTGAATCCAAAAAGATGAAAAATAAAGTCAAGCTATTAGATTTTTTTTTTTTTTGAAAATAAAAATTAAAAAAAAAAAAAAAAAAAGAAAAGAAAAAAAACTTGAGTATCCATAAGGTACGAGTTTTTTCGATCCATACGTTTTTCTTGTTGTTTATCCATAAGTTTTTTTAATATTTGGTGTTGAATGAATCAAATCTCCAATAAAAAATATATTAATAAGTAGTAAAAAAATACTTGAGTAACTAATGGGGGTCATAATTTTTGTTTAGTTTCAATTTTTATGCTACATGTTTATTACTCCCTCCGTCCTTAAATAAATGTTCACTATTGACTTTTGAAGTCTTTTTATCCCAATTTTGACCTTAAATTATTTCATTTGTGTTATGTAATACTTGATGAAAATTAAAGAACATTTAAAACTCAATCTGTTGATATGTTTTGCATCAAGTAATACATAACATAAATAAAATAATTTAAGGTAAAAGTTAAAAAAAAAAAAAAACTTTAAAAGTCAATAGTGGACATTTATTTAGGGACGGAGAGAATACGCGTTTTTATGTAATGTTTTTTTTTCACATATTTTCATTTGGACTTGCTTTAGATATTTTTAGTCTTATGGTATAAGGTCTAAAAGGTTTACAAATATTTTGATTATCAAATATCTATTAAAATAAAACAATGATTATAACGTATAGATTAAAAATAGTAAAGGTTTTTCTTTTCTTTTCTTTTTCTTTCTTTTTTTAAAGTTTTTCAACGAAAAAATAAATGCGTGACAAAACTTATTTAAGATACTTGGTGCACATCAAATGGGTGACAAAACTTATTTAAGTTCAAAAAATTTTGAATTCTAGATAGTTGTATCAAGAAAAAAATAAAATGAAAAGATACCTAAAAAGGTGTTCGAGTACAGTAAAAACCATGCTCTTTCCGATGCAAAAGTGACTAGACCCATATATACCATATAAGATTAATATAATAAAATATATTCTCTTCTCTACACAAAAATGACTGAACCCATATATACTTAAGAGATTAATGCATTTTCTTTCTAAAATGCAAAAATAACTTCAATATACCATATCACATGAATGCTAATCTCTCAGAGATTAATGCATTCTCTTTCTAAAATGCAAAAATTACTCCAATATACCATATTCATATGAATGCTAATATATGAAATTATACGATATAAAAGTGAAATGTTGAGACATAAAGAAGAAAGATAAATGTTGTATTCGCTTTTTTTTATGTGCACCAACTATTTATGTACTACAACTCTTTAGGGACACAAAAAAATGGTGTTAATTTCTCCTTCCAACAAAAAATGGCGTTATTATTATGTTAATATTAATTAATTAATGCAACTTACACAACTGCTATAAAAAATAATCTCAAATATAAAACAACGCTATCGGAAAAAACAATATAATCATTCAAAATGAATTCTTTAACGCTTAAAATACTGATTCTTGAAACAAACTTAATCGCCGCTAAAATTTTGTCGAAACAGAGCATGTCATTCTTGCATAGGCGTGAGTCTTCGTCTATAACACATATAAAAATATTTAAAGTTAAATTTGAAAAAGAAATATTTTAAAAGTCAAAAGTAAAGACAGAGAGAATATAAAATACTACTAAAAATCTACGCATAATAACTATAAGATTTAAGATCATTTGAGGATAAAAGATTTTTTACATATCAAGGGATTAATCTCTAGCCTTCAGTTTTATTTGATCTAATAGATGAGACTAATCCCAACAATTTAAAAAACCCACTTTCATCATTTTTTTTAAATATTAATATCTTTCAAACCGTAAATCGTTAAGCGAAAAAAATATATCATTGTGACGAGCATTTAATTATCTTTCTACATATAGACACTTTGATATACTTTCGACAAATTTTTTTTTCTTCGCATTTTTCACTTTTTTTTTTAAGTTTTTTCGTTTTTTTTACGTTACTGAAATTTGCATTAAAAAATCATATATGATTAAACACTAATTTGAATATCACAAATGATATTAGTGTTAGATCATATATGATATGTAATATCACATGTGACATACATATCATATCACATGTCACATGTGATATTACATATCATATATGATTTAACACTAATATCACATGTGATATTCAATTTAGTGTTTAATTATATATGATTTTTCATGCAAATTTCAGTAACGTAATAAAACAAAAAAAAAGTGAAAATAACGATTTTTTTTCTTTTTTCGAAAGTATATCAAAGTGCCCGTCTATAGAAAGATAATTAAATGCTCGTTGCAACGGTATAAATACTTTCGCTTAACGATTAACGGTTTAAGAGATATTTAAATAATAGAAAATATGTGAAATAATAAAATGCTTTTAATCTCAGCTATTGATTTTTTTTAAATAGATGATGAAGATGAGTCCCTTAGTATGTGAGAAAAGTTTGGTATGTAAAATAACTCTCCTCTAACTATAAACTTAAAAGTTTGGGCAAATCACTTGAAAATGTAGTTAATCTGCCACTTTTTATGGTTGTATGTATATTTTTCACATTCTATCACTAAACTTCCATCCTAGGAAGCGGACCGCGGCCAAAACCTCGATGGCGATTGTCGGACACGACACGCTCGGACACGCTGGACCGTGTGTCACGCGCCGTGCCGTGTCCCACGCGTGATGTTTGGGCACGACGGTTGGACCACGGCTTAGACAGCCGACACGGATTTGGACACGGCCGGACACGGATTTGAAAGGAATGAATAAAGAAAAAAGAAGGTGATTGCAGAGCAGATATGGCCGGACTTGAAAAAAGAAGGTGATTCTGAGATATGGCCGGACTTGAAAAAAGAAGGTGATTCTGAGATATGGCCGGACTTTAACGTTGGAGCTGATGAAGATGATGCGTCTCAAAAAAGATGAAAAACAATAATAAATGGTCATAAAATTGCTTTTTGTTAGGTGAAGAAAATTATATTGTATGTTCCCAAGATGAGTTACTCTTTCCTTTCTTCTTTTTCATACCCGTACAAATTTAGATAGTATTATTTAACTTGTCGATATATTTAAATTACTATATATATTAAAAAGCATTTGAAACGACGTCGATTCACCTGGCATTTGAAACGACGTCGATTCACCTGGCAAACAGTGTCCTTGGCCCAATACATGTGCGGCCTCTCTACCGGAACCCACCCAATTTAAGAGAGCGGTTTGATTTCTCCGAAGCTTCTTTATTTGATAAGAAATTGTATCCGGAATATACCGGATAATCAAACCGTCTCTCTCGCAATTTATTCTTGAAGTTGTGGTTGGTATTTTATATGGGTATTATACTCACTCAGCGATGTATATCGGTGTTATGGAGTATCGTAACTTCGATTATACGGTAAACTTTTATTGTTTTGGGTATAATTAAACCCATCATTGCTTTTGTGTAAAGATTGAATCTTGATAGTTAACTTGATGGATTATGCTAACAAATAAGTTCAAATTAGGCCATTTGATAGTTTAGGGTTAGGGTTTGATTTTGCAAGTGATGGTGGGAGATTAGTGGAGCGTAGTTATTTGTGTTATTGAAGATATTCATACATGGGATGAAAAATATAAAACTTATTTGTGTTTTGGAGTTTAATAAGGTCGATAAATTATTTGTGCTTTGATTCAGTTATAATACAATCCAATTTCTATATATGTGGTTTGGTCGGAAAAGATGTAGGTGCTTGATACATGTATGTCTTAAGATTATTGACACATTCACTTTCATCCACATATTTGAGGCCTACCCATTCGAATAGGTGTTTGCGGCTATGATGAGGTTGTATTTTAGTGGCGTTTATGCTAACTTGACCATTTTGAATAATAAGTGTCATGAATATTGGTGGGTTCAAAAACTTGAGATGTCCGTATCTGGCGGGGCAACATGCTATGTTTGCGATCATGGCGGTGTCTGTTTTGGGTCGAAATCGTATTTGAGGCTCATTGTTGTACACATTGTTTTTTTGTTATGTATGTCTTCGCTGCAGAAATAGAAGGGCGTTAGAGTGTGACAAACAATCACCTTAGCAACCTCCGCGTCGTATCCGGGGCATACTATCAATTCTATTTCACCAATTATTCCGATGTCATTTTGATATGGGGTTGCGGGTGTTTTATGTGTGTGGGGTTTCAGCATGCTTTTTTTGGTTATAATAGGCTATGATGAATTTGTGGGTTCGATTAAAGTCGTGAGTCTCCGTATGTTGGCACGGCGATACTATAAGGTTTCAACCATGGCGGGTGTATTCACTTCTCTCGATTATTAATCAATGCGAGTCAAATGATATTGGTTATTTGAGGTCCGAACCGTAACTTGGCGCGGCGATAACCGGATGGTGAAAGCATACATGCTATCAATGAACCGCGTTTTTGCGACCATGGCGAATTATGACCTTTTGGCCATTTTACACTCACAAATCTGAGCCTAATGATCGTTGGCGGTAGTGTTTTTTGGTCGTTTAAATATGCATATTTAGCTTGGATAAACCATTTTTAATGATACTATGATAATGATGTGGCCGAAAAATGGATGGGGTCATGTAAGCTAAATATGTATAGATGGGTCATATTTACCGTGTTTTTGGTGGTTTAAATATGCATATGTGTAGGATAAACCATTTTCCATTATCATAGTATCATAGTATCATTCCAAAATTACTTTTTCCAAGGTCAGGTTTATGCTACATACATATTTAGCTTTTTCTAAGCTAATTTTTTTGATTCTTAATGATACTATGATAATGGTATGGCCGAAAAATGGATGGGTGATGTAGATTTAGTCACGGTCATCACTTCCGCCACACTCGATGCACAAAGTTTTCGAACTTCTTTGTGAGGTAATTTCTTCTTACAGTCTTATCTGGATCAAACATATCATGCATATGTGGCAAAATGGTCGGGTTGGTTAAGCGGTCAAAACGGTTTAATTCATACCGGTATTTTTTACTTTGTCAACAAGTTCAATTCATCAGTTTTGGAGCTTAATAGTGTTTTTGGTTAAATTTTCATGTCAAAAATATATGCCATGTACAAATATAGGTGTGCTTAAATCACTTGCCTTCGATGTTTGGCACAATAGTGATATAAAGCTAATCAGTACGATGTGGGGCTAATGAGCTTATGAATCAGTTATTTATAGTACTGAGCAATACCTGTTTTCGTGCAAGATGGGTTTACGGAGGCAATACAAAGGTCCACGTGTGAGTTTAACCTTTTGTTTGTGTATTTGCATAGATGTAATGATCATGGTAAAAGGTTCCTTGGCCTTTTGTTGTTTGATAGAAAGTGCTTATTGCTGACTTACGTGCTTATGCTGTGAGATCAAAAGTCCGATGATAAGGCCGAATTATTTGAGAGGCGATTCAATTGAGGTATGAAATTTCGGCCACAAATTATCTAAGGTTTAGTTTCACTTCCGTTAAGAGGCCAAGATCTAGATTTTTCAACACGAAAAAGGTTAGTAGTATTTCATAATTTGTTTCTAGGCTAGAAGTTCATGTTCTTGTTAATGCGCAATTATGATTTTGTGATTGAACGAAAATGTAAATCGATATAATGGTTCTACTAAGATGAAAATGAAGTTTTAGTAAATTAACATAAACTTAAAATTTGTGACCAGTTGTGGTAGTGATAATCTTTACTACCTTAGATCACTAATCGTTTCATGGCCCAAATGTTGTATATAAGGGACATTTTTTAGTATGCTTCTGATGGTGTGATTTTACATTTTGTAAGTAAGCACATGAATGAGTCTTTGGTTTCATTCTATAGGCTTTAGGTGCCACGACTAAGAGGTATATAGTAGAAAGAGATGGCGGATTACAGGCCATGGTGCTTAATGTGGATGTAGTGAAAAGCTGAAGGCTACAATGCATGGCAAAACAATGCTCCTTAATAATATATGCCAAAATAACGTTGCTTGATTCTTATCCTAAAGCATTATGTTTCAATTTATTTTAGAATATTGTAATACTTGGTTTGAACAAATAACTTCTGTAGCTCAAGAATTTTGTAGCAATATATTTGGCTATTATCTTCGACCAATAACGACTTTATTCATTTGCAATAAAGTCCGCGTTTCATATATGCATAAATGGGTTGGACAGGTTTGCATAAATTATGAATCTGACAACGAAATGTTAATATATAACGGTCAAATTATCAAAGGCGTGAAAACGGCGCCCGTCATAACGCCAGGTCCATCGCCCAACTCGTTTAAAAATATAATTTGTACTCTTTTAAAATTTACAATTGAAGAAATAAAACTACCCTTAATTTTTCTTAATTTTCATTTGATTTAAGGCTTTGTACATGTTTATATATATATATATATATATATATATATATATATATATATATATATATATATATATATATATAGTGTCAAAACCCGTCCGATGGACGGGTATGACTTGTGGTTTTTATTTTTAGGATTTATTAGAACAAATATATACTAAAAGTAATTAAAAGTTAAATGAAACGTTAATATCTATAATTGATTTTATTATAATCCATAAAACGACTAAAAGCAGGTAAGTACTTTGATTTTTTTTTTTAGGATTTAGTAGAACAAATATATTGTAAAAAGTTATTAAAAGTTACATTAAACAGTTAAGAACTATAATTGATGTTACCATAATCCATAAAACAGCTAAAAGGAGGTAACTACTTTCTAACATTTTGTTGTAAACAATATTAATCATGAACATCTTTTACATTTGATAATATTATTAACATTTATTATTATTATTATTATTATTTTAATTATGTTTGTTTAGTTATTGTATAGGTGCTTCCATTGTTATTTTACCAAAATTAGATGATGTTGACGAATTTGAATTATCTGTGAATGGATTTATGGTTTTGTTTGATGTTTGTTGTGATGAGAATATCTATGTATTGTCAGGTTACAAGTGGATTTTTGTTGTTCATACCCTTTGTTTGTTAAGTGGTGATGTTTGTGTGTTTAATAGGAATAGGGGAAAAAGGTTGTGGCTATATGCTTTTGATAATGATGGTAGAATTCTTACAGAGGTGGTATTCAAAAGGGCGGATTCTTTAAGGAGGCTCCAACTACCATTTACTTAGTTAGAGCATGTTAATGTTTTGTGTATTCGGTGTGTTACGTGTTTTAATTAATTTTTTGATGACGTAGTTAGTAGTTATATAAGGTTTTATTTTCAATAAGTTTTTAAACGAAATTTTATAAACCAAGATACACGATTAAGATAGCTTCAGTATGTGTTTTAGAATTCTCGTAATCTTACGATGTTTTTTTTAATAAAATTCTTAAATCCTAGCTTTGGTGAGTTATTAAAGCAAAACCCTTAATGGGGATTCGGTTAAACAAACATTTAGTGAGGAAATATTTATTTCAAAGAAACTAAATCTTCCTTATTATGCAATAATTAAATCATCTTTTTATAAAAAACATAAATTATAATAAATAAAGTTTTTTCCTTATTTGCTAAATTGTTTGGGTAATTTTTTTTTAAAATAACACATGTCATTTGTATTGTATTGTTGATAACTTTGGGTGTAGTTTATAAATTATTTTTAAGAAAGCTAAAGGTATCCTTCTAATCATCATAGACATATGTAAAAACAGATCTCAGAGTATCTGTCTCTTACATCATACACAAAAGTAAAAATAGATCTCAAATATAATCTTGGTTCATAGTTTGACATTACGTAGACCCAAATTTATTGTTGATGAAGGTTTATCTTTCTGATGGAGTTGCGATGCTTATAAAGGGTAAAGGGTTTCTGTTGCTAATTAAGGGTTGCTAAGGGTTTGTAGGTGTTCATGTTTGGTTTTTAAGACCCAACGTTGTTTTCAGATTTTCCTTCCAAAATTGTAAGTGTTTGTACTTTCCTTATTATTATTGATTAAAAAGAACTTGTATTTAGGGTTGTGTTTGTTTGTATTCCTTTTCTTATATGATTAGCTATTTGAAAACACACAGTGATGGGGTATTCTTTTTTTCCAAGTTAAACGTTTTTTTTTTCCAAAATGACTAATGCCTATATGATTATCGTTTAAAAAAGTACGTTAACAAAATAAAAAATATAAAGAAATTTACGTTTTTCGATCAAGAACGAAAAAGAAATATACTTTTATCGAATATGAGAGAAAATATAAAGCTTGATAATATTTGTGTTTACAAACTTATTTATATGAATGTTGCATTTGCTATATCATAGATGGGCCAAGATGTCTGATTGACACCTTCATTCAAGAACCTTGAGAGACGGCACATTTCATTGAAGCGCCAAAATTTGAACCATTACTGCAACATTTATAACTTCAATTACACAACATAATAGAATATATTATAAGTTAGACAACATGGACTCATTAATAACATACATTAAGACTCTAAATGTAATGCAAAAATACAGATGAAACAAGTTCACATCAATATAATTCTCATCGTAAAGGGTCGTTGAGCACGGGTGAGGAACACATAAGCAAATCGTGGTTAGTTGGTTTGAAGTAACATGAATTGACCGCAATCAGGTGTGAAACAGATGAAGACCAAAAACTGTTTTTTGAGAAAAATAATAGAGCTGGAAATATAGACCCGCTTGCTCATGAGTGTGTTGATTCAAGTTATGTTATATCTCTGACGGGTCAAACAGGTATCATATAAAGTATTACTCGTATCAAAATTTCTATATCATTTTGTTAAAATATTTAAGTTTAGATTATCTACATACTGAAAATGATTTGTTGGTGAAATCCAAACACAACCTCAAAAATACTTTAACTTGGATCTGAAACAATAACAAACTCCGGACATGGCCTTAAACATGAACGAAATCAAATAAAGTAAAGACCTGTTTAAATTAATATGCATATGTTTTGACAATTAAAACCCCTTGGTGAATCTTCTACATTATTCCATAGCGATGTGTTACATATTTCATTTAATGGCAATGTCATTGTAGTATAAGCATTCAATTTATTAAAATTACAAATAAAATGAACATAAAGTTTCTAGAAAAAAACAACTTTGATCACCTTGGCTAACTATGAAGACCTCAATACAGTGGATGTTTTTTCTTCACTTTTGGTTGATTCCTAGTTAAAAGGGAAATGCATGGTAAATTATTAGTACAATCGCAAGTGTCATCCTATTTGATTGATGGATTCTATGATCATATAGCTTTAAGACCTAAGTGTGTAACCCAAGTGTGCAGACTCCATTCGAAGTATTGATGAAATTTTGCATTAAGAAAATAACACAATATGACAGTTATATAATTGCATCTTACCCACTGTATTTTCAAGGTTAAAATATCTTAAAACTCTTGTTGCGTCAATTGATACTTGCCAACACTTCATTGTCGATATTAGCGGCCTGATGATACATTCCAAGAATACCTTTTGAAAAAAAGTCGAGATTTTAAATCACAAATATTTAAAGTAATTTACGTCTAGTTGTCGTCAAGCTTCAACATTATATACGGTTTTGTATTTTTGTATTAAGATATGCGTTTAATTGTTTTTTTTTATTAAACGGTTTGAAGGTATAATTATATTCACAATAGGATAATATAAGGGTTTTTTGCATTTTTGTATTAAGAATTCCATATAATTGTTCATTTGGTTTATTCTAGTTGGAGGCACATTTATTTTATCGATTATGCTAAATCTTTTGCATATGCTATTACATGCAAAAAATGGATGGGGACCAAACCTGTAGGCTCCGTGATGAACCTAGTGAAATAATGGTGAAAGAGCTTTTCAATCAGTCGAGAATGCTCATATGAAATAGCTTGAAGCTTGTGGATGTTATGTTATATGTTGCATACATAGATTTACAAAACCACGGGTACTTGGTATATAGTAGCCACCCTTACTAATTGATTTTGAATATGGACATATTGACATGAGATTCTCATTTACAAATGATAATAATATGAAAATTGATCTTGACATAGCTTCCAAATTACTCTTAAACTTGCATCCTAATAGATGCATTCTTTTTTGTCCTTTAGTTTTGTGACTTTAGAGGAAATGAATCATGTTCAAGAAACCATCAATAATATCATTCAGCGCATCCCCGACCCTCATGTCCGTTTGATCATCAAAAGGAAATGGTTTAAGCATTTCAGTTGCTTTTAGCTGTTCCTCAATTGGAATCTCAGGTTTTGATTGCTCCAATGGGACTGCAATTGTATAGTTCTATTGATCAGAGGTGTGTGGCTAGAAAAAATCACAAAATAATGCTTTATGGGCTATACTTTATGCATTAAAAAATGTATTTTTGAGTGTGACATACCGACAAGAAGTTTTTTCACAAATACTTCGAATATTGTAAAATTAGCGTTGATGATTAAATAATGTACATTAATCAAACAATTATCGGGATGATAAAATTACCGCGTGAACCAAATCAGCCCTCTGATTAGGACAAACATACTTGTATTCGGCCAAAGCATCACATACCACATCTATAAACCTCCTCCTTTTTACAATAACCGTTGTCCGCTTTTTGTATGATTCAAACGGTATGCTCCTTATTTTTTCATCACTCTTTAACACATTGCAGCTCCTACTACCTCCTTCCTTATCTGAAAGACTATTCTCTTTCCAAGATTAACATTCAATATCATAATTTCTTTAGCACTCCATTTGACGGGGTGATTAGTTTATTTATTACAAACGTATTTGGATTATTTTTTAAGGTGGGCATACCAAAGAAAACACACATAAGTCAGAACATGGTATACCAACAACTCCTAGCATCCAACGCCACGCCCGGGAACCTATTACAAAATCATTGTTAGCCAAAAATACTAATTCTATCCAACAAAAAAACAAAAAATGATAGAAAATAAAAAATCTGCATATATATTTGGTAAAAATGATTCACCATCACATCAAAACCATATAAAAAACATAATCGAAGATGGAACAAAACCAATGAATAATGTTGTGAGACCATGGGCTCATCTGTTGTTTGCTTAGCAAATCTTTATTTAATTCTTGGCTTTGTCTTTGCATAAGCCTTCGTTGAAGCGTATCAAATTGCTTTTGTAAACTCATTGTTCTTCCTTTTGTGTTTGTATCTTAAAACCCTGGGTTTGCAATCTTAGCCAATTAATGGCGTTGGGTGAACCTTTTGCCGACGACTCCTTATGATGGTGGAGGTGGTGGTATACATCTGGCATGGTGGCATCATGGTATGGAACATGAGTACTTCAAAGCAGATGAATTTGATTGTATAAAGTTGAACATTAGATTTATAACAACCCCAAACACGCCTCTAATAAGATTATAGCACCCACAAGTGCCCTGAATCAAATTAATGCAACCCCAAAACACTTCGAATTGGTTCTAAACAACCCCCAATACCCCAAAATAAGTTTTAAACAGTCCCCAAACACCCCTGGATCAGTATATAAATTAAAACAAATTCAAACACCCCTGAATCCATTCATACAAAGTGCACCCCAAAATCGCTTTTTGTACCACAAAATTAGTTAAAAGCATCCCCCAAACAACCAATCTAATTGATGTAGTTGCAAGCACCATCGTACCAAACATATACAACATTAAACAACAAATCTAACCTCACATTATCGTTTTTACACAATTCCAACAGATTTTAGTTTCATTTTGAGAAATCTTTAACCATAATCCTTGAGATTTAACAAAAGGGAGAAGAACCGTTTGAACAAAGGCAACATTTTTGTTTTACCTAACACCATCCTGACCAAAAGCACCCAAAAATCATATTTTAAAAATGGAAGCCTTTGAAATATACACCCTTATTTTTAAATCCAACTCATTTACAGAAATGTCAAATTTACAGAAATGTCAAAACCTCGATTTTGAAAACCGTCCAACATCAAATACATGGTAGAGCACACGACTCTTCGGATCTCGAGACATATCCAATCCCACAAGTCTAGAAAGCGGACCGATACTCAGAACCACAAAAACACAATTTAGAGGCAAAACATAAAAGTAGATCTACTATTAACACACGAAAGATATAAAGCGGCGCTTAAATAAAAGAAAAAAAGGGAAAGAAAGAAAGAAGCCACAAATCATCAAAATAACCAAATAGAGATTAAATCCACCTCATAAATTTCGTTGGTGTATCAAAAAATAGCCACAAGTGGCCACAAAGCATCCAACACCATAACAATCTAACACAAACACCATATCAGAAACATAATCGGCATCAAAACAATATATCTCAAGCAAACACCGAAAAATCGCATCGTTTGAAACTTACCAAAAAAAGCATTAGAAAGTTACACTTAATATAGAAAGTTACACTCTATTAACCTACGCACCATACTCTCATTCACTCTCTATTCAGGCTCTCACTTGCACACAAGTGAAAATACCTAACGGTTCTCCTCTGCAACTAACCTCTCTCACACCACCTTTACTTACAGAGGCTTCCAATGTGAGTTATTCTTTTCATAATGGGACCCATTTGATAGGGTTGGAGAAGGCAATTTAAACATCCTATTACATATTTTTAACTGACTTGGTAGAGTGAGGAGTTCATGTTAGTGTGTGTGTGAGCACATATTGCATACGGAAGCAAGTATTAAACATGTCTAGATTCTTTGTATATAATCATTACTTAATATTTGATGTCGACACAGCTTGAACCAGGTAGATCTTCCCAAGTTTAAGCCCATGGAACTCACTTTTCTATGTGCTTCTACCGCTTATGAGTTAACATAGAACCTGTCACTAAAACTTGCATGTTTGTGGCTTTATAGGTCACACATTAGATGATGCAGTGAGTAACTTAAGGATGCTTATATTTTTGCTATAAGCAAGTTATTTCATTGTTAAAACACGGTACTTGCGGATACAACAAACATTTTGGATCAAGAGCATGTTCTTGGTTGTCATAATAGGACCACCCATTGTGGGTGTTATTGTGGAAAATAATCGTGTAAAATACAAATATTCAATTATTAAAAAAATATTATACCCTCTTTGTAAAAAACTATTATTATTGACCATATAATAAATAATAACATCGTTAGTCCTACTCTAGAGACAAGGGATGTTTTTGTAACTAATGCTAACTTTGAACATGGAGTTGAATTTTGGTAATAAAATAGTTTGCTTGAAGCGCTTTGTTGTTTTTAATTATTTGCTTATTTCTTAATTTTCTATACCGCCCACATATGTCGCTTCACGCGGGAACCATTGTTGATTGCAATTAGAGTGTGTTATAATATTGTTAACATGTAAATATTACTCATTACTTATCCGATCGATATTCCGCTTTGGTAAATCAGATTTTTTTTTATTTTAGGCTCTCTCGGTCGACTCAAGGTACGTAAGGATGCAACTCGCACTCCAATCGCCTATATACATAGTAGACTACATTTTCATAGCGCAACTACATTTGGCATTAACTTCATAACAAAAAGAACCGTAATTTGATCTCTACATGAACCAATAATAAAAAAGTATTATTGTTTTCTATTTAAATTTTCGTAAATAACCATAAACTAAGTAGACTTAGTTTCTCAATTATACAAAATGGTTTAAAATAGTTGGCTTTAGATGAGAAACAAAGAAATGAGAAAAAAAATGGGTAAGACCTTGTGGTAGACTCGTGGTAACTGAACCGCATTTAGAGGGTCCATACCCAAGATAAAATGATTGATGAAAACTTGTGCAACTGTTGGAATTATGTACATTCTGCCACTACCTCCAATCACCCCAGCTAATTGGTCATCTTGTAAAACGTACCACATTTTTGTATCAACTCAGAATCGATATAGCGGATATAAGAGGACCATAGCTTCCTCTAAAAAGGATTGAAGTAGTACCTTTTCTAGCCTAATAAACTCAAAATTTGAGCGTGTTAGTTTCTAATTAAATATGCGACTCTTTACAACCGGCCTCGCTAGCACATTCGTCGCTTTATCAGATCAAAATCCTTTACTTTAACTTCCCTACATCAAAATATCGCATGACGTAAACAAGACGTAATTTCGTATAAAGTTTCATATGCATACACATTATTCACCGGATGGTTCTATTAATAATCTTCATTATCTTAAATCAATAAGCTAATCATTAAGCTTAAACTATTATGTATGTATACAATAATATGATAACGATAGAACTATAATGATTGTCTAATAAGTTCTTTCAATATGTAATTCCAAACACCCTCTGAAAGCTAATGTTGGTATTGTTCAACCAACTACCCGTAATCTAAAGCGAATTACACAATTTGAAGCATACACAATTTACCTATGAAGAAGCCTTGCATTGACGTAAAAGTAATGAAGTTCGTTAACCGAGACTGGAATTGCTTGAATTGTCGGTGCGGTCATTCGGCTTTACAGTGGCACCTATAACAAAAAGTCATATAATTTAGTTAGAATGTTACCTTGTCTACTCCTTTTTTTCAACTCCTAAATATTTCTTCAATTTCTTCTTTCACGCTCCACTTCGATATTGCAATAAGATGTGTTGTTTTATCTTCAAGGAGCTCGTTGGTACCACATTACCCTCACGTTCATGCTATCAGTCACATGGAACCTTATTCTTTCAATAAGAAGCTTAACTCCATTCACTTTTTTATAATTATATCCATCACTATATAGTATATGCATGGTCTTTATAAGAAAGCAATGTTTGACTACCTGAGTTATAGTTAACTTTATTTCATAAGTGATATCTTATGTCTTTAGCTTTTATAAAAAAAAAAGACATGAATTCACAAATTTACTCGTGTTAAGATGGTGTCATATATGTGATCAATTACTAAGAAGAGCAACATATGTGTACCAAAATTTTGGTTTTATTTACCTTCCTTTATCATAACTTTGATACTTTCAATTTTGTCATAAAATACAACCCTGGCCAACTTGCACACGCACCCATGTCGCGAACCCGCCCCTTTTGTAACTGTTTGGCCAACCTAATATTGTGAATTACAGTCTGCACTAAAACAATTCAAGTTAGAGGTGGAACTGACTAAACTAAACCGCTAAATTGAAAATATTGGGACCGAAAACGAGGATAAAGTATACCTGGTCTCTTAAAGAATGGCTGTTTTACGGCTTTGACCCCGAAGTTCGTACCCTCCTATATGGGTTGGTTAATGTGTCAAAACGGGTATATTAGGACTCAGTCCGACTTCTTTGCCCTTTCTTACCTAAAGTTGTACACATAGATAAAGTTTAAATTAAATTTAGGAGGTTTCATGTACTTAGGAGGTACTAACGTGTTTATTTTTAAGTGCCAAAGAAAGAGTGTTATCCAAACACTCTACATAAGCTATCTGTTCTCTAATAAGAACGTAACAAAAACGTCAAAAATGAAGTTAGTCGCTTTTGTGTTTTAGTGTATGGGAAGTAGACGATTGATCACTCCTAGTGAGGCAATGTTGAATTTGGGATCAAACACGCTTATGCCCTGAAACAACTCTATATAGCCATGGTAGTGTAAATGCTTGATGGTTTTCGCACTATCCGTGTCTATCTTTACTGAAATCAAACATCAAAAAGACTCAAAACCATGTTTTTGTTTAAAAATATTAAAAAGTACCGTGGTTGGCTCTTGATAACAAACCTTGCAATCTCTTTGAAAGTACTTGTGATGATGAAATCTCTCCTAATCCATAGCAATCGATCGCTGTAAATTGATAAGAAAAGTAATATTTTGGGTCCAGTTCCTTCCATTTCATGTCCGAATCTTCAGACTTGGTCTTCTAAAGCATGTGCAATCGTTACACTGAAAGTTCACAAAAACGTATTATCACCGATAATTAATATAGATTTTCTAGGAGTGAGCTATTTTAGTACGATGGACATAGAAGTTACCAATGTTGTTCCGTGTTTGTTTGCCATATGAGATGCCGCCAAATTTCTATCCAGATATGAGAAAAGTTACATGATCTTGCCATGCACAAAGTGTCTGTTTGACAGCTTATATGCACATAAGTACAAAATAGTCGAATAAATTTGGAAGTATATCACTAATATGTGTGAACTGTGGAGTATGCGAACTACAGACACAACAAAGAAGTTGTTGGCCATTAAGATCAGTAGTAAACCCATATATTTTAGATAGGAATTCTCGTTCGTACATTCTTTTTCATAGAGTTGCATGCATACATACGGACTTGTTATTGTACCAACAATTTCATAAAGCATTTCAGATAGAAAAGATTGATATTCAACAATATAATTACACGTGATTTTATTATGAAAGGGCCCGCGTATGATTCAATCCTCTTTCTTTAGAAAACACTGAGAATTTTGCAAGCACCAAGATGTAGCCCGCTCCGCAAAAAACGGATTGCAATATTATGATCGCTGTGCACCTTCATATTACACACATGGTAGGTGAATGTGTTTCGCCATATGTTTAATTTTGTAGACTCTTACTATTACAATGGAGAACTTGGCTAGTTACGGTTATTAAGGGGGTGTTTGGGAGAGCTCATTAGCTAAACGTAATCAAACATGATGTAGTGCTTGGTTTAAACTAAAATTTCATCTTGAGCTACAAAAACACGAAATGATTTGAGCAATAGAAAGATCGTGTAACAAATTAATAGATAAGTCCAAGGTTCTCAATCGCTCTTCCATATTCGCTTTTCTGTTTTGTTTGCAACGCTAACTGTAGTCCCATGAGCTGGTGGTACCTGTTTAAACAATATGTAATGTGAAGCATATTGAATTCTTTTCCATTAATTAGTACTTCCGACTTGAGAATTAGTTGTATATAATGTAAGAGTATTACCGCTGGAACATAAGGGCTACCATAAATATACCACTGCTTGGTTTTATTATGGAACAGTAGCCGGACAAAGGTCATACGATGCAATGAAACTCATTTCATCATCACAAAGAACTGATAAGCAATATCATCCCAGTCATCCATGTATATTTTAATAGGTCTAACTTTAATGGCACTAAGAATATGAACCATAGTTCAGTGTAAGTGTACCTCCATAGGTTTTTAGCCAACATGAGCTAATTGCTATTATTATAGGCTTCTCCTTGTTGGCATATTCTTCCATGTTAAAATTTCAGCCCATTTTATTCCAAAGGGTAAACCTTACAGTGTTACCACAACTTAATTTTTTTGCCTAGTGTCGGTAACCAAAACTGTTGAAGTTTGATAGTCGATTATGAATCTAACCTAGATTCTGATGGATTATATCTCCAAACTACTCTTTATTTGTGGGTTTGTTGGTATCGCACAAGTCACCAACGCGTGAATGCATCCTATATAGTCCGTCAATAAAGACATAATTCAGAATCTCGTTAATGTATATCCTTGATATATGCAAAATGGTATCAATAGGACGATTTTATAATTTCACCAAACCACGGAATGATTTCGTAATTTATTGTAACAAAAATTCTTAAATGCTTTAAACAACTAACTATTTACTATCTAACTAATACAACTACAGCCATAATATACTTTTAAAATGAAAGAAAATCGAAAATAGTAGTTCGACAACCTACCTGACATGGTTAAGTTAATAGCAACTCTAAGCACTATGCTAATCATGTAAAGATGGCAAACACAACGTAGTTGGTACCTCGTTAGAGGGTGCAGCACCGCTGTCATCCACCTTTGTACCATGATGTAGGTCAAAACATTAACTGTAGAAACAAAATTAGTAAAGATAAAAGAAACTTAGGCTAAGAGAAAACACCACCATAAAAGAAACGGTTCAAGTGTGTTAAGGGATAAACTACAAGTTAAAAGTTGCCAAAAGTAAAATTTTACGACATTGTAATTGTTTATTAATCATACTTAACACCAAATATCAAAATGATTATTATCATTCTTTAAAATCATTTAAAATCAGTGCATGTAACCTCACGATATCTGCCGACCACCTCCATCGATTGGAGCATGTTGTTGCCGATTAAGTACGGTTAACAATATTTAGAAAATCCAAAACATCTTCATTTGCACCAGCAAGTTTAGCATTTTAGTATGTATCTATCGGATTACAGCTCTTAAGCTTAAACTTATATTCTCGTCAATCCATATCCACGCTTTTATTGACCGGATGGCGCTTATGAATTTATCAAATAAACATAGAAAATACAATAGTAAGTTAGCAAAATGGCAGTGATATTCCAAACAATTTGTTTATCGTTACGATATACATCCATATCAAACTAATAGTTACCTCTCAGACTTTTAGATACATCCAAATTGTCATTTTCCTCCAACACCGTGATCGCTTATCAATTTGCACAACAATTGGCTCGACTTGTATCGCTGCTCAAATACGAAGCTTCAAAACACAACCAACAGATCAAATCGATACATGTATGAGTGTAAAAATCCTTTCGCTTGTATTGACCGACTAATTCATGGGATTTGAACCCACCGCCACATAGACTCAAACCGGATAAAACTCTCCCTTTTCATAAGGTTGACATAACCACTTGAGGTTGTTATTTGAGCGATTCAAAATATCGCTATTTATAATAAATAATTTTTTACCTTAAACATTCTTAAGTTGATATTTGAGTGAGATCAAATCTTCAAATTTAAATGAAATTTGAAACAAACTGAAGGGTCAAGTTGATATTTGAGTGAGACCAAATGTTTGGCTTAAATGAAATTCAAAACAAACCTAAAGGTCAAAATCGCCTAACTAAAACTTTTTCCAAGAGCAACCCATGGGCACTCAAAATCGTCTTATTGTCGATCCTCAAAGTGTGTTGAAGATTGATTAACATATATATGTATCTATATTCTTTTGCCAAAAATAAAAGTTATCCACTGTTTTTACGCCTTTGGTCTCTTGCTACAGCAATTTGCTTTGTTAAATGTAAATGGTAGACTAATCTGCAATTTCAGATCAAATGCCTTTAAATAATATTTTACCCAATTATGAAGAAGAAAAAAGACTGTTGGCTCTCGTTTGCAACAATAGGATTCACTAATCTTATATGCAACCGCTTACTCTTCACCGAGCTTAGAGCTATTTCCCGTGACTATAAATAGGCACCGCAATACCGTGATTGTTTGACCCCAAAGTTAGTTGATTATAATCGCAATGGGTCCTCGTTAGCAATCAACGGAATGAAACAGATCTGCATCGGTATGTCTAGTTGGTCGACAAAAAAGGCAATAAACATATCCATCGACTATATTCCACGCTCCACCTACAACCGAAAGATTAGTTGGCGAAAAGGCTGAAAGTCATCCATCTTGTTCAATTCAGATGTTTATCAGTTCCTTCATTCTATGATTTATAAGTTTGCTCAAATTTTTACTGTTGTATTCAAAGTTTCAAGTTAAAAATGCATCATCAAAGGGCAAATTAAAGAACTTATTCTTCTATCTAGAAAGCAATACAAGATAATAAAACTTGATAAGCATAAATAAGCCTTTTAAAAGACCCTTGATAAGAATAAAAACTGCATAACATGGCATTCGCGTAAGTTATTAAATGTAAGCTAAAGAACTAATGCAATTTCGTGGTTTTAACATCTAATGCCGGTGGCGAAGCGTGTCATTATAAGCGTGATCGCAAGTTTTCTAAAATATATGCAAAATCAATATACTCCGTATGAAAATATATTAAAGTAAATGCAAAAACTCATGCCAATATTAAGGCGATCTGTACATATAATATAGTGCATCAGATGCAAATAAATAAGAATGGAGCTCGAACCGCAAATACAGAAACGCATACCAAACACTTAAGATGATATTAGGGTTTTGAGAAATAGTATATTGTTTGATTAGGGTTGAAACTCGTAGCGGATAACATGTGAATGCATAAACAATCGCATCTAACGATATAGAAAACATACCTTTGAATAACAAAATATCGAATATTAACATGAAAAAAAAACCCTAAATCAATAATTAAGTTGATGATAAGTAACACTTGAATTCAATCACCAATTTTAAAAACAACAAATATAGAAAAATTACCTTTGAATAACAAAATCCTGAAATTTTAACATGTAAAAAACCATAAATCAATAAGTTGATTATAAGTAACACTTGAATTCAAACACCAATTCTAAAAACAACAAATATAAAAAACGTACATTTGAATAACCAAATCCTGGAATATTAACATGTAAAAAAACCCTAAATCAATAAGTTAATGATAAGTAAAACTTAAATTCATTGATAGAAAACGCACTTTGAATAACCAAATCCACTCACATCAACACCTAAAAAAATTCACACAAATCAATTGGGTAACATAGAAACAAAGCTCCAATATAAACATGATCGATATCACCGCACAAACTCAGTATTTATCAAACACGCCCTCGTGGATGAATGAAGGTGTTAGGGTTTTTTCATGAGAGGAGGGAAGAAGAACGTGTAATGTTTTAATGGGCTTAGGGTTTTTAGTGATTCCGCTTGCACGGTTTATAGATTATAAGTTGCAAAATAAATACCAAATAATGTGTTATGTTGGTTAAGATGTATGTCACATTTCTTCACCCGGGTTCAATCCAAATTATATAACCTTTTGGAATAATAAACGAAATATATTAATGAAAAGCAAAAATTTGCTTAGGTGGCATGATGACATGGAAATATGACTGGCATTATGGATGCCTGGCATTTTATGTGGCATGCCTCTCTATATATAATGTGGTATATATATATATA
The DNA here is from genome assembly GCA_910596185.1 of Chrysanthemum makinoi. Taxonomy (NCBI): domain Eukaryota; kingdom Viridiplantae; phylum Streptophyta; class Magnoliopsida; order Asterales; family Asteraceae; genus Chrysanthemum; species Chrysanthemum makinoi. The sequence goes on along the minus strand of OU343225.1, from coordinate 329,740,852 downwards.
TATATATATATATATATATATATATATATATATAGTGAAACTTTATTTTCCTGCTTTATATATATATACCGGCAAAACCGATTTAAAAGGTAAATATCAAAACGTGTGTAAAACAGATGAAAACATGTAATTGATGAAAACGTGAAAAACGGACTAAAAAGTTAAAGGTGTCGGAACGGAATCAGACGAAAATCGTTAAAAGACACGAAAACGTGTAAAAACGGACGAAAACATGCAAACACGGATAAAAACGTGTCAAAACGGATGAAAACGTGAAAAAAAACTTGTTAAAACGGACGAAAACGTGCTAAAATGGACGATAACGTGTAAAAACAAACGAAAACGTGCAAATACGGACAAAAACGTGTAAAACAGATGAAAACGTGTAAAAACAGATGGAAACGGATGAAAACATGTTAAAACGAACAAAAACGTGTAAAAAGGAACGAAAACGTGAAAAAAATGGACGAAAACGTAAGAAACTAAATTTTAAGTTATTTTTTAACAATTGTTTGTATAAAGGACCAACGATGCAAGTTTAGGGTAAGATAACAAAATATTAAGTTATTTATTAACGGTCGTTAGTATAAAGGACTAACAATGCAAGATTTTATGTTAACGGGTACACAGAAAGGACTAACTATAGAGGTTCAGTGATAGAATGTGAAAAAAAAAAAATAGCTACATACAACCACAAAAGATGGTAAGTTAACTACATTTTCAAGTGATTTGCCCTAAAAGTTTTCCATACATACGAGAAGATGGGAAATGTCAACAAAACTTTTTCTCTTTTATGACAAACTTTTTTTCTTTTCCTTTTTTTTCTAATCCACTAACCCTCTAGTGACGTCCTTTGTGACACTAAAACCAAAGTCACAAAATAGCGACACATTAGTGACATCTTAGCGACGTCAACTTCTTCAACGTTGCAAACTATGCCGCAAAATAAGTCGCAAACCGTTTTCAAATATTAATGTGGCAACTTGTGTCACAAATTCGTCGCTATTTTAGCGCCATTTAAGACCATATCGCAAACTCAATTATGTGACATCCAAAAGTACGTGGCTAAATGAGACGTTAACTTGAGACTTCATAAAAAGAAGTCGTTAATTGTGTCGCATATTTTGCGATGTACATGGAAATCACTGTTTATGTCGCAACTTATCGGCTTCAACATTGATCCATAAATACTTCATAACATATGCAGATATTTTTTGTTACAAAACTTTGTGTTGCGTTCACAAATGTATCATAAGGCAATTAATGGTATGATAATAAGTTAATGACTTAGATATATGAACAAATACAAACTGGGCCTGAGAAAGAGCAATCGGGCATTACAAATTATAGTTGGTCTTCCAGTAATTTTTTAACTCCACTTTAATTATAATATCTTTTTTAGGGATTTGCGGCACATTCACATAACGAAAATATGCTCCGAATCAATATGTGATCAACCATCGGATTAATGCCCTAACAGCTTCACGATAACCACAACAATACAACCGCAAGACCACCACAACACAACCACAAGTCCACCGCATATACTGTAACTTGATCCGACGACTTAATTAGTGAGTGTTTTTGAGGTTTTGACTGATTAATCGATGAAGATACATATGAGGTTAGCTGATTTGAGGTTTGAATTGAGAACATTGCATATCAAAAGTGTTTGCTTAATGTCCTCTACATTTTAATCTGTTAACATCTAAATTCTAGAGTTTCGTTTGTGTTTATGATGAGGACGTCGCGTGTTTGATGAATTGTTGTATGTACGTTTTGTCATGTAAGTGTTGAGTAGTCAGGTATGACTATTAGATAATAAAGGCCCGCAACCCCGTTGGGTTTGGCCCGTTTAGTTAATAAGGTTAGGTTAGTTTTGTAGTTTATTACATATTTTGTAATCTTTTTTATTTTGTGAATTTGGTAATACTTTTCAGCATTCCCTTAATTTTTACATGATATCAAGAGCTTGGTTGAAGACTAAGAAAAAAGAAAAAAGAAGTTTGCTTGCTGAATACACGAAAAGAAAAGTGTTGGAAATGTATATATTTACAAACATGTGAATGTCCGGATTCGAACTCGTGACCACGGGATTGCACACATTAGCGAATGAGAATTAAAGTTAATAATTAATGTTTATGTTTACGATTAATTATTACACATTAAGTCCGGTTAACGATCGTTAAGTATTTAACGGAAAAATGACTAACGTCCGTTAAATGAAAAGAGAAAGGACTAGAAATGGAAAACTTGGAAAAGTTATGGGTTTTCCCTTGGGCTTTCTACATGGCCGGCCTAGGGGGGCTTTCCAAGCCCTAAATCATATCTTGTTCCAAAAGTTTCCCTACTAGTATATAAAGAGGGTTAGGTTCTAGGGTTTCATACACTTGTGCATTGAATTAACCCTAGATCTCTCCTTCTCCTCTCTCTTGTCCCAATCGGCCGAACACCCCATTTGTAAGGGAGTTTGGTTTCGTTTTTCTTAAACGAGGACTTGTGTTAGATCTAGCAATCGCTTGATTCGTTGGTTAATTCGTGTGTACAAGAACGTGGTTGTAAGACATTATTCTTACACCAATTAGTACTTCTTTGTTTTGCTTTGCTCGAGGGTTGTTTTGCTTTGCTCGAGGGATTTGACATTCGCAAGAGGTAAGCGTTACGCATACTTTGATTAATTAATTTATTTGTTATGATCTTAAGTCTTCCGCTGTGTAATCTTGATGTCTTTATGTTTTATTGTATTTTATATATCATAAACTCAACAGTGGCATCACGAGCCTTGTATAACAAGTAATTAATTACTGAAACACATAATTAAAATAAACATGAATGTGTTCTTTTTTTGTATGCATAGATCTAGGGTTTGCAATCCTAAACCCTAATTTTTTATAGGGGGCGTTTATTTTGGTACCCTAATTAGGGTTTTGTAAACTAAAGTTTTAATTGGATTAGAAACCCTAAGATGCATGCAACTTTATGTGTATATGCGTAACTCTGTTTTAATTGCATTAATTGTTAAGTGTAATTTTATGTCCATGATAATTATATGCATGTTTTATCATGGATCTGATTTTATTGTATGTCTTTCTTGTTTAAGTGATATACACTAAATTTTGATAGATCTAAAATTGGGGAAGACCTCCATCATTATTAATTTAATAAGATTTATCAAAAACGTTTGCATGTGGCTATTTGATATGCATGACTTTTATTTGTTATGCATTTATTGTTTATTTGTTTATTTTTACAAATACTTGCTTGTTTGTTATGTGTAACAAGGGTATTTTTACAAGAAAAATAAACCGACCTAAACAATGGTGAAACATGTAATTTTAAGAATAGTAATCATAATCGTTTAATTGATTGATGACTTTGGTACAAATGGTGTGAACGGCTCACCCATTAGAATGAACTAATAAAAGGGGTTTAAAGAAGTGCGCACAGTCACACTGAAAGGATGTCTAAGGTTGTGCTTTAGCGCGTGCACAGTCCTCTCCCTCGTAAGTTCGAATGGAGCTACTTAGTAAGTCATTAAATGTGCAAGCTCATCTTAAGGGCGAATTAGTGTTGATTCCATGCGCCACTTAGGTTGTAATTATCCGAAACACTAAGTGTTTACACTTATGCAAAAGTACGGTATAATGGATGATAATTAACACTAATTCCTTGATTGGTGAACCCAATACCTCAATTAAAGTTTGATGATGAAAAGCTTATACATTAAAACAAGATATAAATGTTTTAATAAAAACTATGCTACAAAGATGAATGCATGACATCTTTGTACATATTTGATTTAACATCAAAACTATTACCCTTTAATTTAAGTTATATGCCATCCAACGAAACGGAAACACCTAAGATTACTTTCTATTTGCGTGAGAACGTGACTTAGATCTTAATCGAAGGGTAAAATGTCCACGTGTCGTGAGAACGGGCATGGACGATTTTGCAGTTTCTTAAGTTGGAAAACTTAATTGAGTTTTGTAGTGAGAACTGGCAACTCAAGGCATAAGATGGGATAAAACATGTTTACATGGCAATTGAAATTGGCTATATGTAAATCCCATAAATCTAGGAATTGCAATTGAAATTGGCAATTGAGCAAAAGCTCTACCATTTTGTATAAGGTTCATTACTAGCACATCAACTGATGTGATCAGATTATGACAATTTGGATCCTAGTTTTTCAGTGGAAATTAAATGGTTATATGCTTATGAACCATGGGTAATTAATTTTCTTGAAAAGGTTAATTATCGAAAATACTAAAATTGAATTTTGTAATTCTTTTGAATGTATAATTGCAACATTTAACCGTAAACAAAGTTTAGTCTTTGATCAAGAAATTGCTCCATTCGCTTTCAAACAAATGTTTGATCGAGAATAATTTATTGAAAAGACAAACGAAGTCTCTTTTCCATGGGAGAAGCATTAGACTCAATCCTATTCCTTTTCATGAATGAGAAAGGTATAATAGGAACGTTTTGACTTGTCTAAGTTCTAATGTAACTCATAGCAATGAATTGCACGTCATATTTTCCATAAAGATTTCATTAACTTCATTTGGTGAATGAATCCTTTGTAACAACATGAATGTTGGTTAACTGGAAAACATGTATATGAGTTACTAAATTAGAAGCTAGACTAATTACCAAAATTGGTAAAAGGAAAACTAGCTTAATTTATCTAGTTGGTTTACTTTAACCTTTAAAGGTGCTACATACCAGTATGGGATGGTAGACCTGTTAAGGAAGAAATTGCATACCCAATTTTTCAAGTTAATAACATTGATGGATAACCCATCATTCAAAGAGTAGAATACACTTTTTAGTACCTTAGTAATGATTACGTATGGTTCTTTAAAGGTGTAAGAAAGTAAAAAGCAAGCAAGTTGTTTTCACTGGTTATGCAACACTTACAATGTTGTCAGATTCAATGGGAGCATTTGTGTTGCATTATTGAATAAGAAGTTGTTTTAATGATTTCTAATTCAGTGGGAGCTACAAGCCTTATTTCTGTGTAGTAACCCGATTATCTTCAAAAGATAATTACTTTCCAATTGTAGGCACTTATGTTTTTTTAAGGATTGTCATGTGCGTTTCCATACAAATCAATATAGTCCTAAATCTACTAGTTATATCTATGACACAAATCATATTAATCAAATAAACGAACGTGTATCGTGTTGTTTATATGTTACATGATGTTGTTCCATGCACAAGTGGGAGAAATCTTTATTGTGTGCAAGGTACAATACATATTAATATGATTTAAGTGAATTCTCTTGACTGAAAAGTAACGTTCTAATAGGAAGTATACATTTAAATATGTATGATTGCCCTATTAAGAACATGTGTCAAGATGATAACAAAGACTACTTTATTTTAAATATTTATGTCATTCAATATTTAAGAAACACTTGTAGTTACAATTTATGTTACGTGAGAACGTGAACTAGATTGTAGCCCAAGGTAAAATATCCACGTGTCGTGAGAACGAGCATGGATGATTCTGCAGTTTCTTACATGGAACATTTCATGGAATGACATAATTAAATGAAGTAATCTAATACTACTTTGAATTTAAGTATTAGTTGAATGACTTAAATATATGTAGTAATTATTAACTTGAAATATTAATTGAAACATGAGGTGGTGTTCATAATTACTTTAATTATAAATGTTTATGATTTTGTAAAGTCACAAACATAAAGTCTTTTAAAGACTTACAATATAAAGTAAGACGTTAACTTGCTATGTTTTAAGACATTTGCATGAAGTCAATGAGTTGATCAATGACTTATAACGTATAGTGGGATTATAACCGATATGTCTTTTGACTTGGTCAAAATACTTGTGTTATAATGCATGCAATTGATTTGGTAATTCTATTGTACCATTAAGTTTTACTTTGTTGGTAAATAGGTAAGCCATAGAGTAGATGGTTATCTAAAATATTGTTAGATTTTCTTACAATATTAATTCTAATGAAATACCATAGTTTTATGGTATGTTCGGTTAGAAGAATCAAAATCTATTGGCATGTTTGATTCAAGATAACTATAGTTTCTTCCACATGTTATCAAGGTTAGAAGATTGAGTACAGATTGAATATACTCAATAAGACTCCAACCTAGAAGATTGATAAGACACCATTTGTTTATGGAATGTGATGAATCACATTAAGTCTTATAAATGAAGTTCTGAATTTGTTAAACTACTTATAGAGTGAGTTGTAACAAACTAATGTTAGGAACTGTCAATGTTTTTTTGTAGTATCCCAAAAGAGAACAATGTATTGTTGCTCTACTTGATAAACTATTTAAAGGTAATCTTTAAATTTTTAAAAGGCAAGTGGGATTTTTGTTTAGATCTTGAAAGATTGAATTACAAAATACATAATCTTCTAAAATGCACTAGCAAATATCATAATGAGGCTAAACATGAAAATGATAGACCTTAATATGATGGAATTGTCATTCATAGATTAAAGTAAGGATATCTCAGATATTTAATATGTTGAGGAATATGAGTTACAGGATCATGGTAAGTCTGTTAATCATAATGATGAATTTATCAAATGTTGAATTGTGGTAAATCAATCATACTATGAATGTTGAGATGTTGTCCATAAAGATAATCAACTTTAGATACTTGGTTTATCTTAATAATGAATATGAGTTTCTTCAAAGGATGGAAACCCTAGTGGTTTAAATCTTTATGTAAAAATCATATGGACAATATTGTACACATATTTAATGCATGTCTAGTGATAATAATATTAATCATATTTAAGCAATTAACTATGATTGAATATTCTTTACTAGATACATTAAATAGAAGTATAAAGATTATAATTGTCATACTTAGTTTCATTGATATGAAATTTTGACAATGAATGTCATAACTCTTTGTTGTGGAATTACTTTTGCGAGGACGATGAGTAATACAAAGAAGTTTTATGAATTCAAATAATCCTTGGATATGTACAAACTGCAAGAATCCATGAATGGATATATGCAAGCATCTAAGAGATGTTTCTTCTGTTTAATATTAAATCCATGTTTGATTTAATAATTAAAATAAGATAGCTCATAAGTATTCCTAAAAGCTAGTGGGAGTATTATTTTAAATCTTATATGTTGTATGGGCAACTACATTCCACCTAAATTAAGTTTTAGTTTGGAATGAACTTCGTTTGTAAGATTTGAAAATAAGATATATAACCTTGAAAAATATGTTTATTATTATAAACATATGCGGTAAATAAATGAGTCTAATAGAACATGATGAATACATATCTTTGACAAGATAGATGAGATCTTAAAGTTTAACTTGAAGATTCATCATGAACATCATGTTGTGTATAAGATTGTTGTGTCATGCTTGATTACAAGATGATTTGACAACATTGAAAGTTGTTAGTGTAATAAATATTTTAAAAGGAATATGTTTGGATTTAGAATCACATTCCACAGTCTGGAGATGCTCCTAGATTCTATGGATGGAAATATGACAATTATTTCATAATTGTCATTGCCAACAAACTTGAGTTTGGTAGGCACCAACATTACACTATAACTGTTCAAAGTTTACGGACGTTTAAAGAGCATATTGTTGTACACAATGATGCTGGTATAATTGAGATGACACTCAATTCTAGTCATGGTATCCTTGATGATGACCATGTTGACTAGTTATGCTCAACTAGGAGCATAGTTGCATTATACATTAAAGAAAAAGAATACTTTAAAACTTTAAAGTTTTGAAAGATGATTGTCATAAAAGGGTGGTTCAGGTTATCACGCACCTTATGGAATGATATGACAATATCAAGATATGTGTAAACATATACAAGAAATTCACTTATTGAATTTTTTTTGAAATAAGTATTCTCAAAATTCTTATAGATCAAAGTTAATTGAAATTATGCCTTGTCAACAAGTATGATTCTCATGATTTGTGGCAAAATTTATTAACTAGTATTATCATGCATTGATCTATTTAGTATTTGGATAAAGGATATTAAACAATTATTATTTATAATGAATTAAAGTACGGTATACGTTTAATTTCATTTATAATATTGTGTCCTATATTTGCATGTTTAAATCCATGAATAACTTAAGTTATTCTAAATAGTCCGTTGTCAATCAATAACATGGGAATGATATTGAATTAAGACAAATCTGAGTATTAGTTAGAATATACTTGAAAGTATATTGATGCGTAGCATGACTAATTTCAGATGATATTCAATGAATTGAATATACGACTTATCCCACCCGCATGATAATACTTTATGGATCTTTGTCATTAAGTATATCATGAATATTTATCCTCTGACTTGAGATACAAGAGATATGTCATGGATGTAGTGCATTTCTGTGAAGCAATCTAACGCTATACGTAAATGGTAGTTATAAGGGTTGTTTTCAGAAATGTTGCGAAATTTATGAATCCTGCTTGTAGTCAAAATGGGATTTGTTTCCTTCAAATTTATTTTGAAGTATAATACTCTGGGCCTCGTAGGATTGTTAAGATGTTTGTATGGCCATACCCAAGGTCTTTTGGAATATGTTCGGAAGAATTGATAATCTTAATAAATCATATAAAGCGAGAAACAGAATAGTTAATTAAGAAATGAGTGAGATCCATATTCTTATTAACATGGTATTAGAAACAAAAGGATGAATATGATGATGAATCATCAAACTTGGTTTTCTCCAGAAAACCATACACGAGTTGTACCGGGGGCATTGGCGTGTTGCTAGACGCTAACCAATGTTATTTCACATTTTGTAAACATATCCAAGTGGGAGCCGTTGGAAATGTATATATTTACAAACATGTGAATGTCCGGATTCGAACTCGTGTCCACGGGATTGCACACATTAGCGAATGAGAATTAAAGTTAATAATTAATGTTTATGTTTACGATTAATTATTACACATTAAGTCCGGTTAACGATCGTTAAGTATTTAACGGAAAAATGACTAACGACCGTTAAATGAAAAGAGAAAGGACTAGAAATGGAAAACTTGGAAAAGTTATGGGTTTTTCCCTTGGGCTTTCTACATGGCCGGCCTAGGGGGGCTTTCCAAGCCCTAAATCATATCTTGTTCCAAAAGTTTCCCTACTAGTATATAAAGAGGGTTAGGTTCTAGGGTTTCATACACTTGTGCATTGAATTAACCCTAGATCTCTCCTTCTCCTCTCTCTTGTCCCAATCGGCCGAACACCCCATTTGTAAGGGATTTTGGTTTCGTTTTTCTTAAACGAGGACTTGTGTTAGATCTAGCAATCGCTTGATTCGTTGGTTAATTCGTGTGTACAAGAACGTGGTTGTAAGACATTATTCTTACACCAATTAGTACTTCTTTGTTTTGCTTTGCTCGAGGGTTGTTTTGCTTTGCTCGAGGGATTTGACATTCGCAAGAGGTACGTTACGCATACTTTCAGTTAATTAATTTATTTGTTATGATCTTAAGTCTTCCGCTGTGTACTCTTGATGTCTTTATGTTTTATTGTATTTTATATATCATAAACTCAACAAAAAGAACATATTTTGGAAGGGTACTGTACACGAATGGGAAAGTTGTGGGGTATGATTTTGTTTGGTATGTAATTGTTTTGGTCTCAAGACACGTCAGACATAGTGGGTCGGTTAATACATATGTGATTGGATAATTCCACAATATAGAAATTTTAGACTTTGTATGATCGCTACTGTTTAGTTTCATTATATTTGCTGATTCGTTTTGGGTTTGATATGTATTTATTTGGTTCCGCATTTGGTTCGGCAATCAGTTTGGTTTGTTTGGTATTGTTATTGGTATCGTTATCTGTATTTGCATCGGTTATAATGTATTTTAGTGATGGTGATGTTACAGTCTTAATTAATCCGATTGTGTCTTGAATAGTTATGTGTAACATCTCGACATCAACATGTTTTGGTTTCACACGTGGTTCTGTTTCTGGTTCGCCTAGTTTTACCTGCATCTGTCTGAATCTGAATATGTTTTGTCGAATCTGCTATTCGTCTACCTCTTTTCGGATCTCTATGCCTGAATCAGTCTGCTTGAATCTGCTCTTCGTCTACCTCTGTTTGGACCTAACTGCTGAATCTGCCTGCCTAAATCTGCTTTTCGTCTACCTCTGTTTGGACCTCTCTGCCGAACTTGTATATGTCTGCACCTATATGTCTGAATCTGTATCGGTCTGTCTGCCTGTTCTACTATCGTTCATCTCCTTATTAATGTTGCTTGTCTGCATCTGCACATGGTTCTTTAGATTGCATCGGATTAAGACTCCGTCTAGCACCGTGTTTGTACTCTAGGACACTCTGCTTTCGTTTGCTTTTTAGTTTTATTTTATTTTATGTTTGACAAACTCTCAATGTTTATCGCTACAGCATGTCGAGTTTGAGAGGAGGTGTTAGGTAATAAAGACCAGCAAGCCCGTTGGGTTTGACCCGTTTAGTTACTAGGGTTGGTTTAATTTTTTAGTTTATTTAATATTCTGCACTCTTCTATATTTTGTGAATTTGATAATACTTTTCAGTATTCCCTACAATGACAAGTTTATTATCCATGTTTTAGTCGTTACACTGGTGCTCGAGAAGTCGAGTCATATCGTGGATTTAACTTATTGATCGTGCTGCAGGTTTAAAGTTGTAGGAGATGCGTTTGTATTTGGAGACAAGCTCTAAGATTCCTATTCTATAGTTGTGATGTACTCTTAATGGCTAGGTTCATATGTTTTTCATACGGTGAGTCTGTGATAACTTAGCTTGGTTTTTGGACAAATACAAGTTGTTTCCGCAAACTTTGGTATCATTGTTTTGCAGATTGAGAAGTTTAAGAAAGCTGGAGGCGCTTCTGTAAAAAAGGTAAATTTCTGCCCTAGAGTGTCCTTTGCTAACAGTAAGAACATATGGACAAGTCATCCGTATGTAGGTAAATGATCATGCTTTTACATTATTGTCCATGGTAGTGTGAAAATCAGTGAGTTAAGATGCTCACTTTAGTTGTTGTTGAAAGCTTCAAAATTAGTTAGTTTGCATTCTATAGTAAGTCCTAGAGTTGTCGGAGCTCAGATCCACTTTCATGCGCGTCTCTCCCTCTCTGTACTTTTCTTGAAATGAAAATGGAACTAGTGGACATAGGTGACACTATAGGCTAAAGTATGTAATAGAATTGAGAGACATTTAGTGCTGTTTTCTCTATTGCAATCTGATGTACTCAAGTGCCAAATTGTTCGTTGTTAAATAGCTTAGTTCTAAATCAGTTTATTGATCAACACTGGCTCATGACGTGGCTGTTGCAACTTGGTAAGGGTATCTACTCTTTGCTTACTCTTACTTTATAGCATGTTGTTAAGCATGAACCCAAATTACTTTTATGCAGAAATCTCATGCATTAACTTAAGATTATTTTTAACATGATTGACCAATTCGACCCATTTGATCAAAATCTCTACATGCCTTAGAGTTTCTGATGTTTATGAATGAGGCAATGATTTTACGTTGTTTCATATTTTAAACTAAATCATGAAGATAAAGAGTTAGTTAAAATCATATTTCTAGGTTTGTAAGTTTAACTATACATTCGACATGTTATTTATCACTGGGTTATATTATTCCTTTTCTCGATTTTGTTACTACTGCCACAGATGTGGAAACGGTCGCCTGGACAGATTATTACTTAGTTAACTATTGATACTCTTGGGTATTAAATTTCAAGGGACTCAAAGATTTTGAATTGGGTTTTTATTGGAATTGTGGTGACAATGTTTGTTGATTATGTTTGTAGAAAAATAGTTTGCAACTTCGATATACTACTCTCTATGTTTGTACTGAAAAAATAAAAAGCTCATTGTTGGGCCACTACTTGTAATTCTTATATTTGTATTGCTCTGAATTTCTAATTCACATATTAATGTCACATGTAGTAATGGAGCTAAAAAACAGTGGCACAAAAGAGACTCGGAAAAATAGCGATTTTGGTGCAACTGAAATAGTAACATTTTCAAATTTAGCGATGTGTATAGCAACTTAAGCGAGGTCGTTAAAAGATAGCGACACAAACGGCGACATGATATATTGATGTCTCAATTTCGACATACTACGAGAAGTCGTTATACTTGTCGCTATATATAACGACATATTTTCACAAGTCGCAGAAATCTGCCACTCGTTTACAGCGACGTAGCAGTTTAAGTCGCTAAAAATGTCAGGCATAAAATACGTCGCAAAATATGTCGCAATAGAAGTCGCTAAAGGACATTTTTCTTGTAATGTGAAAAGCATTTTTTACACAAAAATTAATTGTCAATTTATTTTTATTTTATTTTTTTGAACGGCAAAGATAATTTTAATAGAACTAGCAAGAAGCTAACAAAAATTACATGGGTTTAGAAAGAGCAATACAAGGGTTACAAATCCATTCAATCCAGTTTGGTTTGATTTTCTTTTGCCTAAACGTGATCCAACTGTGCGAGGAGAGCTTAATATTAGTTAAGATGAGCTGTTTGTTGGGCCGTTTGGTTCGAAAACCATGTCGCGCGGAATCTCCATAAGTACCAAAGAGTGGTTTGCACCACTACATCGAAGAAGTTCTTTAGGTTGCCGGGGACGGAGTCAGATCGAAAGAGTGATCGCATCTTGAAGAGTAGTGATTGAGATGCTATTAATTTGCCACCAGTCAATGATACTTTTCCAAATATCTTTTGCTACAACACATTCCACGAATAGATGCTCTTCTGTCTCAATCGCCTCATCACATATTGGGCAGCGAATGGAGTGGAGATCAATTCCTCTTAAGTCTAGGTTTGATCTTGTGGGAAGCCTTTTATGGGAAGTTCTCCAAGTAAAAATGTTGATTTTCAATGGAAGAATTTTATTCCACCGTGTAGGGATATTGGACGGATGAGGGTTGTATGCCTTGTAACTAATGTATGCTCTCATGCCTTTAACTGTGAAAGCCCGTGTATCATCTGCCAAACATTCCCAAGTATCATGGCAAAGGGATAGGCGAAGTTGGGCCACCAAAGAGCAGAGATCTGAGAGCTCTTGAAATTCAGCAGAAGATCTTATTGGCCTGGTCCATGACCAATTGAAAACGAGGCCTATTAAGTTGTCAGGACCAGTATTTTGTTGAAGAGCATTGAGCTATAGGAACAAATAGGATGATGAAATAAAGGTGCTCTTTCACTTACGAGACATGATGGATTGGCTTCTAGACGAAAGAGTCTTGGGAAAGTTTCTTTTAGAGAAGAGCCTCCTAACCAGTTATCAAGCCAAAAGCAAGTATTACGTCCATTTCCTATTTTTTTCTTGAAGATTGAGGGGAGGTGAATACCGATTTTCATGAGCTCATCTTTGAGCTTGACAATTGGTACCATGGACTGATTTAGACTTGATGATAGGTATGTCATTGAGGCCACCATCTCTACCATGTATGGATCGAATTACTTGACTCCAAAGTGCATGATCTTCATTGTGAAATCTCCACCACCACTTGCAAAGCATTGCTTGGTTACTCGAATGTAAATCACCAATGCCGAGACCTCCTTTGGATATAGGTGAGGTAGCTTTGTTCCAAGCAATCCAAAATATTTTTTTACCATCCATTGATCCTCCCCAAAAAAAATTTCTTCTAATTCCTTCAAGTTTGTCAATTACTGTTGTAGGAGCCTTGAAGGTTGAGAAGTAATATACCCCAAGGCTACCAAGAACGGCCTTTATTAAAGTGAGTCTTCCCCCGATTGACAAAGATTTCGCTTTCCATATAGAGAGTCTCCTATAGAATTTATCAACGAGATTATTCCAATTTGCACATCGAGACATTTTTGCTCCTATCGGAAGACCTAGGTAGGTGCAAGGAAAGTGTGAAGGAAGACAACCAATAGTGGAGGCTAGTGAGTTTAGTTCCATGTTAGTGACCCCAATACCAAACAATCTGCTCTTGTTGAAATTAACTTTTAACCCGGATGCAAGATGAAAACAAGTCAATATTGAAAGGTTTCTTACATTCATTAACGACCATTCCCCCATTATCAATGCATCATCCGCGAATTGAATGTGTGAGACATTGATGTTATCTTTTCCCACTTTTATTCCTTGAAAGATGTTATTATTCCTAGCATGAACGAGAGCGACATTGAGAGCTTCAATTGCAAGAATAAATAGAAAAGGAGATAGGGGGTCACCTTGCCTTAAGCCTTTTTCTATTTTAAACTCTTTTGTTGGTGATCCATTGACTAAGACCGAAGCATATCCCGAGTTAAGACAAGATGAAATCCAATTTATCCATTTGACACTAAACCCCATTTGAGTCATTATAGAGTTTAGAAAAGACCAATTCAACGAGTCAAAGGCCTTCTCAAAGTCAACCTTTAAAAACATAAGTCTCTTTTTATGCTTCTTTGCCCAAGAAATAATCTCATCAACGATGAGGGGTCCGTCTATAATTTGCCTTCCTTTTATGAATGCCATTTGAACTTCTCCAATAACCGAGTGAATGACTTGTGCAAGACGATTAGCGAGGACTTTGGCGATGATTTTATATTGACATCCAATAAGACTTATCGGACGAAAATCACCAATTACAAGAGGGTCATCTACTTTTGGGATGAGAGTAATGAAGGAAGAATTACAACCCCTTGGAATGAAGGCCGAAGTCTCAAAGTCCTTAACATAGGCAAAAATATCATGTTTGACGACTTCCCATTTTTTCTTGATGAATTTAAAAGTAAATCCATCCGGGCCCGGTGCTTTGTCACTCCCGCAATTCCAAACCGCATCTTTGATTTCTTGATGAGTGAAGGGTTGATCAAGGTATATTGAGTGAGCTAAATCAAGTTGTTTAAAAGAATTGCAAGAGAATGAGGGTCTTGAATGATTACTTTCCTTGAACTTTGAAAGGAATGAATGGAAAATATGATTTTTTATGATAAAGGGCTCTGTTGTCCATGAACCAAGAATATTTAGACCATTGATTCTTGAGCGATTGTATTTGGAATTGATCATACCATGGAAGAACTGTGAGTTCTCATCTCCATCCATCGTCCAACGTGCCTTTGCCTTTTGACGGATATCAAGGATTCTACTGTGTCCAACGTGCCTTTGCCTTTTGACGGATATCAAGGATTCTACGGATATCAACGTGCCTTTGCCTTTTGACGGATATAAATTGTCAATTTATAAATCACAGTTATCTTCTCATATGTCTAGATAGGAGATGTGAATGCGTTGAAAAGTTGTTTGATTCTTATATTTGCAAAAGTCATTAGTAGTATCCATATGGACGGTTTTTTTTTAACTAACTCTCTTGTTTACATGCAAAAATTAATATAGCAATGTACATATTTGTTTATTTTCTTTATACTACTAGTTTAAACGTACTTATAAAATATCAGGAAAAAGTTTGTTAAAATAAACATACAATAAAAAGGGTTAATAACCTATTAAAGCATCATACTTGTCACAAATGTCAGTTCGACGTAGCGAACAAAAAAAATATCTCTTTTGGCCACTTATCTTGTCTAATATGTCTGTATGATACATTAAGTACCCCCAACTGCAGGTAAAATACACGTAGCCGGTTTAAAAGTCCACGTCACCCTCAACTGCCTATCACAACTCTATATATTATTTAAAAGGTCAAAACAGATTTCACCTCACCTCCCTTCTTTCTCCCCTATCTCTCTCTCTCTCACACACACACACACACACACACAAAATAAACACCAGATTCAACAAACACACAAAAACCAATCAAACCATCTTGACTTTCCTCATTTGAGGAATTAACAACCTGAACACCATCATCTCACCGGACCATCTTCTCACCGGACCACCACCACCGGACCATCATCTCACCGGACCACCACCGGACAATATCCTAAGCCGCATCACAAAAATAAAATTATAAGCCGCATCACAAGCATTCTCAAATTAGCCAAACATGTTGAACAACATATTCAAAATAAAGCATCAAAATATCAAATCAATACATACTTATCAAGAGCTTCAAGATACTTTTGTTTCCTGATCTCGAAGAAAATCTTCATTGAGTATCTGTTACATCAACCTTGGTGTAACCAGACAAATATTTCTCGACTTCATCCCATTCACCGGCATGCACTTCTCCTCAAAATACTTGACGTTAAAGTAAAACCCAGATTCTTGCTCAAGCCTACACAAACACGCGAATTGTAATACTCCCTTAAAATAAACCACTATGAAATAAGCAGTCCCTAAACAAAGTTTTTAAACCCAAATAAGGTGTTTGTTTTATTGAACCACTCCAAACTATGTATCTTCTAACAATTAAGCACATAAGCAGAAAAAATGCAATCCCAGACATCCTCTTACAAATTAAACCCACCATCCTCACCACTCGTAGCCTTTAAAAGTGACGGATCTACTTGAAACTTTATGTGGTGATGGCGGGGCGCGCGTGGTGATGGTGGAGTGTTGTAATATGGCGCGTACGGTGGGGATTAGTGATGAGGGGATCACAAAGGGTGTTTTAATGGTGGCGGTGTAGTGTGGTGAGGCGGCGGTGACGGTGGGTGGCTACCTCCGATCTAGTCAAAGTGTATGCATAGTAACAGGAGGTGATGGGGTGGGTGGGATATATATGATCTAGTCAAAGTATCATTAATCAAGACAAGGATATATATGATCTAGTCAAAGTGCCAGCTGTATGATGTTGGGTGGGTGGGTGCCAAGTAGGATAAGATCATGTTAAACAAAACCGGATACCGGTTGTATAAGTTACCAAATGTATCATACAGACATAATAGACAAGATAAGTGGCCAAAAGGGTGATTTTTTTTGTTCGCTACGTCGAACTGACAATTGTGACAAGTATGATGCTTTAATAGGTTATTAACCCCAATAAAAACAGGTAGTGACATGTTTTCCACAGTACAGATTTCTTACATCAAGTGGTATTGTCCTCCATTTTTCACTTTGGTCTCTACTCAACTAGTTTGGACAAGTGGTAATGCAATTGTCCAAAATGACCCGTTTTCATAGTTTGGCTCTTTTGACCAGTTTTTGGGTATCCGTACCCATCGGCATCACATGTTTGTGCCTCCAAACTAGTATTTAGTATAAGCAATCATGTGGCGCCCAACAAAGAACTAGCTAGTTAACACATGTTTAAGCATTATTTCATACTAGACGAATACCCGCGCAAAGTGAGGTATATAGCCACAAATAATTATACTTGTGAACTTGTGGTTCTGATGTATCTTTAATTTTGATGCAACCCTTAATAGTCATTGCGAGAAAATAGTTTACGTGTTATAAACAAAAAACGATAAAAATTTGAGGATTAAACAATATTTAAAATATTAATTTAGTGCTGGATTTTGTTACCATTTTTAATCAACGGTATTATAAGGTTTACACGTAACTCAAATTCAAGGACTTTTAAATTTAAGGATTAACATGCATGCATTATAAGTAGTATAGATATTTACGTGAAATTAAACAGTCGATTAAGGAAACATGACAAGACACAGTGAATATTTAATTTCCATCATTTTTTAAACTTGATATGTCTTAATTAGAGATTAGTTACAATCTCCCAGGTCGATCTGCTTCACAAGGCAAGCAATCTCTAACGTGGCTGTCGGCATAGAAAGTCAACTTCACCGTTTAGGTTAATTGACACAAACAAAGTATTGTATAATTTTGCAAGTGATAGAGACCTTTGGTTAACAACATACCGCTTCATGTACGTACTGCTTCTTGTATTTCCTAAGAACCAAACCTGACAATGAAATGTTTAACATAGGCTTTATACATGATCATTATGTATCAAGATTATCAAGATATATTGTATAGTTGCACAAGTCCGGATTTATACATCCATGTCGTCACCATTGGCATCACATGTTTGTGCCTCGAATGTAGGCTAAGAGCAGCAAAATATCACATGTTTAAGCATTATTCAATATGCATATGTGAACACAAACAGCCAATTAAGGGAAGCACACATTTTTGTATTATTTAACATCCACCATTGTCTAAACGTAATATTTAAGTAGAGATTAGTTGCAACCTCCAGGCATGCTTCACGAGGCAAGCATAACATGTCATTCTTTGTCAGCATGACATGTCATCTTTAAGGTTAAATATGCAAGAAGATGGTGTAAAATTGTATAAGGTTTTTCGAATTGTGTTTTGTGATTACATAAGTATGTAGCATTACATGTGTGTTTATAAGGATAGGGTTAATGGCATGTAATAGCAACATACTTTTCCATTATCAGATACGAACTCAAAATAATACAATACCATTATATTTTTCATTTTGGTTGGTGAATCTCCGCTCAACTAGTTTGGACAAGTGGTAACGCAATTGCACAAAATGACCCGTTTTCATAGTTTCGGACCCATTGGCTAGTTTTTCAGGCACGATCCATACCCAGCGGCATCACACGTTTGTGCCTCAAAACTAGTAGTATTTAATATAAGCAATCACAAAGTGCCCAACTAAGAACAACTAGTTAACACACGTTTAAGCATTGTATTTCATATGCTTATGTGAACACTAACAGCCAACTAAGAGTACATGACAACACAAATTGTAATATTTTAAGTAGAGATCGATTAGTTGTAAGATCTCAATCAAGCTACATGATGCAAGCAACCCTAACGTGGCTATTGTCGGCATAAAATGTCAACTTCATCTTATAGCTTAAATATTTAAGAAGATGGAAGGAGGATCGACACAAAAAAACTAAAAAAGTAATGTGTATTTTTGCAAGTGAAAGAGACCTTTAATATCTCCAACGAGTCTGTATTCACATAAATTGTCACTGGTGAGAGCTGAAAATGCTAAATTAAATCATAGGAATCGTAAATGCATCAAAACTAAATGCAAAGAATACCATAAAATCATACCTGTTCAGGCCTTATACAAGAATTGAGAACAGGATATGTGACAGCCAAAAAGTAAGAATTAGCAACACAAGAGCCCTGTGCCACCCATAGACAGGTATATGAGATCAACTGTTGTTAATTTGAGTGACGCAATTAAAAAAAAATGGATGAGGTTTTCCAGTTCAAGTTACTTGGGAGGGCGAGTCTTTGACTCACATGTGCACGGCCTAACCGAGGTATCCCCGTGCCCGACCATTTTTGTGGCCAAATTCTGAATCAGAACATTAGATGAGAAGTTAATGTTAAAAACTAACAATAAGGGTCGTATTAGGCAAAAGGTCCAAATTCAAAAAAATTAAGAAATAAAGGAGTGGAAAAATAAGACATATTACTCGAATTTGCTCTTTCACCAATTGTATTATTTTCGAAATAATTAATGTGTATCAGTTGGGAGCCAAGTTTGTCATAGACATATTAACAGAATTCGTTCTTTCACAATAAATTGATGTAAGATTTTATAGATTAAAAACTGGTCTGGTCCTCAGTTTTCACTTCGGTTGGCGATTATCGCGCTCAACCAGTTGGACTCATGGTGAAGCAAAATGACCAATTTTCTTAGTTTTTGGTTATTATTTCAGGCTCTATTCATACTAATCGGTCTCACACTCTCACGAGTTTTTGCTTTTAAATTAGTAGTATTTAATATGCAATCACGCGGTGACCAGCTAAGAACAGCTAATTAACATATGTTTAATCATATATATAACAGCCAATTAAATGACAACACACATTGTATTATTTTAAGTAGAGATTAGTTGCAATCTCCTAATCCTAACGTGGCTTTTTGTTAGCACAATAAGTCAACATAATCTTTTAGTTTAAATATCTAAGAAGATGGAAGGATGATTCACACAAAGAAAGTAAAAGAAAAAAAAATACAAATTTTAATTAAGATCAAGATGGTGAATGCAGCTTCAACTTCCAATCCAAGCATCATAGTGAATGTTGGTGAAGCATATCCATACCCTTCACATGCTATTGCCCCAAATTTTGTTACCGTGAAGCTGAGCGGTAAAAATAAATATAATCTGTGGGAAACACAAATGTTATGCCTCTTAAAGAGTCATCATATGGTTGGTTTCATCGACGGCCAGTTCCCGAGTCCTGCGGGCTATGGGAAGGGGAAAGTGGGAGATATGGAGGCATGGGTTGCGTCAGATTCACTTGTGAAAGGTTGGATTTTTGGTTCACTTTCTGAAGAAGCGGCTAGGAAGGCTGTCAATCATCTCACACACAAACACGAGAACACAGATTTCACGGCAAAAGATTTTTGGGATGAGCTACGACGTAGTTATGGTCCTTCAGTTCGTGAACAAGCAGCAGGTACTATATTTCCTTTGTTAATCAAAGTTTAATTTGTTTGGTTTTGTGATTTAGCAAACAGTTAAGGTGGTGTTTTTTTAAGCTTATATGTGGGCTTATGAGTTTATTTGATTTTGACTTAAAGCTCTAATTTTCCGGCTTATTTTGAGACTTATGGGCTTATATAAATGTATCATATTATATTAAACTTATATAAGCCCACAAGTCTCAAAATAAGCCGAAGAATTTAAGCACCGAAACACAAATAAGCTCATAAGCCACACATATAAGTTTAAAAACACCCCTTAGAACTATGTAGCTCTCACTGCTCAGAGCATAGTTATTTGAGGAGTGACTTTTATAAAGCAAATAATTTTCAATTTTTTTTTATTTTTTTATTTTTAGCGCAACTTTTTATTTATTTATTTATTTATTCCATTTTTTCATATAGCTTGTTTAGCACAAAACATAGATCTTTTTAAAAAATGCATTTGGCCCGAAGGAATTGGAAGATTGAAAATTTTGTCTCATAAAGTCTCAAAGTGCCCATATGATGTTAGATGACTTTTTAGGAACTTTGATAAAATGATGCCAAGGAACACGCCACTTTATATAACAAACCAACACTAAGAGCGGAGGGTGTGGACCTTAGGTTAATCTTTAACCTTCGTCATGTAAGCGACACGTCAGCTTTAACATCTCACCTTAACTCACAAAAAAAAACACGCCTTATCATAACATTCCCAAGGTTAAACCTTAACTCACCAACAATTAACGCCGCGTTATGGTGTTAATATGGTAGTGTTAACACCCCGTTAACACCATACACGGTATGGTTAACCTTGTGTTAACATGGGAATGTTAAGCTTTGACCTTGATGGCAAGGTTAACACACCGTTTGCTCTAAGAGCACAAGGTGTGGTAATATGCAATCCATGTTAAACCTTAACATTTGGGCGTTAAGGGCATGTTAACCACACCGTGTGTGGTGGTAAAGATCAAGCCTCAACATTGGTGAGTTAAGGTTTAACTTAGGAATGTTATGATAAGGGGTGTTTTTTTGTTGAGTTAAGGTGAAATGTTAAAGCTGATGTGACACTGACTTGACATGGTGTTAATGTTTAACCTAGATTACCATAAGGGGAGTGCTCTAATGAATCGTAACTTGATCCCATGCATTTGCATGCCTCTATTTTCAAACTCATACCATAATAGTTATTTGTTTTATTTCCATTATTCCAATAATTTATATAAACATATAAACTTACTGTTATCTATCTTATAATGTGATAACAATGCATTTGAATGTAAGATTACTTTTATATTTATACTTTTTAATACATTTGTTTTTCATGTGATAAATTTATATACAATAAAAATTCACTCTTATCTATCTTTTTTGAAGTGTATGAAAAAAAAAGCATTTTATCTTCAGATTGTTTTTGTACTTTCTAATACATTTTTTAACATATTTTTGGCTTCATGTGATAAATTGATGATTTAATTGGTATAATACATTAGAACAAATCGCAGAATCTTTAAAAAACAAATGAAAAATACTTGCAATCTTTTACACCTGTTTATAAGGTAAACTAAACTATTATTCTTTTCATATTATCTCATTTAGATTTATATTTGAAGTATGATCTGATTGTAAATATATTGGAGTTAATGTCCAACCTATCCCGAATACTTGCAATCTTTTAAAAGAAACGAACAGTTCAATTCATCCTAATTAAACACTTTTGACATAACTCGATTGTAACTCATTTTCCCCAAATATTCAAAACTTACTTAATTACATAGCGGCCGAACCTTAACATCATAATAATAAAAATATTACTTAAAATCTCGCACCATACAATTCATGGCAAATGGGTAGTTCGACATTAACGACTTGAGTCAAAATGGTTGCAAGTTTGAGCTTTTCCTCTTAATATACAATAGCCATGCGAAACAAAACTCATGCATCGCACGGACCTAAATGCCTCGTTTTAACTTAATTTAAGAGATGAGTTATATTTTAGGGGAACCAACGTAGCGTAAATTCAAGTACTCTTGAGATGCTGTTACCAACTGA
Organism: Chrysanthemum makinoi; assembly: GCA_910596185.1. Taxonomy (NCBI): domain Eukaryota; kingdom Viridiplantae; phylum Streptophyta; class Magnoliopsida; order Asterales; family Asteraceae; genus Chrysanthemum; species Chrysanthemum makinoi. The sequence continues at coordinate 329,718,502 of OU343225.1, read as the reverse complement.
GTGTTAATCTGAAGCTATATGTGTTTGCTTTAGTTTGTTGTATGAAATCCTTGGTGATTTGAATTAAAACGCATACCTTTTATGTTATAATGTAATCTTTTTAACCTTGATAACCAAATTGAGAATTTTTATCATGTAGAAACAAATATAACCACAAGACACGCAGAATCAGTAATAGAAGTGACTTCAATATCTGAAGATGCAAAATCAAAACACGAGCCAACAGGAGATAAGACGTCGTACAAAGAAACTAATAAGAAAATAGCGGAATCTAAAATTTACAAATCTGTAATAAAAGGAAAGAAAGATATCTCAATATACAATTTAAGAATAAATCGTTTTAACCCCTGGGACAAACTCACGAATAATGGAAACACAGTACTCCATGTAGCAGTGGCTTCTTCTACCAAGAATCATGAATTGTTAAAAGAATTGTTGGAAAAGACACCGACAGAGAAAACACTACTAGATTTAGTAAATTCAGATGGAAGCAGTCTTCTTCATGTTGCTGCTATTGGTGGCAACACTGAAGCTGTCGACATGTTGGTGGAAAGAAACCCAGAATTGTTATTAGCCACGGACAAGGAGGGCCTCACTCCACTTCCCTTATCTGTTTCCAATATGCATACCAAGACGTCTCACTGTTTGTTTGAGCACATTAAAGTACATGGGTATGCTTATCTTTCTTTGGGTCAAATTGATGATTCGGGTCAAAGTGACGATGGTATCAAGACATCTGAGTGTCTGGTTGAACACATGAAAGGAGAAGAGTACGATGCTCTTTTTACGGGCAAAAGTGGCGAGGAGTTTGTCGTTCTTGCTATCTCTTGTCAAGATCTCAGTAAGTCACGTCTATTGCAAAAGCTTAAATGATGGTAATTAATAATTTTTGTTCTTGCATTAATTGTATTCTTACAAAATGTAGGCTTGGCACAAATGATAATCGATCATTACGATGCCATAGTTCCCAGTAGCGAAGCTGTGCTGACGGCTTTAGCTCAAAACTTCCCACGTGAACTCAACTCTTGGGAAACTAGGAGAGGTGGTGAATTTGTTTCTATAACTTTTCAATTAATCGCTAAGCCTCTGTACACCAATTTTTTCATCTATGTTGTAGGCTTTGGTAAAGATCTTTACAGGACATTACAACCCTACGAGGCTACGTATGACAGACTTGGGGAGTATTTTGATTGGCCATGTGGTCCCCTGCTTTTCATCACATGTGCTGTTTTCTTTCTTGGTAGGTTATGAGATGATAAAAAGATGTAATAAAAAAGCAAAACAAATCTTGAAAAAAGTTTCCAAAAGATTTTAAGATATTTCATGACAAAAGAAAAGGTTGTTAACAAAAAGTTAGCTTAAAAGATATAAAATCTAAAATCTTCTTCAACAATTTGTAATTTCTCAAACTCCTATATATTGTCAAAGGGACTAGTTATACATACCCAAAAAAGTAAAAAATACATACATATGGCTTATATTTATTTATTTATTTTAACTCTGTTCTATATACATTACATTCATAAGGTTTATATGAGAATGCCACTTTTTGTCATAACAATAAAACTGTTTAAGTTTTATGTTTTTCTCAATTTAAATTTTGGGTTTCTTATTTCAATTGATTTTAATAACTTTAAAAGGCTATTTTAAAAGAATTTTTTGATATATTTTACAACATGATTGAATTATAACCATTCATGACTAAATTGAAACAAAAATTTCTATAAACTTATCACACTTTATTACAAAATAATTACAGAAAATGTTTTAAAATGATCACGTTATACTATAAGATTATTTTATGCTTAGATTCCAAAAAAGTTATTTAAATTGAACACCCAGATAGAAAGATAATTTAATAGATGAGCGTTTTAACTAATCATACATGATTTCTCACGAAAAACGACATTCTTATTAGAATTCAACCTCCTTGAAAAGTTGAAAGTAAAATACTTCTTTTGAGGCACTAATTAATGTTATTTTAACTTACCGGTTAGAGTAAAACGTCGTAACTCCACATTCTAACAATCATCCCATCTTAAACAGGGCTTTGCGCGATGAAAACTGTGTTCTACGGATTCCTTAAGGTGCTTGGTAAGACGAATCAAAAGTTACAATAATTATATGACCAAATAATGTAAGAGAAAGAAAGTTACTTATTTATTTGAGATTCCAATTTGTCTCTATGTTGCAGTACGACTTTTCTTTGAAGATACGTTTCAGATTCATGAAGATGCAACAAACCTCTTATCTAGTGTATGTAGGGTGATATTATATAAACATAACTCGAGCAACTACCATCGGTATTACACCACTTCGATTTTTGAAGCCACTAGAAGAAATGCATCCACTTTTATTAGATTTATTATGAAGCAGTTTCCAAATGCAATTTGGAGTACCAATGAAGATGGTCACAATTTTATTCAATATTCGGTGATCAATCGTTCAGAGAAGATTTACAACCTACTATATGAAATGAGCGAACACAAGAATATTTATAAAACAATCAAAGATTCTTCTGGGAATAACCTTTTGCATTTGGCTGCAAGATTAGCACCTACTTACAAATTGAATCTAATATCTGGGGCAGCTTTGCAAATCCAACGCGAACTACAATGGTTCAAGGTGAGTACTTTAACCAATGACTCGAAGTTTGAATTTCATTCGGCATACATAAAGTTCTTAAGATGTAATTATTATATATTTCCAAGGTTAATATAGCATAATATTGTAGGAAGTTGAACGATTTGTATGTCCCTTAAACCGGATACAAAAGAACTCAGATGACGAAACACCTGAAATGGTATTCACAAGAGAACATAAAGACCTCGTGATCGAGGGAGAGAACTGGATAAAGAAAACGGCCGAGTCATACACAATTACAGCTGCACTCATTATTACCATTGTGTTTGCAGCAGCTATTACAGTGCCCGGTGGAAATAATCAGGAATCAGGGATACCAATTTTCACTAACAACATTGCGTTTACAGTATTTGCTATTTCAGATGCAATATCATTATTCACAGCTGTTACGTCGTTGTTAATGTTTTTATCAATCCTTACCGCACGTTTTGCTGAACAAGACTTTCTCTTTAAGTTACCAACAAAGCTGATTATTGGCCTCACCATGTTGTTCCTCTCGACAACAGCAATGATCATAGCTTTTGGAGCAACATTGTTCCTTGTTTTTGGACAAAGAAACTTGTTGATGCTCATTCCAATAGGTGCGTTGACATGCCTCCCAATTACGTCTTTTGTGACCTTGCAATTTCCTCTTATTATGGAATTGATAAGTGCTACATATTGTGGTGGTACCTTTGTTAAAGAAGAGTTTGGCTACTTCTATTGAACCATTTTAAACCGTGAGGGTCATTCCCCAAGACTATTGTGTAATGTTGTTAAGTTTATTTATTCTTTTGCATCATTTCCATTTATCAATGGCATCTCATGTGTAACACCTTGTTTTCAACATATAGTACCTTCATAAAATTCATTTAAAAAACTTATGATCCTTGAACATAAAGATGAATGATTTTGTACATGTTGTGTAAGAAAAGATTGTGCGTTATACACATTTCCTTTTAAGAAATGGGCTTTGTGAACACTATTAGAGCATTTACATTAGTAAGGGGGGTGGCAACACTGTGAGGTATGGATTCGGTATGCATAGGCATGGTGCGGCATACCATTGCCACTTAATTGGTATAGCCAAATCGGCATGACCTGCGGGTTCACAAACCGCAACGGTATGGCCAAATTGTGAGAGGAGCGTGTGATGTTTTTTGAATTTTTGTACCGCTGCATTCATTGTACATAAAAAAAAAAAAATCCCTTCCTTAATAAATAATACTCCTCACAACACATTCCAAATCACATTATTTTTACACACACAAATCAAATATAACATTAAAAAAAAATGTCTTCATCATCCTCTTCTTCGTCCGATGACGAATTAATTTTTGACCGCTCTAGACTTAGCATACCTCGATGACTAGTTTAATTTTATTTTTATTTCAACGGTGATGTAATTTTTTTTTTTTCGTATTATGCATTTTATTTTATATTATTAATGAAATATTATATTTTTATTTAATTGTTTAATATAATTATGAATTAAAAAAAAAAAAAAATGAGTGAGGTATGGAATGACCATTGCCACTAAAAAACTATGGTGAGGTATGGTAAGGTATGAGATTAGGTGGAATGAAATTATTGGTGGATTGTGAGGTATGGTGAGGTATGGAATGAAACCGTTGCCACCCCCTAACTCAATACTATAACATCAGCCACGTCAGCGCCACATCCGCTTTAACATTTCACCTTAACATCCCAAAAAAAACACCCACATCAATAACATCCCTCTAACTTCCCTTTAACATTAGCTAATGATTTTTTTTAGCCCTCTAACGGGCGTTGCCCCTCCAACGCAGCCCCTCCTTTGCCTCCATAACGCCGGACATCCAATGGTGGTAACGGCCATAACGCCGTTAAATAGGCCATAACACCTGTTATGGCGTTAACGATGGGATTGCTCTTAGTATGCAATTCATTCCAAATTTATTGCTCTCATTCTTAGGTGTAATAGAAGACAAAAGTTTCATATGGGCTGATCAAGTAAAGAATTAGCTCGGTTGGTTTTACCTGTCTGCAATAAATAAATAAACCTTTGAACCAAATTTGTTATGAAGTTTTCACAGACGATACAACCCGTTTAGCCAAAGTAAAAAATAACTATGGTTTGACTATTTTTATTTTTTATTTTTTTTAGGTATTGGTCATTTAGTTTTGGTTGTGGATTACAAGGACCGGCCTTAACAATATACGGAAAAACATATTAGCCCCAAGATTCATTACACTACTACAAAACCAGGCTAATGCAACGAAAATTTACAACGGTAGATTTCCGTTGCAAATTTGCAACCGTAATGCAACGAATTACCAACCGAATAGCATCGACAAAAAAACTGGTTGCAAATCGGTTGCAAAACAAAAACATATTTCTTTTTGTTTTATTTTTATTTTTTCCGTTGCAAATGCGTTGCAAATTATATAAATTTCCAACGGAAAAGCAACGAAAGACAAAAAAATAAATCTAAAAGAAATTAAATTTTGTTTCCGTTGCAATTCCGATGCAATTTTTCATAATTTGCAACGGAATAGCAACCGAAAAAAAAATTAATCTAAAAGAAATTATCATTTGTTTTCCGGTGCAATTAGGTTGCAAATTTTCAATATTTGCAACGAAATAGCAACGGAAGACTTCTAAAACAAATTACCACTAATTTTCTGTTGCAATTCTGTTGCAAAAACCTAAATTTGAAAGAAACGGCAACGAAATACATAATTTAAATATAAAAGGAATTATCATTTATTTCCGTTGTAATTTGCTGCGGAGTGTTCGGGGACGAGAAAACCTCCTTTTCTACGAGCAAGCTTTACAACCCTCTAGGCAGTTGATAACATCAAATAGTCCTGAATATTAAGTGTCAATTTCCCCCGATAATGCTTGTAATTTATATCATTTATATGGATTTACGCTTGTTTTCCATTGTTTTCCACTTTCAGGTAAATTACGAGCGTTGGAGCTAAAGAGACGCGAAATTGGAGAATTATCTAAAGAATTATCATAGTATGCTGATTTTGAAGAAGTTATGGCGTAACTCATCTCTCACATTACGCCGTAACTATTGCGTGACTCAGAAAACCAACTTATCAGAAGGTTACGGCGTAACTCTTCCCAAAGGCTACGACGTAACTATATTAGGTCAAATGAGGTTCCACGCCGCTGATACTTACGCTGTAACTATTCCATCAACTACGGCGTAACCAAGTTTATTGAAGACTATGGCGTAACCACTTATAAGGTTACGCAGTAACTAGCAGATCTAGTGCAAAATACGAAGGAATTGAAGGTTACGGCGTAACTCTTGTTATAGTTACGCGTAACCCAGATCTGGCCTATAAATACCCCACGAATTCCAGCATTTCTAATCATCCCATTCCACACACAACAATCAGAGAACGTGGGAAAAGGCTCAAGGCAGGTCTAGAGGAGCATACTGGGCTGTCTCCAGGGAGAAATCACTCTCCTACGATAAGCATTGGCATTTTATATTTTCTTTACTTTCAATTCATGTATTTCGTACCTTTGAATATTGAATTGGTTTGTATGATTAATATGAGCGCCTAAGCACCTCTTGGTGCTGGCCTAGTTATGATTCCTTAATTGTTTTGTTTGCGTTTACATTACTTCAGTACAATTATTTCTAAGTGTATGCATGCATAGTTTATTGGTAGCTACCTTTAGTTCGGTAGTTTTGAATTGCGGTAGAGGCCAATTGCCTAGGAGATATGACCAACTGACCCTAGGTGAGCGGACTCAGACGGGAAGGGTAAGATATGATCAACTGAAGACCCTTTCTACTTGTGCGATTTGACCAACTGATCACCTACCGTTTGGATGAACTTAAGAATAAGGGGGTGAGTGTTTAAGTTGCTAACTCCCGGGCACTCACTATTATAAATCTAGCATGTAGCCGTACTTAATGACTTGGCTTAGGGGACCAGGAACAACAGGACTTATGAGGGGACACCTGACTTCTCCTGTGGTGGCATCTTTGCTGATAGGTTAGGGCGAATTGACCAAATGTTGTCCTCTCGACTTTGACCCCACCTGAAGTAATTGGAAGTAAGTAGACGTAGACATAACTAGCTAGGAGGATTAACTAGGTTAGCACCACTATCCTCTATTGATTTACCATTTACCTTTTATTTGCTTTTATTTGCTTTTATTCTGCTTTAGTAGTTTAATTAATTAATTCAATATCGAAACCATTATTAATCTGTGACACCTAGACTTAGTAATAATCCAACACACATAGCTCTTGGGACGACCTCGGCTTTACCGATTACTACACTACACGCGACCGAGTACACTGCCCGTTATTGCACTAGGGTAGACCATAGGTATAACGGGACTTTATAAATATTAAAACCTGGTCAGTAAAACCTGCATCAGCAGTGAACCTAATCGTTGTAGTGTAGTATGGGGTAAGCCTCGGGGATTGATTTCGTTCTCTAGGGGAATAGGAATGCTAGAAAGAGATATATGACGAGAAGGTGGGGTTGAGGATGATTCTCTTTAGTCTTTTTATGTTTTTTAGAAAGCAATGGTAAATATCTCGGGGTATATGATTGGGGGGTGGTACTTCTACCGATTTCACTACTTTACTACTTATCTAATTATCTAATTAGCTATGGATAGATTATGCTAATTGAGGTGTGATTGTATGATGATTAAAAATGTGTTCACTTAGATGCTATTACTACATAGTTATCTTTTAAAGATGTGTTCACTTGACTACTTATCTAATTATCTAAAAGGTCTTTACAAGGGTGTATATAGTGTGTAAAATGATGAAGACGACTCTTCGTTCTTATGAACAGGAATATCTAGTCATGATGAGGGCATTATTGTTTTGGATAAAACCTTAAACGGTGATATGATGGTTTAGTTGCACCGACCGTGATCTTCCATCAGAAAAACATTATTGTCGCATATTCGGTCTAACACACTAATGAGAAATCCTTGTGATGTACTTTGTAGTGCACACTCTTTGTTCATTGAGTTCATGTGTACACCGACTACAATGTGACGCTTGCGGAGATTCTATAACGGTCATAATTATAAATGTCTTTAGAAATCCTCGATACCTTCGTTATATATGGATAAGCTTCACCGGGTGGAGGTGAGTCTTCTCTTCCTGGTTCCATGCCGGAAAAGTAGTGTAGTTGGTTAGGGTATTAGGACTGGGTGATTACGGGACTAATAGTTGTGGTCCCACGGATGGCGCCATTGATTGTACAAAAGATTGCACTACCAGGCTTCGATGAGGATCAAAGTAATGTGGGGTGTATGTTCCAGCCAAGACTTGCCTGTAACCTGAGAATAAGAAATATGAAACACTACGTTAAGTGATTGCGCAGGGGTTGGACCCTGCGAACCACCTCCGGCGTGAGAGTAAGTATGAGTTATGGTTATGTAAGTGTGTGTAAGTAAAGAGATGAGTGTGAAATGAGCATACCATAAACCATTGTCCGTCTAACCTATTTATAATGGAAGAAATACGGTTAGAGGCACTCTTGCATGAATGTCGGAGATCATGGGGGCGTCCCATGATTGTGGGTAACCGCTAGGGGTTAGTGACCCACGTTCTCAGACTTGACGGGGAAGCCAAGAGAGAGAGGGAGATCGTGGGTTTGACTAAGTCAGGAGGTTCCTTATCCATTGTTCCTTCGTCAATCATACACCGAAGGGTTTAGGACTGCGAATGGCGAATTCCCCTAAGGTAACCTTCGTGCCAACGAATGGTTTGACGCCTGTGGATATTTTGGAATCCTAACCTGGGCCTTCGTATGGAAGGGCTTCGACACGTCTCGGAGGAGTGTCCTTCGAGCTACTCGGAGGGTACATCATCACTTATCTTAATAGCCTTGATATTGAGTTTTTAGTGGTTAAAATGAATAATTATATGTGTGTTGTAATATTTGTAGTAGTTCAATAACATTCCGATGAGTTGTATCTTGTTTTACTAATTGTAATGACTAATTCAAGGGTGAGGATCATCTCAAGTCAGAGGATCCTCAACCATTAGATTAAAATCAACGGTTGATGAACCATTAGATTAAAAATCAAAGATTGAAGATCTCGACCTTTGATTTTATTCTAATAGTTGAGGATCCTCTAGCTTGACTCAAGTTGTCCCAACTTGAAAGGATCATCATCTCTAATTCAATGTCTAACGTGTTTAATCAAATAACTAGATAAAATTGATATTAATTAAACGATGTTGTTGACTTTACCCAATGTATATTAGAATAATAAAATATAATGACGGATTCTACCGAGCGACACAATAACTTTCGGTTATTAAAAGAATTTACATTTATATTTACAACTATTCATTTTAGTTTTTCTTTTAAATGAAAATATATTAACAAAAATTTCCCTCCCACCCAATTTTTATTTCCCCCCATTCTAATTTTTTTTCCCTCTCAAAGTTCCCCAAATTCTTTGTTGCCCTATCTACCAACACACTTAACCCCGCCCCCCACATACCAACACACACACTCTTTTGTAAGCACACACCAGATCTGAAGATGAACAAACAATATCCACCATAGCTACAACTTTTCTTTCTCTTCCACCCCTTGCGCTCATCTCTCGATTATCAACACCCACTCTCTTATATGGTTCCTCACTCTCTATCGTTGCTCACTCTCTTCTGTCATATCTCGTTTACCAGTCTTCAAGCCGAGTAACATAGGTATAATTACATCCTCCTAGTATTTATTGTTTCAACTTTCAAGTTATGTGTAAAAAATGCTTTACTTGTGTATATAACAAGTAAATGTATGTTATTATCTGAGTTATTTTGCTGAATTTAAAGAATCTTGATTTAAGGTTTATAAATATCTGAATATGAGGTGTTGTATAAGTGTTTGATGCTGATTTTGACTTTTTTGATTAATAGGTGTTAGAGCCGTTAGTGATAATTATTGGATATTATAATGAATGTTTGTTGCTGATTATTATATGTACTTGTGCTTAAATGATGATGATGTCGAGGAAGATGAGTTTGAAGACATAGCTTCTGATGAGAATGATGATATTGAGCTTATATTTGAGGAAGATGAGTCGGACTAGTATTTACGGATGTGGATCTCGTAGCTTTACCACAACCAGGAAAGTCATTGTAAGATATCTCTAATTTCCCTCTTCTAATATATTATGTATTGCTACTGCTATTTATAATAACTTCAATAAACATGACTTATTTAGGAAAAAATAACGAAGGGCCCTATGGGATCTACCAAGTTTTACACTTACGCCCGTACGCTAAAAGCAACAAGGCCACCGTTGGTTCAACAGTCAAGTGGGTTGGCGGACGTAGATGGGTCAGTTGGGGAAGGCTGTCAGATGGGGTAGGCGGTTCAGATGGTACAGGTGGGTCAAATGGGGTATGCGGGTCAAATGCGGAAGGAGGGTCGACCTCAATTGAGGTAGATGAGGTCGAGCCGGTATGGGTTAATGACAAGTCACGTGAACATATTGTAAGTGTTCTAACCTCGTTATACTTTATAAAAAAATATCAATTAAACAACCAAAATGAAGGTAATTTTGTTGGTTACTTTATTGTTGACATAGCTGTTACGAGCCTACAAGTCAATGGTTATTTTTGGGTTGAAGTTGTGTGACTAATTTAAATGTTGAAGTGGTTATTTTGAGGCTTTGGTTAATGGTTTTATATGGATATATGTTTTGGTACTTGAGGTGGTATTTACAGCTCTTAGTAATGATTTAGGATATAAAGGCTTTTTTCCTTTGGTAACAACTCTTTTCAATCATTATTTCATGTAGATCCTCTATGGCATTGTATTTCCTGCTATAACCTATAGCTTATCTAATATATTGAGGATGCATTGTTCCATACTATAATTGGGATGCTAATTGGTACCGAGTAGTTATACCAGCATGTTTAGATATTGTTTAACATCATTATAGAGCCTATTTGGTTATGTTTTCTATAGTCAATCAAACTGTTGGTTAAACATTTTCATGTTGGCTTTTTTCTTTTTATATTTCCAAAAGACTAAAGGTCATTAAAAATATTATGCTTACTTTGATCATCTAAAGCAATAGCAGGTGACCAATTTTATCAAATAGAGGCAATAATTGGTTTGATGGCATGTAGGCTTTGAAATTAGAATGGTCTAACCTAAGGTCTGCTGCATGTTAGTTCTTATTAATGTATTCTTCATGTCGTTTGTTCCCTTTTTTTGCAATTGATTTTGTTAAATATACATGAAAAACAGGTAGGTGATGGCGGTTTAATTTTATCCTGTTATGCAAGCTTCACATATAGTTTGAATAGTCTAGATGCAAGCTTCACATTTTCAATCGTTAATCTATTAAACTTGTTAAGTTCAGTCAAACGGAATTCAGTTGTTGAAAAGAGCGGTTACCAAAGCAATCTTTGTCCCCATAATATTAAACAAGAACAATAAATATTACATCCAAGTTGTTGATAAAGTTTATTTTAGATGTCCAATTGTTTATTAAGGGGTGTTTTGTTCTGGAATGCAATTTATGTGAGTCTGTTATGCTCTCTGTGTGCCCAGTTACCTGTCTTTGATCTATATATAAATGTACAGTGTATGGCCATAGTGATTCATATGTTGTTGTATTTTTTGGTCATCTTTGACTTGTTGTCTACCTTTTAAATCTGCTATAACTCAAACCCGACTTAAATACCTTTTAATAATTAGATAACATTATGAGCTTTTATTATCAAATGATAGATATCTTAGTTATTAACAATGGTTCCAAATATAGGAGAAATATCAAGCATCTATGATTAAGAGTCATGGGGAGGATGTTGAGTCACACCCCTATAACCAAGAAACATGGAATCAAGTGACTCCAGTGAACAGAGGCAATACACATGGGGCAGGAAAATCATCAGATCCCATATTTGTGTTGACAGGAATACCTTCCACTCCCAACACCACTACTTCGTCTTATCCACCAAATGCAGTAAGTTTATCACTTCCATGCTCATATCAGGTCTACGTGAATTGGAAGCGAAGTTAATTACTTTTGTGGATAAAGAAGTACATTATTTGTTGAAATGGGTTGAAACAGATTGTTGTGGCTAGTATTATTTTTGAATAGGTTGAGTAGGGTCTTTATGCATTAAAATGAGTTAAATGGGCTTAAAATTTGTGATTTGTAGGTTGAAGTATTGCAAAAGTCTTTGGAAGAGTTGAAGCAATCGAGAACACAAGATAAAGAGCTTTTAAAGAAGAGAACAAGAAGCAATATGAAGAAAAACTTGAGTCTCATGCGTTGAAAATGAAGGAAGAAATGGTGAAAGAAGCAAATGCAAAGATTGCCGAGATGTTTGCACAATATACAAAGCAACCTCCCATTCCCCCACCCTAGTTTACAATATGTTGCGTTTGGTAAATCTTTTGATACACTATCTAACTCTATAACTCGTAATAGTGAGTTGGATAGAATGCTTTTGATTACATTTATGATATTTTGGGTATTTGGTGATTACTATTTTCGTTTTGATTTGCATATTTAGAGATATTTGGTTTGATAACGTCTATTTTGTTATAAGAAATTTCTGTTGCAAAAATGTATTGATGCAAAGTTTGATTGTTGCAAAGTTACCGTTGCAAAACCCATAACAAATTATAACCGTTGCAAATTACGTGTTGATGCAAAAACATATTCGTTGCAAAATTGTGGGAAAAAATCTTCGTTGCAAAAATAGTTTGTAGTTCCAACGAATTATCTATCATTGCAAAACGGTTGCAAAAAGTTTTCTAACTGTTGCAATTCGGCTGCAAATTAAATTTGCATGGAGCCTTTTTGCAATAGTCAGAATCGGTTGCATTTCCGTTGCAAATAGCCTTTTGCAACAGATTTGCATCGTATTTGGACGGTTGCATTAGGCCTGTTTTGTTGTAGTGTTAGATCCCCTATGTCGAGAAAATGGATCAACGAGTGCTTGAGATACACCTTATACGCTACTACACTAGTGCTTGTGTTGATCTTACCGGAGTGTCCCCTCTTGTTGGGCTAAGGGACAATGGGTTTGTTGCGGGACAAGCGGCGTTGAAAGCAGAATCGAGCAAAGTTGCTAAACACGAGAAAGCTTGTTTAAAGAATCAACACAAACCGGGCTTGGGCCAACTATCCTAAACCATAATCTAATCTCTAATAGTATTTACCCCTTTTGCTTTTGATACATTTAGGTTCCTAGCTTCGGCAGCTGTGGAGTTTTTGACTAGGGTTCAACGGGTTGTGCAAAGTAATTTTGCAACCCCTAAGTCACAAAATTTCATTTTTAGTAGAATTGGTTTTGCCATTCAAAGGGGTTCTTGGCGCAGCTTGTTGCCCGTTTACCTGTCATCTTATTGTAATCCGTCATAAAAGTTTGCCTTTTGATAAATTAAAAAAGTTATCAATACATTTTTATAACTAAGTTAACAGATACCAATATTGGGTAAAGTTTGCATGAAATTCATAAAATATGCTCAACATATATGTTTTTTGAGGGGGCATGTCATGAGGCCGAAATACTTTGTGCCACCTTGGTGGTTCCTATGACCCCTCATGAGGATTAGCAAACAAGATAGTTTTGGGAATCAAAATTGCCTATACTTAATATATTCACATTATTGACCCAAGATAAGGAGATATTCGAATCAGTATACCCAACAGAAATAGTCAATTAGAGTCGAATTGTTACAAATAATTGATGATTAAATGAGACGGTTGTGATAAAGGATAACCGAGTAGGAATCTAAGTTAGGCAAATTATAAAGAAAATAATATAATGTTCTCTAGATTTTTGAGTGAAGTAGTATTCTAAGCAAGGTTGTCGGATTTTATATAGGATCGTTTTTGTTGTACGTTTCAAGATCCAGATAGCAGGATCAGTTCATGATAGGAAAATGAGACTAAATTTTATCATATCAAACACAACTTTATGCGACTTTTTCATGATAATGCATATGTTTTAAGGGGTAATTATGAGAATACATGTTTTGCTCAAGGTGTCAACACTTATTAGGAAAAAAATTGGGCTATTTCCAAAATAGACTTTGAGACTTGCGACTTTTCTACTTTTCATATATGCTTGACAAGTGTCCTTCGAAGTTTGTGTACCCAATCATTTTTTCTGACTTTTACAGCTACGATTGTACAGCGACCGAATCTAAGCGACTTTTTAAGAATCTTGAAATTTTTTTGTCCCTTAGTAAAAAAAGTCAAAGTTACTAAATTATTTTTTATACATTTAGTTCCTTCCCAGGCGACTTAAGCGAAATAATATAAGCGACTTATTTTCTGTACACTGTTTGTACCTTTTACACTGTTTTAACAGTACTTTTACTCTTTTTTAAAAATTTTTACCCTGTTTTTAAATTTTTTACCCAAACACAAACACACACACTAACACTCACACTAACACTCTACTACCAGAAAAACACAATTCAAAATTGTGAAACCCTAAATCAATCCCTAATTATTCAGTCAATTAAACTCTAAAATGGCTTACATTCCCCAATATTTTGATGCTAAGGTAACGGTTCGTTCCCAGGTTAAGTTGTTTTCGCAAATTAAGTCTAAATTGTTAAGTAATCCAGATCGAATGACGCTGTTCAGAGCAACTGTTTTTGGGCCATGGTTAGATATTCCTCAGCTAGGTAAAGGCAATCATATGGTTAATTTCGTTTTACAACACCAGGTATATATCGACAAACTTCTTGATTCTTGTCCCCCCATTTTATACAAAATTGGGAACAATGTATTGAAATTCGGTCGGGAAGAGTTTCTATTGATGACTGGATTTCATTTTGGTCGTTTGCCTCCCCCTGTAGAAATTGATCGAAGTCCTTTTGCTTTGCGTGTCTTTCCTGAAAAACAATTTATAAGAAAGGTAACTGTAAAAGGGAATGAGCTTTTAGATTTGTTTGGGAATGACACAGAATTTTCAAAGTTATCAGCTGAGGATGCGGTAAGAGTATGTCTGTTGCTAGTCGCTGAGGTCGTGTTCATAGGTCGTGGACCTTGGTACATTGTTGACAATCATTTGTTGCAATTAGTTGAGGATTTTGGGGCATGGAATGCATATCCATGGGGAGAGTTCTTGTGGACCCCGTTTTTACAAAAATTTAGCCAATGTGGTACCCCGGCATTACAATGCTCACTACAAAGAGAAATTGCAAGAAAACCCTTCTACAATTGCAACATATAATATTTATGGCTTTTTCTTGGGTTTTAAGGTTAGATGTGTATACATTTATGAACATCTCAGTTTTTGTTTACTAGCAGTTCATACAATGCTTTTATTCTTTTCCTTTATTTTAGATATGGATTCTTGAGAGTTATCCCACTAGCACTTCATGGTGGAACAAAGACCCGTCAAAGATACCACGTTGTCTTTGTTGGTCAAAGGGTAAAGAGACATTTGGCAAACGCCATTATGGCAAACTTTTTGGTCCTGTAAGCATTTCCATTTGTTTGTATTTGTCAAATAAGTTACGACTTCGTTATATTTGTTTTTTACTTTATAATTGTTTGTTTACTAGGGTTCTATTCCAGTATTGGATCTTCTTCCAACAAATGCGAAAATGTTACAACCATGGTTTGCACCAAGTAACGCATATTTGATCCAGTTGGATAGTCTAGAAGATCAATTACCTGTCGATGATCCCACTAATGAGGTAAGTTGCCCCGTTTGTGTAAACCATGGTTGTATTCACGTTGACAATTGACCAATGCACATTCTGTTTCGATCTTGCTTTGTAGGTGCATGAAGAGGTGGTGATAACTGATAGAGATGTGGCGTTAGGTGATAAAGAGGTGGCTATAGTCAATAATGATGTGCCAGTAACTGATAAAGGTCAAAGTTCTAATCAGCTAGACATAGATGCCGAGGTTGACGATATTAACAATAGACTTGCCGCTGTAGAGGAAGCTCTAAAGATACAACCCCGAGCCAATGTGGGACTCCTTAATGATATTAAAAATAGACTTGCCGTTGTTGAGGAAGCTCTAAAGATACAACGTCCAAAGGTGAACATGGTCTTTACATTCATTTTTAGTCTACATCATTTAGATAGGTATTTTTATTGGTTTTTCACCAACTAATGGATTATATACATACATTATTCAGTATCAATTGCAAATAAGGCAATGTGTTGATGAAAATTTGGCTTCTAATGGATTATACACTTTAATATTTGTTAATCATTTAGGTCTCGTTTCTTTAGTAGTATAATTGATTGTATATTTTAAATTTCAGACTTCAACTCATACGCATGACAAATCAGATGAGGATTGTTTTGGCCAAAATGCCATGGAAATTCAGATGTCAAGTCCAATTCATAATGAAAACTGGAATGGTAGTCCTAGTTTGTTTGATCTTCATTCTCGTGATGTTCATTCGGCTGATTATAAAAAGGTTATGTTCCTTTTAGTAGTACTTATTTATTTTATCGTTATTTTGTTACATACCTAAATCAGTTTGATTAACTACAGAATTGCGACAAATCAAGTTGTGTTAATGCTGAAAACGAACAAGGTGGTCTTACTTATATAGACCATACCGCTTTTCCATCAGCTATGTCGCAGCTTGCGGATTATTGTCTTCAAGACGAACCATTGCCGTTAGTTGATCACATTCCAGATCATGATCCTAGTCATTTGAATTTACCTAATTTGAATGAAACATTTTCTCAATCGGCTGTTGAAGTACGTATATATAAATTCCACCTGCACTATCTATACATGTTTGCTAGATTTGGTCATCCATATAGTTGTGTTTTTCTTGTATAATTACAGGGCAAACAGCTGCAGCTAGATGAACAGATGGAGCTAGAAGATGATTTCTCTGTTTATGGACTTTCGGAATGTCAGGACAAACAGGTGGAGCTAGATGAACAAAAGGCTGCTGAAAACAAGGAAGATGGCGAAACACCAAGTGAGGTAGTGGTAAGTGTTGATGATAAACCCGGAGAGGCGGTTCAAGCTACTGAGATACATGCTCATGATTCCGATGTTACTTTGAAAGTAAGTGAATGTGCGTCTAACGTTGATGATAAATCTGGTACTGATAAACAAGGAGAGGCGGTTCAAGCTACTGAGATACATGCTCATGATTCCGATGTTACTCTGAAAGTAAGTGAAGGTACATCTAACGTTGAGCATAAATCTAGTGAAGATAAACCCGGAGAGGCGGTTCAAGCTACTGCGATACATCCTCATGATTCTGATGTTACGGTGAAAGTAAGTGAAGGTGCGTCTAACGTTGAGCATAAATCTGGTGATGATAAACCCGGAGAGGCGGTTCAAGCTAATGAGATACATCTTCATGATTCCGATGTTACGGTGAAAGTAAGTGAAGGTGTGTCTAACGTTGACGATAAATCTGGTGATCATAAACATGGAGAGGCGGTTCAAGCACATGAAATACATGCTCATGAAGGTGTGTTTAATGTTGATGATAAATCTGTAAAGGGCATTCACAGTAATGAAAATGACATTGTTGATTGCAATGCTGCTGATCAACACTCTCATGATCGTGAGAAAGTAGGTGAAGTAGTTTTAAATATGGATGATAAATCTATAGAGGGTGTTCAAGTTATAGAAAATGACATTGTTGATTGCAATGCTGCTGATGAACACTCTCATGATCGTGAGGCAGTGTTAAATGTTGCTGAGAAATCTATAGAGGGGGTTCAAGGTAATCAAAATAACATTATAGATTCTCATGATGGTCAGAAAGTAAGTGAAGCAGTGTCACAAATGGCAGGGATGGGGATGAGCATATGAATCATCTTGGAGAGACGGTTATTCATAATGAAGCATACAATGTTGATGGCCACGTCAATGAGAAAGTAAGCGGGGTTGAGTTACTGGTTGCAAATGAGTTGTCAACCAAGGCGGTATTAGACAAAATTGATAATTCGATGTCTGTGAAGGCAAGACAGGCCATGTTTCATAATTCTGAGGTACAGCTACATTATTTATTAAATTTACCACATGTACTTCAAAATGTTTGATGTTATTTCAATGATGAAATTTTTTTGTATAGGATGTTTTCATGCGTGCTAAAAGGAAGAGAAATGCAAGTAAGTTCAGACATTATAATGGCCTAGCAATAAACAAAACTAGAAAGGCCAAAGTTACCAAAGAGAGTAATGCCAAAGTTACCCAAGAGAGTACTCCTGTTTTGAAAGAAGATGTTGACTCAAAAAGGACAAAGCAGGTGGGCAAGTGTTTGCAGGACCCATACGTGAACCTCCCTCCCACGACTCCACAGTTGCCGAAACGACGTTCCAAAAGACTGAGAAAAGATATTAATCCACCACGTGGTGAAGATAATCAGTTGGAAACATGGGTAGAGGTATAGCAGAACTACATTTACAAACAGACATCTTAAAGACATATACATTAATCTTGTTTTTAAAAATTTTCAGGATCTGTCACGTCCTGAAGGTTGCGATATCAACAAGATTACTAAACCAGCGTGTATGGATACCTTTATAAAAAAAAATTTAAAGTCATCGCATAGCTTTCCTTGGGGTCTTGGCGACATCGTTGTTCATCGAAAATTTTGGTTGGCTTTGTTGGGTTATGGAAGAGGAAATAAAAAAGGATGGCTTGGAGATGAGGTACCTAACAGATATTTAATTTCCATAAAAAAAATAATTTTTATTTGAATTAGTTTAACGGTATTTTGCTTATAAAAAAAATTTGCAGCATCTGGATCTCTGGGTTGATCTAATGTGGCAGTTCAGGCCGGGCAATGCCGATTGGGCTATGGCTGGACCATTTTTCTCTTCTTCTATCCTTGATGGGTCTATGCGTGCCTACTACACCACTGGTCAACGCTATCCATTGCCATGGTCTAGTGTCGACAAGGTTTGTATATAAAGACCATACTTTCTTCTAGATACTTGGGTAAATATATACATGCTCAAAATGTGATGAATTATGACAAGGTTTATTTGTTCACATTTAGGTATACTTTCTCGTGAACGTACCCGAGCCACTTTGGTTTCTCGCCGAGTTACAAATTCGTACCGGAGTTATAACAATTTATGACACACTAGGTACGCTTGAGAACCTGAGACGAGAGAAAAGAATTTAAAATGGAGGGTCACTTTTGAGAGAATGCTACCACGGTATCTAAACTTGTGTAAAGTTCTTCAAGCCAAATCAATATCATTTTCGATTATAAGATTACATTTCAAGTTGCGGATGATGTCCCTATACAAGCCAATGCATACGGTGATTGCGGAGTTTAGGTATGTATTTTTTTGCACAGGCTGGGTAACAACTTAAGTATGAAGGTTGATGACCCTCTTCAAGTTGCTTTGGCGTATCGAGAGCATATGGTGGAGTACTTTTGGAAGTATAAGGTGGTTGTTCATACAAGTGATGAATAAAGATGCATTTCATCTCTTTGGGTATGGCTTGTATGTGGGTTTAGACTTTTGTTGTTCAACCAAATGTAACCACAAACTGTATGTCTGTGTAGGACATCAAAAGACAACTTCTTATGCATGTCTGTGTAGTGCAACTTGGTATATTCCTAACACCCATGTAGGCTTTCTTTAAGCCCTAGTTTCTATATATACGTGTTGTGATCTCTGTTGATTTGCAACAAACATTTTATGTAAATTGCTAAAATGTTTGTTTTTTACAAACATCCATTTGATTTGAAAAAACGACTACAAACAATCTTATTGCTAAAAGACTATAACATACATATTACATAACACTTATTGCTAAACAGATTACCATAACCAAACTACAGATGAAGAGAACAATCAAACTAAAAACCAACACAACTTTGTCATAAACTTGCACTCTTGACTTGATAAAAGTCAACTCATCCAACATTTTCATGATATCATTGTTTGAAACCTCAATAACTTCATCCGAGACTGAACGCTTTCCTGTCTTCATTAAATGTTTCTTTTCCTCATGTTCCTTGTAAAACAAATCTTTGTAATACTGACTTGGTAGTTCCGGGTCTAGGAACCCATAGAAGTTACATTTGGTCTCTTTGTCCTAAAAATAAGATTTGTTAAATTCACATATTCAACCTAACAAGTAAAATAAGTATAATGCATAATAATATGATTATTACATAAATTGGACAGGCCTTGAATCTTCTACCAGGATGAGTCCGGGTCCAAGAGGTTTGTACTTCCACCGGTAATGGTTTTGGACATTCGCAGTGTGTAGCATTGATGTAGTATTCCAATGGCTTTTGATTGGATCTGGAAGTAGAGGCAGAGGAGGGAGCCATTGTTTTATTTTACCCAATGAGTAAACTTGACGCTTTTCTAGTAGAGTGACATCTAATTTGGCGGGAAATATACTTTGTGAATGAGCGGGTAATGAATATTGTGGAGGGAAAAGTTTAAGCGAATTTTATATTGAGCGACTAAAAGGTCCTATTTTCAGCGAATTTTTTTTGGGTCTATTGTTTTGTACAATCCTAGAACACAAATCCCAGCACACAAATCCCAGAAAAATGACTTCGGCTAATTCCCCAAAATTCAAACTTTATTTGGATTTTGAGAGATCAATTCGTGGAGTTTTACTTCCAGTTAACATCACCTACCTACAGCTGATTACCTATCTCACTAAAAAATATCAGATTAAAGATAAGATCATCAGTTTATACTACATGTCCGCTTCAACCAAAATTCATGTGAGTGACGATGATGATGTTTCTTTCTTCGTTCATGAAATATGCTGTAAGCAGAACGTGATCCAGACGCTATACATCAAACTTATCGAGAAATATTCCGAGGTAAAGCCGTCTACTTCTTCTAAGACTCTTGATATTGATCTTAATGTTCCTTTGTTGCCTCAAGAATCTGATTTTCAAACACCAAAAGTTGAAGATCATAATAACGAGGGTGCAGGCGCAAACGTTAATGTAGATGTGCAGCCTAGTTGGCAGAAAACCACATTTCTAAATATCCCTGATCCACCCAGTTCACCTGATCCCATAATTAAAAAGTTAAGTAACCATAAACACCCTGTAGTATCTAAATTAAAGGTGGGTAGTCGGTTTGATGATAAGCAAGGATGCATTTATGCAATAGGAATAAAAGCGTTGGTTGATATGTTTGAGTATAAAGTTACTAACTCATGTAAGAAAAGGTATAGTGTAGCTTGTTTTGCAGAAGGTTGCAACTGGTACATTAACGCACGAAAAAGTGTTGTTAGCCGATACTTCTATGTTACTTCCATTAATGATTGTCATACATGTTCCAGAACAAAAATTCATCCTAATCATCGAAATGCTACCCGAAAATTAGTGGGTCACATACTTGTTGATAAATTGAGGAATTGCAAAAGGGTCTATACGGGTGCGGACATAAAAAAATATTTTAATGTTGATTGGAAAGTAGACATTTCTTACTACCGAGCTTGGGGTGGGAAAAACATTGCATTACAGTTGTTGAACGGTTGTCCTAGGGAGTCTTTTGAGCAGTTGCCGTATTACTGCTATAACTTAAAGTTGCAAAATGAGGGGACAGTAACACACATTGAGACAGATGAGACAGATCGTTTTAAGATGGTATTCATTGGTTTCGGTGTTGCTGTAAGTTTTTCATAAATTCTATTATCTTTTATTTCTGATTAATACCTTCATTATTATGTAAATATTATTAATTAAGCAATTTATTATTGATTTAAAATAGATTCGGAGCTTCTTACGTTTTATGCGACCATTGCTAATCATTGATGCCGCACATCTTAAAGGGAGATACCTTGGTACGAATCTGGTTGTTGTTGGGATGGACGACAACAACCAGATTATACCTATTGCAACTGGTGTTTCTCAAGGTGAGACCAATGAATCATGGACCTAGTTTTTGAGCAAACTTAAAGAATGCATTGGTGAAGTAAAAGATTTGGCCATCATCTCTGACAGACATCCGGCAATTGCACATGCATGTAGTACCGTTTTTCCCAACGCGTTTCATGGTTTTTGTTGTCGTCATTTAATGATGAACTGCAATTTGAAAACTAGAAGGTGGAAGGATATATACTGGAGGACATGCAAAGCTTACACAGAGCAGGAGTTTGATGCTTCAATTTCTGAGATTCAATCATTAAAACCTGATGTGTATAAAAAAACTAAAAGATGAAGCTGGATTTGATAAATGGTCGCGTTTACGCCCTGCAAACAGGTTCAATTATTTGACCTCAAATAGTGCTGAATCAGTAAACTCTGTAACCAAAGATGTTAGGAAGGTTCCAATAACCCAGCTAATGGAGTACTACCGAAGGCTTCTACAAAAATGGTATTTTGAACGTCGAGCAAAATACAAAGGTAACTTAAAAAAACTGTCTATTATAATAGGTTTATTACATATTTGGCACATCGCTCGAAAATGTATTATTATTTTTTTATTTCAGATGCTCCAACGGATGATCTTACCGAATGGGCAAATGCAAAAGTAAACAATAGAATGGCAAAGAGTGCTAATTGGGGTGTTAACGGAATTGAGATGCACAAGATTTACCAAGCTACTGATCCGAAACATGTTCATATTGTTGACTTTGACAACAGAGAATGTATTTGCCGCAAATGGCAGCTATCTTGTCTACCTTGTGGTCATGTTTGTGCTGTGTCTAGAGTTGAAGGGATGACTGACGCTAGCAGTTGGGCGATGGATTGGTTTAAGAAAACGTCACTAAAAAATACATACGAAGCAAGGGTTTATCCTTTAAAAGATGTATCCTTGTGGCGTACTCCTGATGACTTGCAAACCGTAAAACCACACTGCTATGGATAAGCGACAACCCGGAAGACCCAAAGAAAAAACACGTATCCGATCAACTGGGGAAGAGCCAGAAAGCAAAACCTGTGGCAGGTGTGGAAAGGCAGGACACACAAGACAGTCATGTACTGAACCGTTGATGACAAGCAAGGCAAGTGTGTTTCTATATTTTATTTCAATGTATATAATTTTGTATGTAATTACTGATATGGTTGTTTGAACTAATGTCACATGTCAGAAACGTAATAGAAACTCACAATCGTGCACCCCTACAACTAATGAAGAAGCAGTGGAACAAGAACGACACGGAGGACAGAGGACGCGTGTAGAGGTCGAACAGGGAGAAGCAAGTGCCCAATCAAACAATGATTTCGTATGGAAATGTGAATCATCTACTCCTGAAAACAACGTTCCTAACAACATTCAGTCACAACCTGTGACTGAAAATGTTGTTCATTTGGACGATTTATAGTTATTCCAATTTGAACTTTAACACAATGGAAGCACAACTTATCAGTCATCTAGAATTTTCAATGTTTGTTACTTGAATAATAATAGCTACAGGAGTGGCTTGCTTTTATTGGTTTTTTTTTATGTTAATTTGTCAGAATGTTATACAATCAACTGTTGAACATGTGCATATTTTTTGTTCTTTTCTATAAAAACATATAGGAGTCAGGCATATAGTGTAACGTCAATGGTATGCATGTGACTATTTATTTACCTTTCAATTTGTCTATTTAAGAGCAAACTTGCAAGTATATTTTCACACAACATCATTCCATAAATAAGTAAGCAAAAACAATGTCAGGTCTGCCTAAATGTGATGAGATAAGAGCTGCTGCTAACACTAACAATTGGACAGACATGATGATTTACTACTGTCGTACCGCTGCAATCGAAGATGTTCAATTGGCAAGAAAGGTGAACATCCTAACTCAAGAATTAGCTAGACTTAATCGTGAAAGGGCTGCCGTTATTCAAGAGATGGCAACTGTGCGAAAGAAGGTGCCACAAAAAACTGTTGAGTTTCAAGGCGAGGAGCAAGCCCTTAGTGAACACAAAGTGACGCAAATGAATATCTTGGCAGGCGAACTGGAGCTGAGTGCTCGAAACAAGAATTTCTTTATTCATAAGCTTGAGGGTACGTTGCCGCTATAAGCACTGTGAGATATGTGAAGTACTAACTGTTATATCGTATGTGATCTCCTAGTAACCAAGAGTACTATATGCCCCTAGTAAGTACTTAGTGTTATAATGTATTTGATTTCCAAGTACTTAGTGTTATATCGTAAGTAGGAGTTTTACTCACCTTTTATCTTGTCTTCAATAGTTGGATGGTCTTGAATCTTCTGTCTTTTCATCATATCCAGCGTATACCTATGGAATCTATGGGATTTTAATTTAAAATGAGGTTGCAAAAATAACAAAAATGAACAATCGAAGACATTAACATAACATTGTTAAAGTATCGTCTGACCTTTTTTGCATCCATTTCTTGGTTTCCAAATTTTTGCGCCTAATCCGTTATACTTTACTACTAGCCGCGGTCTAACATCAGTAGTGGATTCAATCTTCTAGCAATGGTTTAATTACCTCTGGCAGTGGTTCCTTGTATGTCTGCAATATTCTCTATCTTTTGAAACAGTGGATCAATTATAGGATGTGTCTCCTTTGTTCCTCTTGAAGTGAGTTTAGCTTCCAGCATTTGTCTTGCCACATTCTTTGATAAAGGATAATCCCTATCAACAAACATGAAAAACCTTTCCTTTTTTTTAGTTTTTACACCATGAACCTTGCAGTATGAGAACAATAGCCATTCAACCACCTCACAATCATACCAATATTCAGCATCAAGATCAGGTTCAAACATGTTCTTTATATCAGTCCATACAAACTTAGCTAACTCTCCATTTTGACCTAACTTCCCATATCTGAACTTCATTACTTTCCACAACTGGTCCAAATCACTTTTAGTCAAACAATCCAGTAAGATCCCAAATGTGAAATAAGTGGATTTGCATCCATCACCTCTTGTAATCTCAACTACTTCTCTACCTCTTTCTATAACAATCTGCCAATCCATAATAGGATGAACTGCTTTTAAAGGAATAGGATTAATAGGTTCAGGATTAGGACTATCAGTCTCCTTAAAATACTGTTTAGTTCTTTCTTTCTTTTTCAACTCTTCATCCACCTTTTGTCTTTTATAACTGGATTGCTTCTTTAACCATTCTGCTTCTTTCTCAGAATTCATAGGATTAAAATCATCATTAACTCTCATACACATCAGACAAAGCTCCTTAATCCTCTCAAATGAACATGTTCTTAGATTTTCAGTAACATGTATGCCTGAATTCTTGATAATCTTCATGTATGTATTTCTCATCTCGCTCTTTGTAGGAGGTTTCTTTCTTTTGATTTGTTTTTTCTCTTTTTTGAACCTTGTTGCCCATTCACCCAAGATTCTTGCTCTTTGATTATTAGACAACAGTTCCCACTCTTGACGAGTGTACTCATTGTTAATATTATTAGAAGCTTCAAGATAGGATTGTGTATCCTCCCAATCATCTAACCATCTCTGACTAGCTTCCTCCTCTTCTAGCTTTCTCCTTTCTATTTCTGCTTTTTCTTCAGCTACAATTCTTGCACCTAAGTCATGATCATAAGCAATCTGCTCTTCTTTATTCTTAAACTTTATCTCAGGTTCAGCAATACCTTTTCCCTTTCCAATATCTGGTAGAGCCACCTTCTTCTTCAAAGGCTCACCAATAGTCAAACTTTTAGTCAAGGGTTTAGGTCCAGTTGGTTTAAGAAATATAGGAGCAGGTGCAATGGTAGGTGTAGGGTTTGATGAACTTTTGCTTAAATTTATCAGTGTACTGGCAGCCTCCTTCTCAACTTCTTTTGATTTAGGTGGTGAAACAGATGTAGTTGTGACAATTGTAGATGTGGTAGTAATAGAAGTGTGTGAGACTAAGATAACAGTTGGTGTGGTTACCTCAGTTGAAGTTGTAGCAGTGGGTTCTGAGTAACTAGCCGTGGTTACAGAAACATTAGCAGTGGATGTGTCCTGCACCACCTCATTCTCTTTAACTTCTACAACAGTGGGTGTGATTACCTCTGTTGAAGTTGTAGCAGTGGGTTCTGAAAAATTATCAGTGGTTACAGAAACACTAGCAGTGGATGTGTCCTGCACCACCTCCTTCTCTTTAACTTCTATAGCAGTGGGTGTGATTACCTCTGTTGAATTTATAGCAGTGGGTTCTGAAAAACTATCAGTGGTTACAGAAAGACTAGCAGTGGATGTGTCCTGCACCACCTCCTTCTCTATATCGTCTACTACAGTCTTCAAGATCTCGAGTACAGCTTCATTCCCATCTTTATCAGACACCACATACTGCCCTCCATGATCTACACTATCCACATCCTCATCCATATGCACAACAGCAGCCTCCCCTGAATCAAATCCTTCAGTCGTCCCCTGTCTTTTTTGGTCCTCCAAAACCACATCTTGAGAGGAGCTCACCTTCTTATTATGTTTCCTAACTCTTCTAACAACACTAAGCCCATTCTCCTAGCTTTCTCCATCACAAACATCCTGTGCTTCAATTGTCTGATAGTATTCTCCATTTTTGTACATTTAACCGTCAATTCATTTAATCGTTCAAGATTTTCATCCCCAACTCGACCTGTGTTAACTGGTCCGAGAGGTGGTTCATTGGAAAAGTCATCATGTTGATGTTGATCATTATCCGTCAATTCATGTTGATGTTCCAAGCTACCCTCATCACTTCGACCTGTGTGAACTGGTGCGAGGGGTGAAGTAATCATAGCATCAGGGTTGGTGTCAGTGGTTACACTTGTACTAGCAGTGGGTGCAACTAAGGTGGCAGTGGGTTCAGGTTCAGTCAATTGGGGTTCATTTACATCATCAAACTCACGAATGACAGGTAAATTAATCATATGAGGGAACAATGGAACAATTAGGATTGTTAAATTAGGCTTTTGGTGTCTCATATGAGCAAAAACCTTAGGAAGCATATAATGCACCTCATACTTTGTATTATGTTCAACAGGTTCTGCTATTTGCCTATCCACAATAAGTTGAACAAACATAGGATACAAGTAATATTTACCTTTCCTCTTAATATTCTGCACAAACCCTTCAAAAATCATGCTAGACCAATTGAATTCCCTCCCTTCAGATAGACAAATTAAAGCAGTTGCAATTTTGGAGGGAAATTCATTAAACCAGTGGTCTTATTACTCAGACACATCAGCAAGGTGTGAATTAAAAACTTCCATTGGGAAGAAAACATACATTTCAAAATTTTTACCCTGTCTCCCCTTCTTGTATAACCTAACCTTTCTAAACCTTGAAATATATCATTATCAGAAAGATTAACTAGTCCATTAGCATCATCGAACTTCAAAGTACCTCTAATGACTTCCTCATCCACCAAAATCTCATTATCATCCACCACAATCCTAAACACCTCTAATCCATCTCGCTCCTGTATCTCAGCATTACCCCAAAAATCATGTATATAGTCTTTAAGAATTGTGGGTGCTACAGTTAATGCAAACTGAATTTTACTGTGGTTGATAAAATCAATCATGCCATGAAAACCATCTGATTGATTATTTTTGATTAAGTAAGCAACTAGGTTATGGGTGTTGGAATACTGCGACGACATTGTGAGTTGTTATGGAATATGGTGTGGGATTGTGAAATTAGCAGTTTGGAGTGGTTAGGGTTTATGTAGAGCGTCAATTGGAAGTGATTTGAAGATCAATTACTTCAACTGGCAGTGATTTGGGGGAAAAAATAAGTTTGCACCAAATTTACAAAACAACCCCTTGAAGTATCCATTACCAGGAACCTGCTAGCAGTGGATTTCAAACCACTAGCAGTGGTTTGATAGACTCTAGCAGTGGATACATCAAATTTACAAAACAGCCCCCCAAGTATACATTACCAGGAAAACCACTAGCAGTGGATTCAAAACCACTAGCAGTGGTTTGATAGACGATAGCAGTGGATACATCAAATTTACAAAACAGCCCCTCAAGTGATACATTAACAGGAACCTGCTAGCAGTGGATTGAAAACCACTAGCAGGGGTTTGATAGACGCTAGCAGTGGATACATCAAATTTACAAAACAGCCCCCCAAGTATACATTATCAAGTCAACTCCAAGGAGGAATGAAAATCACGTGTGGGTACATTTACAACAAATCCTCATTATACTTACGACTTACGAGTTTTTAAAAGAAGTTGTAATATACGTGTCTCGTTTTCTAATTCAAAGTTCTTACGAAACATATATCCTAAAATTGGCATTGAGATGACACTCTGAATCGTGATCACCAATATAAGTTTTTCTTAAAATAGGTATTATTACATCGCACCCACCGTTATAATAAAAGCCCAACTAATTTCCGTATATATGTCATCACGATCTAACTCTACATATTGCAAAAATGGTCACGATCTATCTAGTCTATGATATATTAATGTTAGAGTGCAAGGTGTGAAATAACCAAACATTTCCTAACAAAAGTATGTGAATGATTTGGTACTTTTTCTTTGTTAACTTTTAAGTTTATTCGGCAATGACAGCCCTACTCGTATTTGAGCCGAAAATCAAACATTACAAGACCGTCACACCAACTTGCCCCTTTTAATGAATACCAAAGTCAACCACTTAATTTACTCCTCAACAACTTATACCTTCCCCACATTAATTTTATGTTTCCATCTTAACTTCTATTTAAGAACCTATAACTCACATACTACCCATATCACACATACCCCAATTATTAACCTCAACTGCTTTCACCTCACCTCCTTCATCTTCATCACTGCACCACCACTACATCATAGCGCCGCCTCCACCACCACTACATCACCGCGCGGGTATCGTTTATTAATTTTTATAAATACTCTTGACTGACTGTAAAAAGCTTCATGGGTTTTTGTTATATAGTTGTAATCTTAAATGGGTATCTCTTGTTTATTAGGTATTGTGGTTTGTAAGTGATTATAATAACTTTCATATTGTTTATAAAAAAACTTCATTACACCTTCAACAACATTGATATCGGTTTCGATCTTATCTTGAGCAAAGTATATTATATGCAATTGATTAGTTGTAGGAATATATGCTTTGCTTTTATACTTGTTGAAATTGATTAGGTGTCACAGGTGCCAATCCGAGGCCAAGCCGACCACGTCGAGGCCAAAAGGTAAGATATGTAGTTGCGTATTTTAAATAGCTTAGGGTTTTAGGTAATGAGAACTATCCAAGCATCGTGTATCAAAAAGACCCTTTAAACCATTAAGCTTGAGTTGGTCATTTTAACAATTAGGGTAGGAGGGTAGGATGGTGGATTTTGGGACATAAACCAAGTTCTTGGCAGGGTGTTGGGGTCCAACCCCTTTCATGTGTAATAGCACTTTAACTAGGTTAATGAGATCATGTTGTGTTCATCTGCTTGTGATACAAAAGATTTGATCGTGTTTGCGGACGACTATTTGAATAGTGTGTCTATGGTTGAGGGTTCCTGAAAACAAAAGAATGCTGTTAGTTTGTATACTTAAAGTGCTATTATACCATTTCCCAACACCATTTCATTCTCCTTTTTACAATGATCTTCCCAAAAACTCACCAACAATTCTCTCCTATATTATCAAACAACAAAATTGAAGTCAAAAGGCCATGACACGTGGCTTCTCGATGGTTTTACGACGAGGAGGTACACTGTTTCTTGGTCCGGTAGATACCGGAAAGTGTAAAGCCATTTCTTGCTATGGTATGTTATTGTTACCTGATGATGAGGGTTGAATCATGAAGTGTAGAAGGTGGTGCAAAAGGGTTTAGCTTGCTTTGAGATTGTTTAACTGAGTGTGTGTTTTTTGGTGAGAAGGTCCATGTTTCTGTGTGACAGAGAGAGATCAGAGATGATAACAAGAGAGATGAAAGGGTTGATAATGATAGATATATAATGGTGGCGAGAGATATGAAAGGGTTTGTGCGGGTGCCTCATTAACTCCACTTCACTCGCCATCACTATCATTACAAACCCTGTCATCTATTTCTTATAATCTCTGACATCTCTTTGTCACACAGAAACATGGACTTTCTCAACAAAAAACACACACTAAAAACACACACACACACACACAGTTATGAACTCTCTACGCATGGCTAAACCACTTTGCACCACCTTTCTACCCTTCAAGATTCAACTCTCATCATCAGGTAACCATAACAAACCGTAACAAGAAATGTGTTGTACACTTTCCTGTATCTACTGGACCAAGAAACCGTGTACCTCGTCGCCGTGAACCATCAAAGAAGCCACGTGTCATCGACGCAAACTTCAATTTTGTTGGTTCATAATATAGGAGGGAATTGTTGGTGAGTTTTTGGGGTGATCATTGTAAAAAGGATAAGGAAATGGTGTCGGGCAATGGTATAATATCACTTTAAGTAGACACACTAACATCATTCCTTTGTTTTCAGGAACCCTCAACCATATAGACACTGTTCAAATAGTCGTATGCAAACACGATCAAATCTTTTGTATCACAAGCATATGAACACAACATGATCTCATTAACCTAGTTAAAGTGCTATTACACACGAAAGGGGTTGGACCCCAACACCCTGTCAAGAACTTGGTTTATGTCCCAAAATCCACCATCCTACCCTAATTGTTAAAATGACCAACTCAACCTTAATGGTTTAAAGGGTCTTTTTGATACCCGATGCTTGGATAGTTCTCATTACCTAAAACCCTAAGCTATTTAAAATACGCAGGTTAAGCTTTGGTCAAACTCGAAGAAGCGAAGATATCGGAGTCAACTGACAAAACCTCCAGTTAACACGAGTTCGTGCCTTATGTGTTACGATATGTTTGTAGAGAATAACATGGTTAGGATTACCGCTAAATGGATTATACGTATAGTTTTGGAACATTTGCGTATACGTAGCTTATGTATAGTTTCGGACCATTGGTGATTTTGGAAACACATTTTATGTTATCGATTGATGGTTATATATGAAATTATGTTTAGCGAATTTGTGTTGTTGTCACAAAACAAAAACGGAAAAAAATGTTCTTTTTTTTGAAAAAACAAATTTAATATATATATATATATATATATATATATATATATATATATAAAGAAAAAATAAATAAATAAAAAACAAGCTTGATGGAAAACTCCCAACCCTCCTTCTTCTTCTTCAAAATAGAAAATACAAATATCAATTGAAGGCATTTTTTATGTTTTCGAGTGTTTTGTGTAGATAAATATCCCATCTAAATTTTTACAATACTAGACATAGAAAACAAGGGAATTTTTACTCCAACTAAACGCAACCTTAATGTTTATCCTTTTTCATAAATATGTCCTCCAAATCCAACAATATATATGAACACCTTTTCCCATGCAGAAATGAATAGTCAAAACATATATGAGAAACATCCATCATGTTTAAAAAAAAATATGAGGATAACTTCTAAACAATATACATTTTACACTTCTATTTTAAAACTACTAAATGACAATACACATTTTCTGCTTAACACTCTATAATTCCACTCTATTTAATCCGCTCTAACAACTCCTATCACAACTACCAACACATTTTGTGCTTAACACTCTATATTTCCACTCTCTATTTTTAATCCTCTCTAAAAAAAACTTATCTCAACCAACAACAACAATGGCCAACCCCCGTCTTCCCCTCTTGGATCAACTATTGCGTACAACAAACTCTCGATCGGTCAAGTCTATGATGATTGTGGAATATTGGGGAGAAGTTAGGGATACTGTTCGGGATGAATTAGATCTGCAAGAGAAGATTGACAAGCTAACCGCTCGTGTACAACGTAGGGATGTGCTTATTGGAGAGCTGTTGGTTGTTGGTCCAACTAACTCGTCTGTTGCGACTGTTCGGCACATGAGAAGGATGCAAATTGAAGATAGGGCTGAGATTGGAAGGAAGCAGACCTCCATCTTAGAAAGGCGTGCTCGCGTTTCTTCTTTGTTATCCTTCATTGAACATCTTGAGTCAATGGTCCTTTGACTTTGTGAAGCCTTCATGTTAGGTTTATGTTTGTTTAGGTTATGTAAATCTTTGATTTAGGTTAGTTATGGTGGGTTATGTGTTGATGTACTAGTTAAGTGTAATTACTTTTGTTTACTTCGTTGTCAATCTTAATCTTATTTGTCTTTGTGTTTTACTAAACAACCTACATTGACGTTGAATTAAAAAAAAATTATATCGCATAATCGACATAATTAAAATAAAAAAATAAAATAAAATAGCAACCACATAAATCCTTGTATCCAATTTTTTGTTAGTAAAACATAATATGTTTGTCTAGTCGGTTTAAGTTGGTAAGATGAAAATGGCGCATTTAAAAAGTCGCTCAGAATACATAGGTTTATGTGAAAATACTTTACATGATACATTAGTTTGTGTGATAATACTTTACACTTTTCTTATTGTTGTGTGACAGAGTCAACAAAAAAGATTTGCATTTGACTTGTAACTAAATTTAGAATTGAAATTAGGTAGAGTTTTGGTTGGGTTAAAGGGTTTAGCTTCCTTATATCGCTAAGATGAAAATGGCGCATTTAAAAGGTCGCTCGGAATACATCGGTTTATGTGAAAGTACTTTACATGATACATTGGTTTGTGTGATAATACTTTACACTTTTCTTATTGTTGTGTGACAGAGTAAACAAAAAAGATTTGCATTTGACTTGTTACTAAATTTAGAATTGAAATTAGGTAGAGTTCTTGTCAGGGTTCGGTGTGATAGTGGCCATAAATCGCTAAGAAGAAAAAACGCGCTTTTAAAAATGTCGCTCAGAATATATCGGTTTACGTGATAGTACTATTAAACACATGTCTTATTGTATATATATATATATATTTTTACCAAACATGTCTTATTGTATATAAGGACCATACTTTCTTCTAGATACTTGGGTGATATACATGCTCAAAATGTTTTGAATTACGACTAAGTTTATTGCTTAAAAAATATCGCCTAAAAAAAGTTGTTTAAAAAACTAGGTAAAATATTCGCTTAACAATTTAAAAGAAAGGGAACTAAATAAAGACATATAAATTTAGGGCACCTAAATACAATTGTCGAATATACAATTTAGCTATACAACTATTCTGAGTCCATGCACGTTTGCAATATGTTTAAACCCGTCTCCTAATGTCACGATTACTGTGAGGCATGGAAACCTGTCAAATTAAAGAAAAAAAAGGTTCAACATTTCCTCAAGTAAACAAATTCATCAAGTAGTCTACTATACTTATTTTGGTTCAAGTTGGCTATCAAATCAAAATGGCTTATAAGTCAAAAGGCCATAATTACTATGCGTGGCTATCAAATCAAAAGAGATTATAACTCATATAAAAACACACATAAACAAAGGAAAATTATAACTTTTTTTTTGTTAAAAAAAAATAACAAAAAAAGAAAATGACTACAAAAATGCAAAAAATAACAAAAGAAGAAAATGACTACAAAAATGCCTTTCTGCGAGGAGTTAGCTGCTGCTGCTGGTTCTAGTCTCGTTAGAGACATGATGGTGGATAAGTTTCGGAGGGAGGTTACTGTCACTAGGGTGGACGAAGCAGAATTAACTAAAAAAGCCCAAGATATTAGGTCTCGTGTTGCTGAGAGGGATTTCGTGATTGCAGAGTTGGAGCTTTTGTATCCCTTTGATTCAGGTGTGCAAAGTATTTCACAGTTGAATATATTGCAAAATGAGGATTTGGCAGACATTGCAAACATGTTGGTGAAGGTTGTGAACAAGCAGAAGCGAGGAAGGGAGCTTATGTCATTCATTGAGAAGCTCAAGCCTATCCTATTAAGGTTAATTTTGTTGGATATTTTAATATATGCACTTACTTATTTATGTTTGTCTAAGTACTTTTGTGGGAACATACCTGTGTTATAACCTGCTCCCTTGATATGCTGGCTTGCAACGTAGTGTTGAAAACATAACCTACATCATCAAAAAAATGTATAATCGATATGGATACGTGTCCTGTGGTAAGTGTGATATGAATTAATTGGTAACTTTGACGCACTGTGTAAAATAGAAGTGTTCGCTATAAAAAACAAAAAAATGGCGATATTCGGGAACAGTTAAATGCTACTTTGTGACACATATATTGCCTGGTTTATTAGATTTATGTGTCACAAAGTAGCATCTAACAGCTTAGAAATAGCGTTGTTTTTTTTTCACCACCTTAATTTTTTTATTGATTGCCTGCAAAGGCTTTATCTTGCTCTTCAATGAAAACCAACTTACGCTTAACCTTAGGCTTAGCAACTACATCCCTATGGCTAACAGACATATCGACATCAACATCAATATGGTCGCTTGCTTCTTCACCCAAGCAATAAGCTCATCATATGTCATATTGCTTGCATCTTTTAATCTTCTTCCATGTATAATCAATTTGGTTGTATAATCATCTTCAGAATCATAAAAGTTAAGAGTTTGATAATAAAAATCAAATAAGTTTTGGGGATTATGTGCCATATACATCATTAACTTCCCATATCGATCAGCAAGGTCATACATGGCAGCCACATCCCTATCACACTCTATTAGTTTCAAGCCTACCTCTAATTGACATTGTGGTAAACAGAAAAACAACGAATGGAAATTTAGCACATTATGTTCTTTAAGATACTGGCACATACTACTATAGT
>OU343225.1:329588852-329683315 GCA_910596185.1 Chrysanthemum makinoi | reverse complement strand
TCTCGGTGAAATGGCTAAACGAGAATCTACGGGTCGGATCCGCTTCAATACCAACATGTGCTTCATATATCATAAAGATTTTGGTACTTTCGGTTTCTTATGTATCCATTTATATATGCGTGTTGAGGGAGGTTTGTAACATATTGGATTTCACATACACATCAAACCATAACTCATAGTGGGCATATAAAGGTGAGTTCTAGAGAGAGAAAGTTAGAGGTTTAGGGAACTTAGTGAGAGAAAGAAAAATCTTATTATGAGCTCCAACTCTCTACCTTGGAAGGTAGAAAGTATTTATAGTCTTCTTACAATAAAAGCGCCACAGCGAATGGATCGGGCATCACAGTGGGTAAAACCCGTCCGTCCTCCATGGTGTTACTAAACTAAATACTACTTAACATAAAAGTAACTATGACTCTGAGCTTTCTACGATTACATATACTTGAGGTGACCGACTCTTTAATACATGGAATTTCTAATTCCTAACAATCTCCCCTAAGGGAGGTCACCTCAAACATATACTAAAATGACATTGAATACAATGAGATATTACATTAACAATTGATCTTGCATTCTTGATGTAGTACTTTGCTCCGGCTTCGTAGTCATTGATTCCACTCATTGCATGTTTGGTTAATCCAAGTGGAGGTCTTTTCCTGATCCACGTGATAATAATGTTGAGCGACTTTTGAGATCATCGGCTAATAGAAAATCTCGATACATCCATTGTGGTGTTGGTATTATGTGATGTTGTGACTTTCGGACCGACATGCTCACATTCTTGATCATGATATCTTCTCATCAGAGTAGCGGAAGCTTTAGTTGATTCATGATATTGGCGGGCGTAGCGAAGCATGGATTAGAATATCGAGTCATTGATGCACCAATCATGATTTCTTTCGATATGAATGTGTTGTGTGAGCATGCGGCTATGTATTGACCGCTCCATTACGATCATTTGCAAGCGTCGGGGTGTACACGCATAAGGCGGTTAGCAATAAAGCGCCGCGAAAGTGTCTTTGATCACTTTCGATGAATTGAGGTACACGGCCCACGGTTCCCGTTGATCGATTACAATCTTGCTGTGATCGGGTATAATTCGAAGAATTTCCTTGCGGGGTTTCCTGTTACTCTAGCTGTTCTCAAACGGAACGTCTCAAAGAAGACAACGAATTGAGTGAACGGAATTTAAGTCCAGCGATTGATGAAAAGAGATTTGAAAAACAATCGTGTATTGCTCAATAGAAATTGTTTTGCAATATAACGAAGGTTTTAATGAAAATCAATTATCAATCATGAAACACCTTTTGATTTGAAAAATTAGTACCGCGATCGGCGTGCTAATGAAAAGTTTTAAAGCACAAAGACGGTTTTCAAAGGTATCCGTCAATCCATAACTTTGAACGGGATTGATTCAAAAGATTGATAAGCCCCATTGTTTACGTTCGGTTGTCACATGGTTGATCGTATAATAGATCTCACATGCCACCTACCGGGGAGCTTGTTAGATGTTGGCTCCGAAGGCTTTCCATCTTCATTGTGAATATGTAAACATCACTCGGATGTTACGGCAATACCACAAGGATAATGCGTAGGACTCAGGATATAATTTCTCTTTCCACATTGTGTGAAGCAGAGAGTCTTCATTGAAATTGTCCTAATGAGATTTATTGATGATCTCGTGGCTCTAGACTCAATTTGTGCATATTTGGTTCCTATGTCGGAGACTAGGAGAGGGTCTCCTTCTTCAATATCAACAATCTCTAAGAGAAAGTCGATAGATAATGTAGGTTCTCCGTGAGAATGAAACAAGTCCTTTTAAGAGGAACTTGAGTGGTTTGGAAGTTGAGTGCGGTCGTCCTTTGGGTCCATGGCGTCTTGTCTTCAATACCGAGTTACCTAAGTACACATAGCATATGAATTGAACCGGTTTACGCCCTAAGGTTGAATAAATGGAGGGCTATTTGTTTTCACCCTTTTCTCATTCAATTCTTTTAAATTCTTCAACCCCTTGATTGCTACAGAGACTTCATAGCTAGAACCTTGTTGGGTTTATTCGATTAGCTTCGGTCTCAGTCCGCACTCTTCCCATATCTCATTTTCTCCTTTTATCATCATACCTAAGAACTCTACACTAACTAGTGGATAATCCCTTGGTAGATCCCTCCGGTTCTGGCGGATCATGGGAACACATACCTAACCTTATCATCCTTATATCACCATACATAATGTAAAGTTGGTCGGTCTTTTTGGTATTGTTCATCTGCCATAGGAACCAATTGAAAACCATTTGAAAATCAATCCGGATACTTGTGATATATTATCAAAGCATTTTGTACTTGAATTGTTTTGATATTTTTAGAAGAAGAACTCCCCTCAACATGTGAATCAAGTATTTGAAATAGTTTTCCACACGGAGGCAAGAGAAAGAATTAACTTCTTTGATTACCATTTTCTAAAAAATATCAACATCACTTTCCTAATCGAATCAAGTAGATAAAGCATTTTGGGGAAGGATGAGGTTTTCATGATTTTGCTCCCCTCAATATGTGCCTCGAGATTTGAAAAGAGTTTTGCACATACTAGAGGGAACTTGCACATTGAGATAAGTGATCACGTTTCAAATCATAGGTTTAAGATAGATGCTCCCCTCAACATGTGCATGGAAAATTTGAAATCGTTTGTCACATGTGGGAAGGAGAGCTTGTACATCCTTATAAAACCATTTACCGATTTATCAGTTTAAATCCAATTTAAATCACACATTCTCCCCGATCACAATTATCAAATCATTTGAGATTTGTGATCTCTTATAGATTTAAATTGATTTTGAAAGCTTTTGAGGAGAATTGTGACTTGGTTATGAAAGCGTTTTAGCGATAAGGATCGATTTTGAGATTTTAAACTCCATTGATTAAACATGCATGATTATCTTTTGAAAACAATTGAATGCCAAATAACTTTTTAATTTAATTGAAATCATTCTCCCCTCAATCAATGACATAGGTTGTTGATTGAGCGATAGAGATTTTGACAAATAAGTCGGATGATTATCAAAAATAGAGTCAGTTATTTTTCAAAGCAGTTAGTTTTCAGAGATAAATGTTTTAGAATCGAGCATGGAATTTGAAAAATGATAAAGTATGGCTCTGTTCTTTCTTTGAAAAGCGGGTTCTTGCTTGAAATGACAATAAACCATTTTTCTCTTTCTCCCAATTTTTTTTTTTTTTAATAAATTCGAACAACATCTAAAGTCCGTGTCATTCTTTGAATGACAGCACAAAGACCGTAGATATTATCGAATCGAGAAAAAACATGACAAATTGACAATATTTTTTGAAGATTTTTCGAATTTTTTAGATTTTATGGATTTTGAAAGTTTTATAATTTTGTATTTTGTTTTTGAATAAATATTTACAAGAGATAGATGAAGAAAGACCTTTACTCCTCGTCTTCCTCACGAAGGCGTTTGAGTGTTTCACGGTTGAAGGCTTTTCAAGCCTAGTCGTGGAAGTATGAACTCAAAGCGTTCTCTTGGAAGAGCTTTGGTGAAGATGTACGCTAGCGATATTGAGACCTCACAAAATATAGTTCCACCACACCTTTTTCCACTTGTTCCTGATGAAATGATGTCGAATGTCGATATGCTTTGCTCTTGAGTGTTGAGCGTTGTTGCATGAGAGAGCAATAGCACTTTTATTATCACATTACGAGAGTTTTGTTGAATACAAAGCCATAGTCGGATAATTGAGATCTCATCCAAAGGGTTTGAGCACAACAAGATGACATGGCTATGTATTCTGCCTCTGTAGAAAAAAAAGAAGTACTCATTTGCTTCTTTGAAGACCAACTCACAAGCTTATCACCCAAAAGCTGAGCACCTCGGGGCGTACCGGCGAGTATCTTGACATCTGCATGATCGGCATCTGCATAGCATTAGTGACATACGGTGTCCCGGTACCAAGTCCCATATTGATGGTTCCTTGGAGATACCGAAAGACCCGTTTAACCGCTTCAAGGTGCTTTTAGTAGGCTTAGCCTGGTATCTAGCACACATGCAAACGGCGAACAAGATGTACGGTCTACTAGCGTGAGGTACATCGGGATCCAATCATACTACGATATTTTGTTTGGTCAATCATGATCCCTGAGTGGTCCTCATCTAGTTTGGTTCGATCAATCATGGGAGTGTCAAGAGGGTCACTTGAATCAAATCCAAATTTCTTTAAGATCTCAATAGCATATTTACATTGATTTATGAAAATGCCAGGACTTTGTGAAATTTGTAATCCCAAGAAAAATGACATTTGTCCCATCATTGACATTTGAAATTTTGAACTCATTTCATTTGAAAAGCGATCACATTCATTGGGGTCGGTCGAGGCAAAAATAATATCATCAGCATATATTTGAACGTGAATTAAATGTTTGCACGACTTTCGGTGAACAATGTTGGATCAAATGCTCCTTTGCTGAATCCGGTAGATAGAAGAAACTTTGATAGCGTATCATACCATGCCCTTGGAGCTTGCTTTAAACCATACAGAGCCTTCTTCAAGCGATAAACGTGGGTAGGATGCTCGGATTCACAAAACCGGGTTGGTGACATAGGCGACTTCTTTAAGATCTCCGTTTAGGAATGCCGTCTTCACGTCCATTTGATAGACTACCATGTTCTTACTTGCGGCATTAGCCAAAAAGATTCTAATTGCCTCGATTCGAGCAACGAGACAAAGATTCTTCAAAGTCTATACCCTCCTCTTGGCGGTATCCTTTAGCAACTAATCGAGCCTTGTTCTTCAACACATCACCATGCTCATCAAGTTTCACTTTGAAGATCCATTTTAGAGCAATGTTCATAGCACAATCTGGGCGGTACTAACTCCCATACATCTAGTCGATCAAACTCATGAATTTCTTCTTGCATGGCATTGAACCAATTGTCTTCATTCATGGCGGTTTTACATCTTTTGGTTCGATCTTAGAAGTGGGAGTTGAAGAAGCACCATAAGGCATCGGTTGCAAGTTGTTTCCGTGTTGATCTTGGGCGAGAAGGATTTCCAATGATGTTGTCTAATGGATGATCGTGAGTCCATTTTCGAAGGTGTTCATGTGGCAGTTGTTGAGGGACTGAAGCAGAGTCGATGTCTCACGAAGAAGATGGTTCGATGAAGATTGAGGAGCAAATATGTTTTCAAATGGAGCATCTTCAGGAGTAGCAAAGGGATTAACTTCATCATTGATGCCGAAAATAGTTCCATGATGTACATTTGAAGAATGATGATTTGTTGATGAGACTGAAGGATCAGGCGGCTTCTTGACTTAATGATATTGAGGCGAGGGATTGACTTCATTCACAGGAATATGAGCAACCTCTGTTGTAGGGATCGACACCTCATTAGTACTTGGATCATAAAGTTCATCAAACATAGGATCAAACAATTTCTTTAAATCATCTTCGGATGGAGGTACATATGGAGTTTCTTGAGAAAAGTTTGGAACAAGGGATGAACCAATGGGACTTTTTTGAAGTGCGGGTTCGGCTGGATTGTCCGGGAGCCATTTGACGGTCAGCTCATCAAACGTAGCGTGAATTGTTTCCATGATATTTCGGGTTCTTTTGTTGTAGATTCGGTATCCCTTTTGTTTGGTGCATACCCTACAAATACTCCAATGCCTTTAGCTCTAAGTTTGCCTAAGTCTTGTCCCTCATTAGTTGGATAACACAATGCACCAAACACCGAAAGGAAAGAGATTAGGTTTTCATTTGTGGACAAGTTCATATGGAGTTTTTCCATGAGCGGTGTAAATCGGGAACGATTTTGTGTGTAGCATGCGTGGCAATAGCTTTAGCCGGAGAAACATTGGAACCTTTGAGTAAATCGGCATTGTTCTAGCGGCTTCTACAAGAGTTCGATTTCGTCTTTCAACTACACGTTCATTGAGGAGTTCGTGGAACACTTCTTTGATGGTGATTCCAATGATTTCATAAAATTCACTAAGTTGTTTGTTAACAAACTTCGGTTCCATTGTCTGTCTGGATAATTACGGCGGTTTTGTTAAGTCGAACTGCGGTACTTTGATGAGTTTGATGATGATATCTGGAGTTTCATCCTTTGTCCTTAAGAACTTGACCCAAGTGAATCTAGAGTAATCATCAACCACAACTAACACATATTTCTTCCCAAAGATATTATGCACTCTCATTGGTCCACATAAATCCATATGACTTGTATGAAGAACTTGTGACGAGAGTTAGTAGGTTTGGGTTTATGGGCATACTTCTTGCTTTTCCCAATTGACATCTTGAACAAAGATGATCCTTTTCATACTTTAGTCGAGGTAAACCTACAACTAAGTCCTTCCTGGAGAGATCATTGATGGTGCCGAAGTTCAAGTGATTGAGACGGCGATGCCATAACCATGACTTTCTTTTCGAAGCCTTTGACAACAAGCAATTGGAGAGACTTCATCATATCATCGATAGAGATGGTGTAAAGATTTGAACCACGAGTTCCTCTTAAAAGTTCCTTACCATCAAGTTCTCTAACAAAACAAGTATGTTTTCTGACAGCTACTTCTAGATCGAATCCGCAAATTGACCAAGAGAGAGAGATTATGACCAAGACCTTCCACATAGTATACTCTAGAGATAACACTATCACCAACAACATAATCACCATAACCCATAATTACACCGAAATGATCATTACGAATCTAACTGTCGATGAATTTGCTCACGAAGTTCATGAGCCGGACGGTCTCGGTCATATGCTTGGAGCGGCTGAGTCCGGTACCACGAGCGATTTGGCGATCTGCAGTTGAACACAGACAGAATGGATAAGCTGGAAATGATAATTGGGATCCCCATGCAAGAATGGGTTCCACTTGGTAATACGATAATTGGAACACCCACATCGAAATAGAAACATCCATATCGAAGTAGAAGCAGGAATCATTGGGAATAGATGCAATGCGGTGTGCGTATTTGACCTATTCAAAGTATGTTCACTTCTTAAGGAATAGTTCTACCATGAGGCATCCATTTTCTAGTGGGCATAATCTTAATTATTCTTATGGCCAAAAGGTATCCAATAATAACCTATCTTTATAAAAGTTCTTCTTGTGGGTTTCCATTGTTTCTAACAATCTTTCGTTTTGCCTTTTGCCTTCTTTGCACGATTATTAGCGTTAACAATTTTCTGGGCATTTGACACATTAGACAAAGCATTCACACCACATTCATGATTAGCAAGAAATTCAAGCGGACATCATTACAAGGTTTGCAAATAGTATCGAAATTGAATTAATTACGATGCGCTAAGGCTAATACTAGAATCAACACGATTCGTTTTATTCAACTCAAGCTTAAAGTTCCTAGGTTGGTCTTCTACTCTCTTCCAATGCACATTTTAGCTTGCGAGGTCCTATCATTCCTTGTATTGTCTTGAGACTTTGACCCTTCGCTTTAATGTCATTGATTACTCTGTAGAGGAATTATGGGAACATTAGTTGGTTGATCTACTTTTGCATTCTCTGAACTAGGCGTGCAAGGATCGTATTACTAGGCGACACATTGATGTATACTTTCTTAAAACGGGCCTAGAATGGTTTGAAGGCTCGGCACTAGGCATAGAACAAGGCATCACAGCTTTGCCTTTTGTACCTAAGGTTAAGGATTTGGGACATGTTGCAATTACACATTCTAGCAACTCTTGAGATCGTTTGGCCCGGAGGCAAGCAAACCTAATTTCACTATCAAGAGGTTTGTTAATGAAATCCTCTTCGACAATCTCACGGAGACATTCTAGACTATCCTTAAGGTGAGCACAGTAGTCATGAAAAGCATGTTCATTATTCCTAAGATGAGGAGGAATATATTTAACTGTCACAGTGTATTTGCAATCTAAGGGTGACTTTGAGACAACATTCTTATTGAAAACAAGGGGCAGTTTCCCATTTCACGACTTCTCGATTCTCAATTTCCTTTTGTAAAGGCGTTATTTTTTCGTTGTTCTTGTCACGAGTGACTTTCATTGAATCATATAACTCTTTAAAATGGTTTTAACTTTTCATTTTCTTCTAGAAAACTCTCGTTTTCCTTTTGTAAGGCATTAACTAAGTTTTGAAGATGAAAAGTTTGAGAATTCTGAGAATCTAAAGGAGGAGGCATTTGGGAGCCTGTCATATTGTTCTTTGACCCTTTAATTGAGAGATTTGGGCTTTCAACTTTCTGATCGTGTTGCAATGAGCTTGAATCTTCATCACGTTTGTTAATTTGAAAAGCTGCATCAAACTCGGAGCATCCGAGGATGTCTTGATATTTGAAGTTTTGACATTTTCTTTAAGATGTTGATATTTTAGTTGTAAATTAAAATGCTCAACTTCTAGTTTAGAAAAATGTTTAACCAAATTGTCGTGATCATCCAGTTCAATTTTCTCGTTTAGTTTAGAATTAGTTTTTCAAGCTCAATGACACGATCA
This sequence comes from Chrysanthemum makinoi, assembly GCA_910596185.1. Taxonomy (NCBI): domain Eukaryota; kingdom Viridiplantae; phylum Streptophyta; class Magnoliopsida; order Asterales; family Asteraceae; genus Chrysanthemum; species Chrysanthemum makinoi. The sequence continues at coordinate 329,674,831 of OU343225.1, read as the reverse complement.
TGGGAGACTTTCAGGGCAACAGATAATTCATGAAATTGAGAAGCATTAATAGAACAATTTGTAGCAGTGAAAAACACATCTTGAGCAATACATTCTGAAATCATATTCTCATTCAGTGTATGCAAGTTCTTCCTTTCAATCTCATTATATTTTAATGCTCGCTCATAGTCACTAACCTCAACTATCATTGCATCAAATTCCTTTTCCATTTCTTTAATGTCTGAATTCATTCCCTTTTAAGACTCTCAAAGTGATCTTTTAGTTGTTTAAAGAAAGGCATGACTTCGGTTAAATAACATTCTTTAGTTTGCTCAAAACCTCTTTCTCCTTCATTATACCGTGGGTGTGATCCTTTTCTTGCAAGTTTTCTCAAAATCAACAAATAGTTGAAAGATAACATATTGGCTGATTAAGGTCTTGCTTTTAGTGGCAATTGTTCTAGGAACTAGATGCATTGGTATATTTGGAGGATACATGCGCTCTAGGCATTTTCAAAGGGGGGTTTTCAACAATATTTTCAGCTTTACTTATCTAAATCCATTTTCCGGAACACTTGTTCGGGAGTTAACAATGTCTGAGGCTTAAACTTGTTTAAGGCAATCCAATTCTCCCTTTTGTAATCATGGGGTGTGATGATTACTTTCTTTTCTTTACATTTTGGATCAGCTAGTTTCTTGTTTAACTTTTCCCTAGTGATTTCATCCGATTTCTTATCTTCCTCTGTGCACTCAGCGCAACTAGGTTTCTGTCTAGGTTTAGGATTTCCTTGCCATCATAAAGAACCTTATGAGCATTTCTAGCCTTTTTAATGACCCTGGATTTGGTTCCTCAACAAGGGGAATGCTATGCTTATCGCTTAGGACTCTATGCTTAGTGATCATGTGAGCAGTCTGAATGGTGTTTCCTTGTATGTACAACTTATTTTCAAGCTTGTTTTTCAAGGTTTTTAGATTAGAAAAATCATTCAAGAGTTTTGATTCCTTTGCATTAAATTCTTGCTTAAGCATTTTAACATTTTCTTGAAGTTCTTGTTTTTGCTTAGAGTTTTTAGAAAGTTTTCTTGCAAGGAGTTTAACTCTTGTTTTAATACTTCTTCTCTAAACCTACTTTTTCTAATAGTTGTGCGCATTTGGTCATCCATTTCCTGCTCACGGGTGGTCAACTCAAATTTTGCGCGTTGTTCATAAATAGCCACACGTTCTTTATAGGCATTTAGTTGAGATAACAACATCATCAGGGGCACATGCATTGTATTCATCAAAAACATAGTCATTGTTGATCCAGAAGATGCATCACTTGATACAAATTCACTTTCACTTTGTTTCACATATTGATCATATGGGACAACATTGATATTACCCATATTTTCAATATTTGATTCAATAGTTTCAGTTGATTGTACTTTGTCATGCATCTTTTGCACATCAACATCATCGTATAGTTTTAATACCTCTGAGATGAGTTTGTCTTTGGATGGGCCAGCTTGTGGTGAAGAAGAGACCTTGGGAGAAACCATTGGAGAAATGCTATTCATAAAAATTGTGTGTGCGAGAGTCCATCATCCACATCAGTCGTATGCATCACTCAGCTGACTTGAAAGGTTCGATGATTGTGACCTATCTCTGAATTGGTCGCTCATCCACGCATCATAGGTCTTGGCATTGCCCTCGGCAAGAAACAACAACTCCTCTTCATCCAGCACATTATCACGAGCTTGTACAAGCAGCATCTTATCTCTGAGTAATCGGCATTCGTGGGCGTTTTGGAGATGTGCAGTTCCTTGCAATGTGTCCCTCACCACTACAGTTATAACATTTGATTGAAGCTTAGTTTGACCTTGATTTCCATTTCTTCCTCGATTCTGATTACCAACATAACCTCTACCAGCTCCTTCTCTTCCTTGATCATCTTGTCTTTCTGAGCTGGTTGCACAACAATTTTCCCATCTCTACATGTAGCTTGATTGTGTGGGTTAGAAGCATTACGAGGTTGTTGTTGGTTGTGGGAGAGAATTCATGTTTTGACTAATCAGGAGAGCTAGTTGATTAATGAAGTTACCCACGTGTGCATCAGCATCAGCTTGTTTGAACATTGGATCGGGAATGAGTTTGTGAATTCCATCACCCATGGGTATAACTTGTGAAGCTTTAGTGGTAATCCCAATGTTTGAGTAGAAGCAGTTGAATCATTTGATGAGCTTGTCTCTATTGGATTTGTTTTGAATTGTTCAAGAATCCTCTTTTCAAACATGGCATGTCTCTCATTCGAAGAAGGAAGGCATAGAGTTGCTCATAGTTTGTATTCTTCAATCCTTTAGTGAGCTTCACGGAAGTGACAAACTTGTGCCATTCGGGATTCATGTTGTTCACAAATTTTGAGTTCAGCTGAATGTTAGGCATAGTCATTCCGATGTTCCTCATGTCATTCACCAACTTATGAAATCTCACATAGTACTCATAGACACTTTCATCTGGTTTCATCTTGAAGTGCTCAAATTCATCATAGAGTTGTGATTCTGTCTTCCATAGTTAATTCAGAACCGAAGAAGCATCTTGACATTATCCCATCGCCTTTTTCGGTGTTGTGATTGATAAGCTTGTAGATGTCTTTGGAAGACCTTGAAGAATAATGTTGAAGCCCGATATGCATCGAATCTCTTTTTCTCCTTATCGTCAAGCTCATCATACATCTTTGGTCGGTCCATTCCGTAAATCAAAGTTCCATCTTGGCGTATCAAGTATATCTCTAGTAGTTTCAACTGGGTCCTTCATCAATGGATTTGAGAATGTTGACCCCATTTTCTTTTCAAAGGCAATACAATCGATTCGTTGAGCCCAAGAGTCATAGTCGGTTCGTCAAGCATGGGTGGACGAGTATCCAACGCCGGCTTGAACATCCTCGACACAGATGGAGATGATAGTAGGAGCGTTGGTAGACATGTTAACGATTACACGGGATTTTATAACTCTATGATTAAACCGGGAAATAGATTCTTTCACGATATTTTACTAAATCAAGAAAACGTATTAAATACACCCAAGTCGCTAGAAAATCTTGAACCAAGTCGCTAACTACTAAGTCGCTATTAAACCCAGTAACAATCCCAAGTAAGCTAAGTACCAAATCAAGTCGCTATATAAACAACTGCTAAGATTCAAATTAAGCTAGGAAAATTTTGTGACAATTCGCTAAGATCCAAGTCGCCAATGTGTCAAGTCGCTAAATAGCAACTCGCTAGGTACCAACTCGCTAACACCAAGTCGCTAATAAAATAAAGTACAAGTTAAAACTGCTACACCAAGTCGCTACGTGTAGTGGAGAATCCACTACGTGTACTTTTTGTCGGCTTGTCTCACTAGACAAGTTGCTAACCCAACTCGTTAAGATTTTCAACTACTTCGCTACCAAATTGTAAAGCAAGTCGCTACCAAGAAAACTTTTCCGTGGAAGTCGCTAGCATAGAAAACACATAAACACCACTTTTCAATCCAAAACAACCCAACCACTATGATTCAAACCTTCTAAATCAAAACCTAAACACTTGTGATGATTCTAAACACAAAAGTACTACCCAAATCCAAACTTTAACACTAGAAATCAACCAAATGATGCAAAAACCACTAAACTTTTCAAGCTCAAAAACCACCTAAAAACCACTAGAAATCCAAAGATATGTAAGATATGATCTAACCATGGCTCTTGATACCAATTGTAACATATTGGATTTCACATACACATCAAACCATAACTCATAGTGGGCAAATAAAGGTGAGTTCTAGAGAGAGAAAGTTAGAGGTTTAGGGAACTTAGTGAGAGAAAGAAAAATCTTATTATGAGCTCCAACTCTCTACCTTGGAAGGTAGAGAGTATTTATAGTCTTACAATAAAACGCCACACAAGGGGCTGTGGATCAGGCATACAGTGGGTAAAGACCCGTCCGTCCTCCATGGTGTTACTAAACTAAATACTACTTAACATAGAAGTACTATGACTACGAGCTTTCTAACGATTACATATACTTGAGGTGACCGACTCTTTAATACATGGAATTTCTAATTCCTAACAAGGTTCCCAATGGATTGCATATCTTTGGTTTCCATCAGCCTCTACAATTAATTCCAAGAAATTATAAACACCATTTTCTTACAATCTTAACAATCAAAAAAGCAATATGGATATTTGGTACCTGGATTCACATAACTAACGATTCCCAAACGGTGTGATAAATATAAGGACCGTTTACTTGTGAATGGATTTATTTGGTTTAAGTTTCATCTCTGACATTAGAAACACGAGAAGGCAGATGAAGGCGACCAGAGAAGAGAGGTGTAGGTTTAATTGTGGGTTAAAATGAGTTAAAGGGTTATTTATATACTAGGGATAAAGGATGCAATTTTTATAAATTTAAGGGTAAAATGGTCATCACAAATTTATTTTACTCAATTGAAGACAAAACTGTCAAGTTTAATGTCTAGAAGAGCTATTTTTTTTGTTCGCTACGTCGAACTGACATTTGTGACAAGTATGATGCTTTAATAGGTTATTAGCCCTAAGTAAAATATTGAAAATGGTTTGTTATCTTTGTCCTTAGACTTGAGATGCAAGTAAGTTCTGTTATGTGTGGATATCATTTTTTGTAAGTATACGCAAAACGCTATCTGAATAAGGTAGTTATAAAAGCTATATTTCGGAGTGATATGAAGCAGCATCCACACACTTGTATCAATAAAGGATTTGTTATTCCACTTGATATGTGCAGAAAGATACCATGGCCTCTTAGATTTAATCAGATAACTGTCAGCCGACCTAAAGGTAATGCAAGATGACTCTTGATTACATTTGGTATATCCGAATTAAAATCTATAACGAGATTCTAAATGGTTAAACTATATGGAATGATTTGAGATCCATAATCCATGGTTTAACGGTATCTATAACAAAGGATGATTACAGCAAGACATTGAATGACCATGCTACTAAGAAACTAGTTAGGACTGCAACTACTCCTTATCAGGCCCCAAAGCCTAAGTCAAATAATGAACCAGATCCTGCTGTTAATGTTCATTTATACAGATCTATGATTGGTTCACTCATGTATCTGACTGCTTCAAATAATGAACCAGATCCTGCTGTCAATGTTCATTTATACAGATCTATGATTGGTTCACTCATGTATTTGACTGCTTCAAGGCCTGACATTATGTTTGCAATCAGTGCTTGTTCAAGGCATCAGGTCAACCCTTTGACTTCTCATTTGAATGATGTCAAGAAGATTTTCAAGTATCTCAAAGGTCAACCTAAGTTGGGCCTTTGGTATCCTAGAGAGTCTCCATTTGAGTTTGAAGCTTATAGTGATAGTGACTATGCTGGTGTAAACTTTGATCGCAAATCCACTACAGGGGGTTGTCAGTTTCTGGGAAGGAGATTAATCTCCTGGCAATGCCAAGAGACCATAGTGGCTACATCTTCTACTGAAGCAGAGTATGTTGTTGCTGCTAGTTGTTGTGGTCAGGTACTTTGGATAGAAAATCATTTATTGGATTATGGGTTCAATTTTATGAACACTAAAATCTTTATAGGCAACCAAAGTACAATTTGCATTGTTAAGAATCCTGTTTTGCATCAGAGAACTAAACATATTGAAATCAGACACCATTTTATAAGGGATGCTAATGAAAAACATCTTATTCAAGTGGTTAAAATTCACACTGATGATAATGTAGCTGATTTGTTGACTAAAGCTTTTGATGGTCCAAGGTTTCAATTTTTGGTGGTCCACATAGGCATGATCAACCCCTGATTGTTGTGTTTGAGGGGAGGATTATGCCTAAAGGGAGGTTTTTGGATTAAGGGGAGGATTTCATGTTGCATATTTTGCATATATTCTTATTTGTATAGTCTTTTGTATATTCTGTGTTCTACTAACCATTTTGCAGATCAAGTATCAAACACAGAATCAGTGGCAAAGATTAAACTACAAGCATAAAAGTCTTTTATTTATAGATAAAACACTGCATTCTAAGATGTAGTGTAAAGTTACAAGACTTTATCATTCCTACTGATTCCATCATAACAAGCTTCTCAAAAGACTACTTCAGACTCCAGCTTCCATCTCTCAGGCACCTACTCAGGCCTCCTCTTTGCCCACTCTGGCATCCTCTAATGCTCCTTTCCCTACCTACTGATGAAGTCCCACACTCTGGGAGCAGCTAGACCAACCACTTGAGCCCTCTTATCAGGGTCTAAGGTGGAGGGTCCTGATATTGGAGCTGAGGGGCCTGCAACTAGAACAGAAGGAGGTGGAACAACAGCAAGAGGAGCAGTAGTCACTGGTCTAGAAGATCCACCATGTTCATCCTCAGTGTCAAAACTGGTATCCTCTGAAGATGTCCCTAAAGGTGCTGGTGAAGGTGGAGGGTCTCTAGACATGTAAGTCAGGCTGGAGTAACCACGAGGGAAGTAGTTTAACCATCCATCATTGGATGACATCTCTTCAGATGAATCAGAAGATATCTCGATTGGTGTGTTGAGAGAGTTACTCATTGTGGTTAGTTTGGATATTGATTGGTGTGTTAGGGTTATTTGATGTGTATGTGTTTAATGTGGCAAGGGGTTGTTTATATAGACAGAGTTAAGGTGCAATTTTGGTTGTTAGGATTTATGGAAGTAATGACTTGGTAGATATTTGAATTAATGAGGGTTATGGCTGCAGACTGGTAATGCGGAGTTAAGTACAGCAAGGGTTGACTTTTCTCCATTCCTGCTGATAACATGATTGTTTCTGCTAAGGGGCAATGGTTTCTGCTGGTAGTATTGATATGGAAGCTGCGGTCAAACATCGGGTGGTTCCTGCTGGTTGACTATATGGTTTCTACTGATTGACTTTCAATGCTGCTGGTTTCATATAATTGGGAAATTGATATGGGATTTAATTAAAGTCAAAATTGGTCAAAGATTCATTCCGAATCTCTTGACAATTTAAATGGTTACGTTAAGTAACTTACTTAAATAACAAATTGCTGTTATCCCATAACCTAATTGCTCAATTCCCTCTCATTTCAATCTAAGCACATCTTCAACTTTCTGAAATCATTTAATGGCGACACTGGCATACAAGGTTGATCACAATAAAGTTGCATTCTTGGAAGGAGCCAAAGGAAGTGATGTGTATGATCCAATGGTAGATTTCCTTCTGCGTTCAAAGCTCAGTATCTTTGGATGAGACTGCAACAAAGCTAGATCATGTGTCAGAGTCTGGTGTTCCTTCAGAGCTCAAAGTCTTTACAAGAAGAAGGACTCAGAGGAAAAGAAAGCAGATCTCTGGATTATCAGGATTTGAGAAGGTTAAGTTTGTTGTTGCTGATAGTCCAAAGGATTCTTCTGATAGTCCTGTTGCTGCGGATAAGGAGAAGGTTGCCTCTGACAAAGTACTTGATCCTGCTGATATTGATGGTGCTGGTAAGCCTATTCATGCTAACACTTCATCCATTGCTACTGAGACTCCAGTGTCTGTTCTTTCTGATCCCAATACTACTTTTGAAGATGATCAAGTGGATATTCCTCTAGTGGATAAGGGTAAGGCTCCAATGGTTGAAGAGGAAATGGATCCTGCTGCTTTCAAGGCTGAACAGGAAAGTTTGTTTAGGCTTCATGAACTTGAAAAGGGTGACAGGGAGGTGGCAAAGAACGTTCAAGCTACATATGATGTAGAATTTCAATCTCACACAGTTCCTGACATCACACCACAAAGAAAGAAAGAACTAGATGAGGCTGCATTGCATTTCACTGATGCAACTTGGCAATAGATTGTGGGTCAGGTCACTTCAAACTCATCCCTTGCTCAGTCTATCTTAGGAGAAGCTTTTGAGTCAGACAATTTTGCTGCTACTATGGTTATTTTGGCTAATTAGAGAAAAAGGGCAGATGCTGAAAGAAAGGCTAAGGCAAAAAGAGACAAACCTCCTACCCAAGGAGAGCAAAGGACTCATATGAGAGAGTTTGTAAGAAATATGAGTTCTGCTATCTACAATACTGGTTGGACTATGTCTTATGTGAAGACTCTGAAGGATGATGATTTAAAGAATGTATATGAGAGCATTCTCAATAAGTTGAATAGGGATGGGATTAATCCTTACACAGGGTTGAAGAGACATCATGCTACCTTAGAAGGTCCATAGGCTAAGAAGTTGAAACATACTGATGCTCCTGATGAGATTCTGCTCAAAACTGCAGTTATTGGTGTTCAGCCTGAAGAGCCTTCTACAGAGTCCACTGTGCCACAACTCACACCAGTTACCACACCTTTGGAGGAACCTAATGCAACAACTCTTCCAGCTGGTGCATCTCAGACCATTCCCTCTGATGTTCTATCAAGGACTCCTTCTGAAGGTGTTCCTTTTGTTCCTGTTGCTGAGACTACGAGCATTCCCACTGACAACCTTGGTCTAGATCCTTCTGATAAGCCTAAGGTTGTTTCTGCTGATAATCCTAAGGTTATTCCTACTGAGGATCCTATACTTGTTCCTTCTGATGTTGGTCCCAATGTTCCTCCTGATGCTGACCAACCTAGTTCTACTGAGAAGGATACACCTGTTTCTAATGATGCACCTCAGTCTACTTCTGCTGATCTTAAGGATGGTGTTACTTCACCTGTTGCTACTCCAGTGATTCCTACTCCAGATGTTCCCAGATCTAGTGTTTCTTCTCCTTCCTCCACACCTGCTGGCAGACAAAAGAGTATCGCCAAGAAGAGGAGTTCTAGGGTACTTGATCTGAATGCTGCTGATAGTTCCTTCATCCAAGTTGCTGATTCTAATGATTCTAATGAAGAACCAGTTGTGTGGTCTCTTTTGGATCGATGGTAATTGACAGACTATATGGGTGGAATGGTGAATACAATTTATAGGAGAGATGGGTCATTCAAGCACTTTACCTTTCTAACTGAAATACTTCATCTAGTGGATAGACAAGATCTAATCAAGTTGTATGGATTGGTCTCTCACTATTTTGAAAGTCATTATGCATTTGGTGCTGGTATGTTCCTGCTGGGTGATTTGCATATATCAATGGAAAGGGGGTTTCCAGTTTGGGATAGTCCACTGGCTCATGTACATGTGTTACAAACTGTAAGTGGCCTGGTCATTATGTATATATGTTTTCGGATTTGTAGTACCCTTTGTCTGTGCAGGTTATTACTCAAATGCTAAAGCACAAGCTGGTGTTTTCTACTGAACCTGTTGGCAATGATATGCTGCATGCAGAGCAGTTGGTCAAACTTATCAAGGATAGAATTCGTGCTGCCAATGCTTCTACCACATCTTGAGAATGGTATTTTTATTGTAAATTATTTCTTTTCTTTATTTTGTGTTTAAAAAAAATTGTGTTTTGTATATATTGTGTGCATACTAACTTTTATTTGAGGATCTTGTTGTATAGTTGTGGATCATATATGGTAATCAACTCACCATGTCTTTGACAAGAAAGAGTTGACTCACCATGAGGGTACGGCTCTGGTGGGCATTCCTCAAATCCGTTGATAGTTGCTGATTTACTAAAAATCAGAGGGTTATTAATGTACCCTGGTCTGACACACTAAACATTGGCTACTCCATGAGCAAACAACTCTGGTAAAGAGATATCAAATTCGTTGGATGGTTGACAATTTGCCAATAAATTATATGGTGCCCAACTCACCATGTCCTCATAGATGAAGAGTTGGCTAGCCCACAAGTTCATGGCTTGTAGTAAAGGTAGTGGAATACCATGTCTAGTCTTGAGTTAACGGCTTCAGGTAAACACAAGTCAAATCCTTTAATGGCTGTGATGGTTTGCCAAAAACCATTAGGGTTTTCCAAAACACCATTGATTCATGTTCTAAGTGTTGGACTGGTTATTGGTTCACCAGGGTGATGTCATGATTCCACCAAAACTTATTAGCCCAGAGTGAGTAGCTACTTGGTAAAGGCTTATCAAATCTACTTTGGTTACTGTTGCTACTGGACTCTGATGCTGCTGACATAAAAGCTGCTGATGGATCTGTGAACTTCATTGCTAGTACTGGTGGTTCTAGGTGTTGCTGTTGGTTCTTTCTATTGCTTCAATTGCTGTGGACTTCAATCCTCTTGCTCTTTCAAGATCTATCAGAGGGTTATCAATGTACCCTGGTCTCACACACTAAACATTAGCTACTCCATGAGCAAACGGCTCTAGTAAAGAGATATCAAATCAGTTGGATGGTTGACAATTTGCCAATAAATTGTATGGTGCCCAACTCACCATGTCCTCATAGATGAAGAGTTGGCTAGCCCACAAGTTCATGGCTTGTGGTAAAGGTAGTGGAATTCCATGGCTAGTGCTGAGTTAACGGCTTCAGGTAAACACAAGTCAAATCCGTTGATGGCTGTGATAGTTTGCCAAAAACCATTAGGGTTTTCCAACACACCATTGATTCACGTTCTAAGTGTTGGACTGGTTATTGGTTCACCAAGGTGATGTCATGATTCCACCAAAGAATCAGCTAGCCCAAGAGTGAGTAGATACTTGGTAAAGGCTTATCAAATCTACTCTGGTTACTGTTGCTACTTTACTCTAATGCTGCTGACATAGAAGCTGTTGATGGATCTGTGAATTTCATTGCTAGTACTGGTGGTTCTAGGTGTTGCTGTTGGTTCTTTCTATTACTTCAATTGCTGTGGACTTCAATCCTCTTGCTCTTTCAAGATCTATCAGAGGGTTATCAATGTACCCTGGTCTCACACACTAAACATTGGCTACTCCATGAGCAAACGGCTCTGGTAAAGAGATATCAAATCCGTTGGATGGTTGACAATTTGCCAATAAATTGTATGGTGCCCAACTCACCATGTCCTCATAGATGAAGAGTTGGCTAGCCCACAAGTTCATGGCTTGTGGTAAAGGTAGTGGAATACCATGGCTAGTCCCGAGTTAACGGCCAGTAAAGACAAGTCAAATCCATTGATGGCTGTGATGGTTTGCCAAAAACCATTAGGGTTTTCCAATACACCATTGATTCACGTTCTAAGTGTTGGACTGGTTATTGGTTAACCAGGGTAATGTCATGATTCCACCAAAGAATCAGCTAGCCCAAGAGTGAGTAGCTACTTGGTAAAACATCAAATCTACTCTGTTCTTGTTGCTCTGGACTCGATGATCTGTGACATAGAAGCTGCTGATGGATCTATGAACTTCATTGCTAGTACTAGTGGTTCTAGGTGTTGCTGCTGGTTCTTTCTATTGCTTCAATTGCTGTGGACTTCAATCCTCTTGCTCTTTCAAGATCTATCAGAGGGTTATCAATGTACCCTGGTCTCACATACTAAACATTGGCTACTCCATGAGCAAATGGCTCTGGTAAAGAGATATCAAATCCGTTGGATGGTTGACAATTTGCCAATAAATTGTATGGTGCCCAACTCACCATGTCCTCATAGATGAAGAGTTGGCTAGCCCATAAGTTCATGGCTTGTGGTAAAGGTAGTGGAATACCATGGCTAGTCCTGAGTTAACGGCTTCAGGTAAACACAAGTCAAATCCGTTGATGGCTGTGATGGTTTGCTAAAAACCATTAGGGTTTTCCAACACACCATTGATTCACGTTCTAAGTGTTGAACTGGTTATTGGTTCACCAGGGTGATGTCATGATTCCACAAAAGAATCAGCTAGCCCAAGAGTGAGTAGCTACTTGGTAAAGGCTTATCAAATCTACTTTGTTACTGTTGCTGCTGGGTTTTGATGTTGCTGACATAGGAAGCTGCTGATGGATCTGTGAACTTCATTGCTAGTACTGGTGGTTCTAGGTGTTGCTGCTGGTTCTTTCTATTGCTACAATTGCTGTGGACTTCAATCCTCTTGCTCTTTCAAGATCTATCAGAGGGTTATCAATGTACCCTGTCTCCACACTAAACATTGGCTACTCATGAGCAAACGGCTCTGGTAAAGAGATATCAAATCCGTTGGATGGTTGACAATTTGCCAATAAATTGTATGGTGCCCAACTCACCATGTCCTCATAGATGAAGAGTTAGCTAGCCCACAAGTTCATGGCTTGTGGTAAAGGTAGTGGAATACCATGGCTAGTGCTGATTTAACGGCTTCAGGTAAACACAAGTCAAATCCGTTGATGGCTGTGATGGTTTGCCAAAAACCATTAGGGTTTTCCAACACACCATTGATTCACGTTCTAAGTGTTGGACTGGTTATTGGTTCACCAGGGTGATGTCATGATTCCACCAAAGAATCAGCTAGCCCAAGAGTGAGTAGCTACTTGGTAAAGGCTTATCAAATCTACTCTGGTTACTGTTGCTACTTTACTCTGATGCTGCTGACATAGAAGCTGCTGATGGATCCGTGAACTTCATTGCTAGTACTGGTGGTTCTAGGTGTTGCTGCTGGTTCTTTCTATTGCTTCAATTGCTGTGGACTTTAATCCTCTTGCTCTTTCAAGATCTATCGAAGGGTTATCAATGTACCCGGTCTACACACTAAACATTGGCTACTCCATGAGCAAACGGCTCTGGTAAAGATATCAAATCGTTGGATAGTTGACAATTTGCCAATAAATTGTATGGTGCCCATTCACCATGTCCTCATAGATGAAGAGTTGGCTAGCCCACAAGTTCATGGTTTGTGGTAAAGGTAGTGGAATACCATGGCTAGTCTGAGTTAACGGCGGTAAACACAAGTCAAATCCGTTGATGGCGTGATGGTTTGCCAAAACCATTAGGGTTTTCAAACACACCATTGATTCACGTTCTAAGTGTTGGGTCGGTTATTGTTCACCAGGGGTAATGTCATGATTCCACCAAAGAATCAGCTAGCCCAAGAGTGACTAGCTACTTGGTAAAGGCTTATCAAATCTACTCTGGTATGTTGCTCTGGACTCACGATCACTGTGACATAAGCTGATGGATCTGTGAACTTCATTGCTAGTACTGGTGGTTCTAGGTGTTGCTGCTGGTTCTTTCTATTGCTTCAATTGCTGTGGACTTCAATCCTCTTGCTCTTTCAAGATCTATCTGGAAACTTGAAGTTAACGTTGTCAAATTCAAGTTTAAGGGAGGATTGTTAGGAATTATTGTAACAGTGGGTTCCTGCTGATAAAGGTTCCTGCTGATAGTGTTTATGTTCCTGATGTTAGTGCAGTTACTGCTGATAGTTAGTTTTGTTTCTGCGGATAATAGTATCCGTATTATTAGTAATTAGTTAGGATATGCATGAGTTATTTTAGGAAGAGATAATGCATATCTTTTACGTGCTTTGTAAGATGCAGAATTAGGGTTTCTGAGAGTATAAAAGAAGCCTGCGGCTAGGGTTTATGTACACTTTTCAATAACATTATTAGTGAATCAATATAGATCCATAGAGGATCAAGCATTTTGTGTTTATTGTCTTCTTAACTCTTGTGTTCATATTCCGCGTGGACATAAGTTTAATAGAGGTTCTCTATAGTTTGCTTGTGATTACACAGGTTTACTATTCGTTCATTAAGGCTCATAAGATCTATCTGGGACTGATCCAACAATGTTCAAACACTATGATTGAATTTTAATTTAATTTCTAGACGGGTTAATATTAAAGCAATTGTGATTCATTTGTTTACTGGAGATAATGTTCTTATTTGTTCACTTGAACTCAGACGATGGTGTCAAGGAAGGATAAGAGAGCAAGGAAGGATAAGAGAGTTCGCACCAGAAGTGACAACGACAACCAACAAGTTGAAGATGTACTTCATATGGAATCAAACAATTCGGATGGTGACGAAGGTATGTAGTAATTTTATGGCATGTTTATATGGTTCAGTATAAGTTCATACTCTATTAGAATATTTATTTATTGCTACTTTTCATTTTAGTTCAAGTGATTCAAAGAGTAAGAGGACCAACATTTATGCCAAAAGTTTGGACCAAATCTGGCGATGATCGTATTAGTGTTTCATTCAATGAATACGGACAACCCATTGATAAGAAAACAACAAGCACGTTGACCCATTTCATGGGATCCCTTGCAAGGAGTGGAAAATATTGTCCGCTTCACAAACCATGGCCTAAAGTTCAGAGTGATAAGAAAATGATTTTGCTCGACGTCTTAAATGTATCCTAAAAATACATTCAAAAATATAACTATCTAATATATATGTCTCCACATCTAACTACATTAATCAATTTTCCTTTGTAGGATAAGTTTGATCTTCCTATGGGCTGTGATGATTGGCTTTTAAAGTCTTTTGGAAAGAAGGTTAGGAACTGTAGGGCCAGAGTGAAGAAAGACTATAATGATCCATCATTGTCTTATCGTGAAAAATTAATTTCAAGCCAAAACGAGTGCATCCTGGTCAATGGAAGAAACTTGTTAAGACGTGGAATAAAGAAAACTTAAAGTTATGTTAAATTGCTAACGAGTGTTCCTACTAGTACTTGTTTTCCTTAATCTGGTAATTCAATAAGAGATATTAAGAAAGATATTGCAAAATCAGTTAATATGGTAACTTACCTTCCGGAATGGCCCTCACCTTAGACAGATTGTTCTGAAAGAACATCATTTTGGTGGAATGTGTCTTATTATGCCTTTGACTTTCTTACACTTGAACTTATAAACATCATTCCTTGAAAGTTTAGGCTTCACTTCTCCTTCTTTATCCCGTTGCTATTATTCTCTTCTTTCAAAAATAGACCGTCAAATAGTTTACTGTTGGTTAATGTGTAGGTTTCTCATCGAATCACCGTGACTTGAATTACCCCAGTAGTGGTTTCACTTTTCTATGTTCATGTGTTAAGTAAACATCTCAATAGAATTTGATAGAGAGTGAAATAAAAATAACTCGTCTCACTTCAGCTTGTGCTTTCTTCATCACCTCAGGGAACCTCATCATTTGTGTCATTGTTCATTCAATTGTGACAACACTTGTATCATTATAGCATCATGCCCCTTGTCTTTCCTGCACAAACCTACTGAAGCTTACTCAAATTTTTACATTATAGCAGGCCTGTAACAGACTCGTGGAGCAGACCCTTAAGAACAAGTTCTCTTCACAGAAATAGAACTGTATCATACTCACATATTAATTGCAGCAGACCCTATTGCAGACCCACCGTCTCTTTAAAAATTAACCAAACTTACTGTATCTGAATTTTTGTTTGTACCCATAACCATTCTATTGCTGGAAGGTATTCATATAATGTTCTTTTATAGTATTTACTTATCTTCAAAATGGATATTGTTGGGTATACATTAAACTTAAAAACCTCGAGGCTTTGATTATTTTGACATTGATCATGATTGTTTCTTTCTTACTACAGAGAGTCAGTGAAAAAAATAAGGCAAACATGGGTAAAAAGAAGATGGTGCAAGTCACGGGTAAAACAAGCTATGCTATAAAGCGTGAAGAAGTTAAGGTAATCATATTTAACTGTACAAGTGCTAATCTTAAATCTAATATGTACTGATTTTTTTTGTGAAACAGTAATCTTTAGGTCGTGAACCAACACGAAGGGAATTGTTTCGTGCTTACTTTTCTACTGGTGGAATTGCAAAAAATGTGGAAGCTGCAAATGCAATTTTATGTACTATCTTCCTAATACTTGCCTCTTTGAAAGATAACTAACATGTACCATGCCTCACATTCATTTGTTTGATGTTGCAAGTGTAGTAGTTTTAAGGACAATTAACATATTTAGTGTCTTTAATACATGATCAAATGGAATAATTGAGTTCTCAACTTCCGAGGAGCAATGACAAGCACGACCACAAGATGTATATTCAAAAGTTATGGGTAAGGATAACAATGGACCAGCAGACTTGTATGGGTTAGGTGTCCGTGCTTCTGATGTTTAGGGTGTGGTACAAAGTCACTCACTTGCGTCATAGAGATAAGCTCATGTATAAGTCAAGATGTGACCGACTTAGCATTGAACTCGCTCGATTAAAATGAGAGATTCTCAAAGGCAAGGGTCGAGTGAAAATGGTTCTTTCGGTGTAAATGTAGTTAATGAACCTCTACCTTTGCGGGTATGTGTCTATCTTGGTGATATATGTACCCTTACTAATTACAGTATGACATTTATTAACGATACATATTGTAGGTCGGAGCTGAAATTTACCTCAAAAGTATTTTTAACTCTATCAAGATTGTAGCGAAAGGAAGGATCAAGAGCTTAGATCCAAATGAGATTGTTGGGGGTGAAGAGATAGGTCCAAACTGGTGCGAGGTCAATGTTCAAGTGCCTATCAAAAGAGATGAACACTTGGTGAGGTGATATGGATTGTTTGTCACAATTAGTGATGTTATTGGTGCAACTGTCGCATGGCCTTGCCCATTTGTTTCGGTATGTCAACTTATTAAACTTGTGACATCTTATACCATTATAATTCAATGTGAGTAATGGATTTGTTTTATGTGTTTGTAGTTGTGAGGATTTTTACTTTAGTGAAAAGAAATTTGTTGTTGCTAAAAACTAAATAGGTATTGTTATCTTATGTTTGCGTGTTGTATAATTGTAGGTGGTACCTCAAGATGATGCGTGAAGATGATCCATAATGACTCAAGATTATCTACTTTGACTTTAGTTCTCATTGTTCAATTTTCTTGTAATAAAAGTTGGAAGACTCTTTGGATGATGTTAAAGCCTAATCAACTCAAAACGTTGCTTATTTAAATGAAACTTCTTAGTTATTTTACCTGTTATGGTTCTCATTTGTTGTGTTTTATATAGTGTTCACTTAGAATTGTTCTTAAGACCTACAAGTGTTCATGAAAGTATATTGAAAATAAGATTTTTTTTAAAATAGAAAGCGTCTTATAATGTATGTATATCAAGACACTAAATTTGGTCTCAACAGGCACTTATGTATTAGGACCTTTTTCTTGCACTCAAATAAGAGTTGATGCATCACACAATTTTGTCCTAAAAAAACATTTTTTAGGACGCATGAATGCGTCTCAATATATGATATAATTTCGTTCTAAAAAAACATTTTTTAGAACGTATGAATGCGTCTCAATATGTAATATAAAGTTAGAATATCTTAGAACACTTTAAAGCATCCTATTAACTTGTCTATTATAACACAAATTGCGTCGTATAAAACGCTTTACGGGACTTTTTTTTTGTTTCATAATATTGGCACTTATTAGGATGCTTGTAAGTGTCCTAATAATCTTTTCACTTTGTACAACGCCTTTTATGTGATACTTTTATCATTGGTCCTATTATGCTAAAGGTCCTATAAAGTAACCTGATAGGACACTACTCGGCGTCTTATAAAGCCTGATTTTTTGTAGTGTGTGTTTGAAATTGTTTAGAGTAGAGATGATGCCGAAGAAACCTTTATACAATAACATTGTTCTTTGATTATACTGTTGTGCATGTTAATCTTTTTTATTGTTAAATCCTAGATAAAAGGTCTAAACAACTTGAGTTCTCAACGATCTTATTAGTTTTGTCAGGTGGTATCAGAGCCTTGGGGCTCGTGATCTAGGATCTACAAGGTTTTCTTGAAGAAAAAGAAAAAAAAGAGAATTAGGTCAAAATTCGTAACTTTCTGCAGGGCTGTTTTCCAAAGGCGATATCTCATTCGTTAACCGTTGGATCGGGACAAAATTTTTGTTGAAGGTTCTTAGTATATCAAGGAAGATTCTCACTAGAGGGATCTTTAACCTGGAATTTAATGCATCATATATTGACGGTGGAAAACTGCTGCATAGGAGGGTATGTGTTTCGAATATTTAGGGTTTTCTATGATATTCAACTTCATGAATTTGTGTTTACTTGTTTTAATTCATTACGGAAGTTGAATATATGTTGTTTGGTGTCTATGATTCATGGAAGAAAACTAATTTGGATTAAGATGATGGTATTCTATTTTTAGGGTTTCGTATTTTAGGGTTTATTGAATCGTTTTCTCAAAAAAGCCTAAACCAACATTATTTTATATTCCTCCTATCATCATAAGCTACTGGTATAATCCTGTGCGTCACACCCTTACCCAAATAAATCGTACTTATATTGTGGTTTAGGGTGAAGTGTCAGTTTGTGGCTAATGATGAGTGTGAAACCCTAGTCGGTGTGATGCTTTTCATGTATGTCAAATCAAGAAGACATTGAATAAATTCATATGGGTCACGAATTTGGATACTATGGTATTGTAGCCTTTCGTTTTGAGTTTCTGATATTGGTGATGAGTCTAGTGCAAATCCAAATTTACATGATGGGGCTGCTATTATCAAATTATGTTTTAGTATATCATTGATGGTTCGTTGAAGGATCTGTTAATGTTTTTTAATCGCTACAGTAAACCCTAGTTTTTAAACTAAGGTTTATATGTTTGGTATTGAAGATCCGATGTCTATATGAAGCCGAATAAGAAAGAGGCCAAAGTGATGTGATGAGAATATTGTTGGCTTGGTATTAATGGTACTGCTCTTTACAGGTACAAGGTTAAATACTGCTACTCATCGTTTTGTACTGCCAACATTGATGTTTGGAATGCTATTGAGTAGTAACAGAGACAAAGAAATTGGTACTGCTTGTTCATGATATTACATCGTAGTTTGCACTGCTACTTAACTATTTGTACTGCCAGTGGGTATGAGTTAATATTGTCAAGTTTATATTAGTACTGCTGCGATTACCAGTTTGTACTGCTGCCATGATTTCTTTTTATTGAGGTTTCTTTTGTTCAAATATGGTTATGGAGAACGTGGCTTAAGATTATTGACACTGGTGGTGATACGCTTACGGTTCATGCTTTTGGGAGTACATATACTTATGTCGTGCTAAATTGGTCACTGCTAGTCTCATAAGTTTATATTGCTCATGTATGATATATGGGCTGAGATTGGATATTACGATTAGTTATTGGATTACATTTGTAGTATTAGGTGAAGCACAACAACATAGTTTTTCGTATTCCTGATTAGTTTTAAAGATCAATTTATTTGATTTGTGCTACCTGGTGGAATACCACATGTTTGTTGAGCGTGGTTACATGTGATTATACATGTCTCGAGATGTTGGATTTGGTTTTTGATTTATGGAGTTATTGGACGACACACACATGTTTGGTAATAATTGAAGACATGGTGTTCCTTAATGATAATTATTATTATTTGGTCAGGTTTGTGTGACAGATTGCTTGAAGTAGATATCATGTTCATGTTAAAAGGATGATTCCTAATTTCTACATGGTTCCTACTTATCAACCAAAGAACTATTATTCATTGATTACTACTGCTTGATATCGGGTATTATTGTTGTCATCTTTCAAACCTAATGCAAAATTAGGATGCTTATTCATGATGGTACAAAGTGTTCGTTATTATTGTTGGATAGTTATTCGACAAGTTCTTATGGTTACTACATGCATCATTTGAGGGGAAGGTTTTTACAACTGATAGTTGTTATTACTACTGCTGGTTTAGGTTTCTTTTGTCTTGAGTTCATTTATAGTAAGCTTTTTGGTGTTCTTTATGGCGGGTAATTCGAGGCACTGGAAGACTAGATAGGAAGTATGATAGTGGTTTGTGGTTGTTGAAATCAAAGTTGCATCTACTTAGAGTCTCCTAGTGGATAAATACAAAAAGGGGAAGAAGATTTACAAAGAAGAATCGCAACTTGAAGATCTTTGGTGGTACATGTTATTTAAGTTCACACGGTGAGCTTAAGGGGAAGATTGTTTTATTCATGGAAGATTAAAGACGAAGGTTTTGTAATTATCAACAAGGGGAAGATTGTTGGTATTTATATTTGAGTTGATAAATACAAAACAATAAGTGAAGAATGAAGACAATGCAAAACACGAAGGACTTGAAGATAAAGAAGATTTTACTTATTAGTCCTTTGTAAACCTAATTCTCTAGTATATAAAGAGATACAAGCAATTAGGTTTTTAGGGTGTCAAGATGTAAACACCAGTAAATGTGTGTGTGTAACCTAGGCGCAGGGTTTAGAAAAATGCTTAGGGTTAGAGTTAGTGTGCAGCCTTAATGATCCTTGTGATTCATGTTATTGTTGAGTAACCGTCCTACACTTGATCAAGTAGGATTGGGGCTGATGTGTTTGAAATTGTTTAGAGTAGAGATGATGGCGAAGAAACCTTTATACAATAATATTATTCTTTGATTATTCTGTTGTACATGTTAATCTTTTTTATTGTTAAATCCTAGATAAAAGGTCTAAACAACTTGAGTTCTTTTTTCGTACCAGAAGTACCAGCTCCTACTAAACAAAAGAAAGTATTTCGAGTGGTTTTCTTGAAAAAACGATTTAGGTTTTCTAGCCTACTTTAGGGTTCTCCTAATCGGCTAATTGGTTAGGGTTGATGTTCTTAGTATATTTTAAATCGATTATCCTCATCTATTGTTCACTTTTTGATTGATTACATGACCTGGGGTTAGATTTCTAGTGCGCACGAATTAAAACCCTGACTTTTTAGTTAGGGTTTTCTTTTAGATTGGTTCAACTAATTATGTTTGCTGCTATTTTTTCTGTTTTGTGTTCGATTGGTCTGTGGTTTGAGAGGGATGGAGAACACCATTAATAAAGGTGAGGAGAACATTGCATTGATCTTAAATAATTTTAAGGATTCTAAGGGTATGTTGGGTGGCAATGTTAATGTTGCTGCAAGTGAGGTTTGTAATGCTTCCAAAGTTGATACTGAATGTTGATTACTTGCTCTGGATTGGGTAAATCTACTCCTAAGGTTGGTATCATTGTTAATGGTGATGGAAGTGTTAATGGTGATGGTCCTAGTAATCAGCCTGCACGTGAATCGTCAGGTCCTATTATTTCTGATTGGAGTGTGGATGATGGTGATATTAAATTGTCTACGTTAGTGGACAAGAATGTGTCTTCTGGTCCTAAATCATCTTATTCAGCCCCAACGACTTGTGGTAATAGTAAGGGCAAAGGTAATGTTAGCAGAAAGGAGCAATCGTTTGCTTCTTTGCTTGGTGCCAATAGTACTTCTCGCAAGGTGAATTTTAGGCAGATGGTTAATGAAGATTGGGTTCCTAACCATGATACTAAACTCCCTAAGGAGGCGATGGAACCCGTTTTAGGTCGATATGAGAACACTCTTGTTGGGTACTTCTTAGGAAAAGCTATAGCTTTTCCAATTGTGCAGAACTATGTTACTAATACGTGGAAGAAATTTGGCGTGCAAAAGATTATGAAGAATGAAGCGGGTGTTTTCTTATTTAAGTTCTCTTCTAAGGACGGATTGGAGCAGGTGCTACAACAAGGCCCATGGTTAATCCGTCATTCACCTCTTATTCTTAGGAAATGGTCTATTAATGTTCCCCTAACCAAGAATGAGGTAACTTCGATTCCTATTTGGGTTAAATTACATAATGTGCCTATAATTGCTTATTCGGAGGTTGGTTTAAGCTTTATTGCTACTCAAGTGGGGAAACTGGTTATGTTGGATTCATTTACATCTTCTATGTGTGTTGACTCGTGGGGTCGGATTAGTTATGCTCGTGCGTTGGTTGAAGTGTGTTCAAATTCTGAATTGAAAAAGGAAGTTAGTATGGCTATTCCATTGGATGATGATGGTGGCTATTCGACGGAAATCATTCGTGTCGAATATGAATGCACACCTCCTCATTGCAGTGTTTGTAAGATATTTGGTCACACACTTAGTAGTGTCCAAAACAAGTGAAAGAGGTGGTTCATAAGGTTTCTAATGGGGTGACTAATGCATTGACTCAGGTGGTTAATAATCATGATGGGTTCACTGAGGCAAGGAATCGTAAGAATAAAGGTAAGAGTGTGGTTTCCACGTCTCAATCTAAGCCAATTGGAGGGCTTAAACTATCCAAGACTAAGGCTAATTATTGGAGACCTAAAGTCACGACAACTTCTAATCAGGTTGGTACCAAGAAAGATTCAGATCCTAAGGGTCTTTAGTAGGCTTCTAATTCAAATGTTAAATCTGGTAAGGACCCACAGTCTTCAACTCTTTTGGTATCTTGGACTCATTGGTGGATGAGGATGTTCTTGGTTTTGTTAGCAATGGTAAGGGGTCACAAGATCAGCCTATTAGTAATATGGATTCATAGTCTAAGTCGTCTACTATCCCATCTTCTAGTACTTCTGCAACAAAAAAGGCGTGGGAGCAGTCTACTATCCCTTCTACGAGTTCTGCATCGAAAAGGAGTAACCCATTTTCTAAGGTGGGTGAAGTAGTTGTTTCTGACAGTGATGAGGATGAGGTGTATGAGCCGAATGATTATTTGGGAGATGATTATTTTTTCAGATGAGTATGCGGCTCAAGTAAACGAATTACCTGAACAATTCAAGGAGTTCAAGCTTCAAGGACGTGCTAGGAAGTAGTATTTTATTTTGTTTTGTTTTTTCATAAGATTGGCATGTCATCTTATGATTTTTTTATTGATTGTTATAGTTGTTGGTTGATAGTGTTTCATTTATGGCCTTTCATAAATGATCTATGGTAGTTCAAGCGTTGCTTGAGGTTAATGTGGTATTTCAGCCACATTCCATTGTACTTTCAACATTTTATTGGTTAATATATTTTACCATGGTGCAGGATTACTCCTCTTTACCCAAAAAGAAAAAAAAAACAACCTGAGTTCTCAACGATCTTATTAGTTTTGTCAGGTGGTATCAGAGCCTCGAGGCTCGTGATCTAGGATCTATAAGGTTTTCTTGAATAAGAAGAAAAAAATAGAATTAGGTCAAAATTCGTATCTTTCTGCAGGCCTGTTTTCCAAAGGCGAGATCTCATTCGTAAACCGTTGGATCGAGACGAAATTTTTGTTGAAGGTTTTAAGTATATCAAGGAAGATTCTCACTGGGGGGATCTTCAATCTGAGCTTTAATGCGTCAAATATTGACCGTGGAAAACTGCTGCATATGAGGGTATGTGTTTCGAATTTTAAGGGTTTTCTAGGATATTCAACTTCCTGAATTCGTGTTTACTTGTTTTAATTCATTATGGAAGTTGGATATATATTTTTTGGTGTCTATGATTCATGGAAGAAAGCCGCCTTGGATTAAGATGATGATATTCGATTTTTAGGGTTTCGTATTTTAGGGTTTATTGAATCGTTTTCTCAAAAAACCCTAAACCAACATTATTTTTATTGGGATATGAAAGTGTTGAAGACATGAAAGTGCTGAAGACATGAAAGTACTGAAGATATGAAAGTACTGTAAGTTGCAAAGTACTGGGAAAAGTCAAAGAGTCAAAGTACTGCTACAGACAAAGTCAAAGTACTGCACCTAAAAGTCAAAGTACGCAAGAGAACAAAAGAACTGTTATTCGTTTATGGAAAGTATTGTATTCTATGTTTAGATTACTTGTCGTACAAGGTTATCAATTGTAAACCGACTAGGATATCCTTGAGCCTATAAAAGGACTCCTAGATTGGCATTAGATGTATGAGTCGATGAGTTTTAGAGTTTCTCGAATTCACAAGTTAATTAGTGTTTTAGAGAGAAGTTCGATTATCTTAGAGTTGTATTAGAGTATCTACATAATAAGCAGATTTAGAGTTTATAATAAAGGTTATTCTTCTTAGCTTTGTTAAGTAAATTCCGCGTACTATAAAGATCTCAGTGTTTCTTTGTTAATAACTTAGGATTTATCCGAGGTTATTAAACCTTAACAAGCTAGTTAGTTAGTTTGATTAAAGTATATCGATCCAACAAGTGGTATCAGAGCCAGGTTCAAATAACCTTCTAGGAGTCCTTCTGACACCAACAACAACAAGTGGTATCAAATCCCACTTCTGACACCAACAAGTGGTATCAGAGCTTGTGTGGAAACTCTGATTAAGAAGAAAGCCTGAAGATGTCGACTGAATCTGCATCAACTCCTATCACAGAGGTATGTTCTAAGTGTCATGATTTTTATCAAAAAGTACTTAATGCTTATGTTTACGAAAGAGATAATTGTGTTAAGGCTAGGTCGGAGGTAGCAGGTTATCAAATAACCTTAGAATCTATGGAAGCCAAAATCTTAGCACATGAAACTAATGAAGTAGCTTGGGCTGAAAAATATGCACAACAGGATTACCAGTTAAAGCTTTAGTGAATGGAAATAAACTGTAAATTGTTGAAATTGAGAATTAACTAAGGAAATAGATGATTTGTTAGCTAAGTTTGTCTGCTTGGGGTAAGCGTCTGTCACATGTTTCTTATGTTCAAAAACAGCACAGAGCCTACCTTAAAACTGGATTAGGTTTTGGAATGGATTTTAGTAAGATAGAAGAAAACCAATCTAGTAATCAGGATGAAGGTGAGTATGAGGATATAACCACTAGTGATGAAGAACTCATTATGTTAGGAATTAAAAATTCCCGGTATTAAAGAGTCGGTCACCTCAAGTATATGTAATCGTTAGAATGCTCGTAGTCGTAGTTATATTTAGGTTAGTAGTATTTTGTTAAGTAACACCGTGGAGGACGGACGGGTCTTTACCCACTGTATGCCTGATCCACAGCCCGTTGTGTGGCGTTTTATGTAAGACTATAAATACTCTCTACCTCCCAAGGTAGAGAGTTGGAGCTCATAATAATATCTTTCACTTTCTCTCACTAAGTTCCCTAAACCTCTAACTTTCTCTCTCTAGAATTCCACTTATACGCCCACTTGTGTTAATGGTTTGATGTGTTTGTGAAATCCAATATCCAACAATTGGTATCAAGAGCCATGGTTAGATCATATCTTACACATCTTTGGATTTCTAGTGGTTTTTAGGTGGTTTTTGAGTTTGAAAAGTTTAGTGGTTTGTGCATCATTTGGTTGATTTCTAGTGTTAAAGTTTGGATTTTGATAGTACTTTTATGTTTAGAATCATCACAAGTATTTAGATTTTGATTTGGTAAGCTTGAATCATCGTGGTTGGGTAGTTTTGGATTGAAAAGTGATGTTTTTGTGGGTTTCTTGCTAGCGACTTGACATTCGGACTTCATTCTTCGTAGCGACTTACTTTGCAATTTCGTGGCGAGTTACAGTCTTGGAGCTAGCGACTTAGATCTAGCGATTAACAGTACAAGTAGTGGACTCTCCACTACGGGTAGCGACTTGGTGGTAGCGACTTGATCTGTAGCGAGTTGCTCTTTTGCGACTTGTATCTTTAGCGACTTGAGTAGCGAATTGCTGCCAAAATTTTGCTAGCGACTTAAAGCTTAGCGAGTTACTACTTAGCGACTTGCAATTTTTTAGCGAGTTGGTGGTATAGCGAATTAGGTGTTAGCGACTAGAGGATTAGCGACTTGTACTTAGCGACTTGGATGTTGATTTAACGACTTGGGATTATTACTATTTAGTTGCTAGCGAGTTGGTTCATTATCTTCTAGCGACTTGGGTGATTGTTTACGGTTTTCTCTTGATTTAGTAAAATCCCGTGAAAGAATCTATTTCCCGGTTTAATCATAGAGTTATAAAATCCCGTATAATCTGTTAACATGTCTACCAACGTTCCTACTATCATCTCCACTGTTGCCGAGGATGTTCAAGCAACTGGTTCAGATACTCGTCCACCCATGCTTGACAGAACTGACTACGATTCTTGGGCCAACAAATCAGATTGTACTGCCTTGGAAAGAAAATGGTGTCAACATTCTCAAATCCATTGATGAAGGACCGTATCGAGTTGAGACGACTAGAGATGTACTTGATACTGTTGAAGATGGAACTCTGATTTACGGAATGGACAGACCAAAGATGTATGATGAGCTTGATGATAAGGAGAAAAAGAGATTCGATGCTGATATCAAGGCTTCTAACATTGTTCTTCAAGGTCTTCCTAAAGACATCTACAAGCTGATGAATCACAACACCGAGCCAAAGACATATGGATAATGTCAAGATGCTTCTCTCAGGCTCAGAATTAACTATGGAAGACAGAGAATCACAACTCTATTACGAATTTGAACACTTCAAGATGAAACCAGATGAGAGTGTCTATGAGTACTATGTGAGATTTCATAAGTTGGTAAATGACATGAGGAACATCAGAATGACGATGCCTAACATTCAGCTAAACTCAAAGTTTGTGAACAACATGAATCCCGAATGGCACAAGTTTGTCACTTCTGTGAAGCTCACTAAAGGATTGAAGAATACAAACTATGAGCAACTCTATGCCTTCCTTCTTCAGAATGAGAGACATGCCATGTTTGAAAAGAGGATTCTTGAACAATTCAAAACAAATCCAGGAGAGACAAGCTCATCAAATGATTCAACTGCCTTCTACTCAAACATTGGAATCACCACCAAAGCATCTCAAGTTATTCCCATGAGTGATGGCAATAACAAACTCATTCCTGATCCAAGATTCAAACAAGCTGAGTGCTGATGCAGTGGGACACTTCATTTCTCAACTGGCCCTCATGGTTAAACAAAACTTGACACTCAGTCTACATACCAACCGTCTTCACACCAACAATGAAATCAGAACTGCTTCCAATCTCCACAATCATGCTCTAGTCAGAGATGGAAAGTCATGGTGCAGCCAGTTCAAGAAAGACAGTACGAACAAGGAAGAGGTGAAGCTGGTAGAGGGTATGTTGGTAATCAGAATCGGGGAAGGAATGGTAATCAAGGTCAAGCTAAGCTGATCAAATGTTATAATTGTGGTGGTGAGGGACACATTGCAAGGAACTGCACATCTCCAAAGCGTCCACAGAATGCTGATTACTTCAGAGATAAGATGCTGCTTGTGCAAGCTAGGATAATGGTGCTGCGCTTGGATGAAGAGGAATTGTTGTTTCTAGCTGAGGGCAATGCCAAGACCTATGATGTAGATGTGGATGAGCAGCCTATTCAGGAAATAGGTCACAATCATCAGAATGCCTTTCAAGTCGCTGATTGTGATGCATACGACTCTGATGTGGATGATGGACCTACCGCACACACAATCTTTATGGCTAGCATTTCTCCAATGGTTTCTCCCAAGGTCTCCTCTTCAACACAAGCTGGCCCATCCAGACAACTCATCTCAGAGGTACTAAAACTATACGATGATGCTGATGTGCAAAAGATGCATGACAAAGTACTATCAACTGAAACTTTTGTATCAAATATTGAAAATATGGGTAATATCAATGTTGTCCCATATGATCAATATGTGAAACAAAGTGAAAGTGAAGTTGTGCCAAGTGATGCATCTCCTGCAGTCAACAATGACTATATTTTTGATGAATACACTGCCTGTGCCCATGATGAGTCTGTAATATCTGAATTAAATGCCTATAAAGAACGTGTTGCTATTTATGAACAACGTGCTAAATTTAAGTTGACCACTCGTGGCGAGGAAATGGATGACCAAATGCGTACAACTATTAGAAAAGTAGGTTTAGAGAAGAAGTATTAAAACAAGAGTTAAACTCCTTGCAAGAAAAGCTTTCTAAAACCGCTAAGCAAAAACAAGAACTTCAAGAAAATGTTAAAATGCTTAAGCAAGAATTTAGTGCTAAGGAATCAAAACTTTTGAATGATTTTTCTAATCTAAAAACTTTGAAAAAAAAAGCTTGAAATAAGTTGAATGTACGTACAAGGAAACACCATTCAAATTGCTCACATGATCACTAAGCATAGAGTTCTAAGTGACAAACATAGTGTTGCCTTAGTTGATGAACCAAACCACGAGGCTTGTAAAAAGGCTAGAGAAGCTCATAAGGTACTGTATGATGGTAATGAGATCCGTAAGCCTAGACAAAACCTAGTTGCGCTGAGTGCACTGAGGAAGATAAGAAATCAGATGAAGTCACTAGGGAGAAATGAATAAGAAGCTAGAAGATCCCGAGTGTAAAAAGAACAAGATAACGATAAAACCCCATGATTACACTAAGGAAAATTGGATATCCTTAAACATGTTTAAGCTTCAGACTCTATTGACCCGAACAAGTGTTACGAAAAAGGATATGGACTTGCAAAAGCTGAAAATCTTGTTGAAAAGAATCCCCCTTGTAGGAAATTCCCTAAAGCACTGTGTATCCTCCAAATACACCAATGCATTTAGTTCCTAGAACTATTGCCACTAAGAGCAAGACCTTAATCAGTCAATATGTTATTCTTCAACTATTTGTAGATTTTGAGAAAACTTGTAAGAAAAGGATCACACCCACTGGGATAACCGAAGGGGAAAGGGGTTTTGAGCAAACAAAAGAATGCTATCTAACTGAGGTCATGTCTTTCTTTAAACAACTAAAAGATCATTTTGAGAGTCTTAAAAAGGGGATAAAATCAGATATTAAAGAAATGGAAAAGGAATTTGATGCAATGATAGTTGAGGTTAGTGACTATGAGCGAGAATTAAAATATAATGAGATAGAGAGGAAGAACTTGCATACCTTGAATGAGACTCTTATTTCTGAATGTATTACTCAAGATGTGTTTTACACTGCACGAATTGTTCCATTAATGCTTCTCAATTTCATGAATTATCAGTTGCTCTGAAAGTCTCCCATGATCGTGTCATTGAGCTTGAAAAAACTAATTCTAAATTGCATGAGAAAATTGAACAGGATGATCATAATAACCTGGTGAAACAGTTTTCTAAATTGGAAGTTGAGCATCTTGCTTTGCAATTAAAATATCAACATCTAAAAGAAAATGTTAAAACCTCAAATATCAAGACTTCTTGGATGCTCACTGAATTTGATGCGGTTTTGAAATTAGCAAGCGTGATGAACAGATTCGAGCTCATTATAACACGATCGGAAGATTGAGAACCCAAGTCTCACAACTGAAAGGTGAAAAGAAGGATGTGACTGGTTCCAATATGCCTCCACCTTTAGATTCTCAGAATTTCCAACTTCAAAACATTATTGATAACTTGCAAAAAGAAAATAATTGTTTTAAAGCTGAAATTTCAAAGGTTAATGATCAAAACAAAGAGTTATGTGATTCAATTAAAGTTAATCATGATAAACAAATTGAAAAGATAACTTCTTTACTTAACGAGATTGAGAATCTGAAGCGTGAGGTGAAAGGAAAGTTGTCAATCCCCAATTGCAATAAATATTGTTCCTAAGGTTTGATTGTGATAAGTATACTATCGATATGTTATATATTCCCCGCCCATTAGGAATAATGAACTTGCACATAAAGCATATCTCTCATACCTTAAGGAAAGTTTGAAGGGTCTCCGTGAGATGGTTGAAGATGAAAGATTAAAAAAACCTTTTGATAGTACTATAGCCTATGCTTGCATGGATGCCAAACGATCTCAGGAACTCTTAGAGTATGTAATTGTCACAAGTCCGACATCTAGCAATAGGAGAGATAGAATAGTGGTGCCTTGTTCTATGCCTAAAGCCAAGCATGTGACCCTTGATATGCCTTGTTCCATGTCAAAATTCAAGCAAACAACTTGTGATGTGCCTCCTAGAATTTCAGATCCCAGCACTTCTAGACCGGGAATGCAGAAAGTAGTGAAGCCATGTAATGTTCCCATCGTTACTTCTACGGATGTTAAGATTAACACTAAAGTTAGCGGGTCAAAACCTAGAAGCTATGCAAAGAAGGATAGGATTACGCAAACTAAAAGTGATCATGATAAGGAAGTGAAAGAACACCATAGGGACAAGAAGTTTGATTTGAACAAAAAGAATCGTGTTAGTTCTAGTATTAGCTCTAAGCTTACTAAAAATAATTCGAGGCCTTATCTTGTCGCAAAACATGCAAAAATGTTTAATTTACTGTAATCATGATAAATGTGATGTGTTATTTCGAGGTCTAAGATTCATAACCCGATTAAGAAAGTTTGGAGAGCGAAGCAGATTAAGCAATCCTGGAAACCTACAGGGAAGGTTTTTACCAATGTAGGAATTCAGTGGAAGCCAACAGGTTGAATATTCACGAATGGCAAACCTTGCCCCTTAACTAGATCCACTATGCCTAGAGTTGTACTGTTAAGGTTTGGAGCCAATAGCTAGAATAATCCCATTAAGCACAAAATGTCCCTCGACTAAGTCTGATGCTTCTACTAGTTTAGCTCCTAGTGACAATGACATTGCACCTAGGGTTTCTGCTGACTCAAAGATTGTTTGTGCTAACCAAAAGGACCCCATGAGCACGTGGGGATCCAATGCTTCCAATTCTCTATCTTCGTCATTTGTCTAAAGCGAAGTCGTTCAAGTCGTCCCTTGGTATTTGGATTCGGGCTGCTCTAAACATATAACTGGGCTCTAAACAATGACGTCTGTTCACATCAGTTCGGGCCTCGTACTTCATCATTATGGCGTCTGTAGATAACACTTCAGGCCCCGTTCCTCAAAGAAAGAATGTGTAAGCTTCAGTGCGCTTTATCTTCTTAATAAGAGAAATCTTCATGTTTATGACCATTCTCATCGACATTCTTCATCAACATGTTTCATGCTTTTTCCATGCTCCTTGAGTCATCAAGTGAACCGAACACTGATAATTACTCTTATTCCACTTGCTCAATATAATGAAGATGGCGACATCATGTGCTATTTTGCGGAGAATGTGAATAGGATACATTTGGATGATAATCACTTTTTAATCAAGAATGGCATCTCCGTATGCAATTCTTGAGGGGGAGAAGAAGTGTGAATTTTTTGCATGGTTGACTGATATTTGAGAATATATGGTCATACGGCTCCTAACTCATGTAAGAACCGAGATTCTTCTTATTGGATCATCTTCACATGTAATTTCTTCTAAGAGCCGTTGGTTGACATCTTCACACGGGCTGATATGATTAAATGATAAAGTGCTTCTAGTTCTTTGCTGATTTCTTTGATGAACATCTTTCTATTCTTGTTTGATTGGGAGGGATTTTAATTAAGGGGATTTGCTATTTACAAGTTAACGGTAATGCCTTTGGTGTGAAGAAGATGTTAACTTCTATTTCCCATTGGGACAATCTTGAAGAAGGTCGAGTCTACAAGCTAATCTACATTTTATGCTACATGATTAGAAGACTAAAGGCAATTGCATTTGATGATCTAAAGACTTCTTCTTAATCGGGTGAGAAGATCACTTGAAAATCTTATTCGTCAGTTTAGGGAGAGCACTATTTGGGGAGATTGAAAAGCCAAAAGTTAATCCCCAATTAGACTTGTTCATATTCTTTAGCAATGATTCATTGCTTGATTTCTGATGACACTCCTCCTAACCTAATACTTCAATAACTAAGGATAAGCGGGATTCATTGTTTTGGGATTCATCGTTTTCAAAGATATGTTTGATGAGTACTTCCAACCTCTAACGAATGTTGATCATCCAGCTTCTGAAGCTCATGCTCCGGTTTCGACTGACTCAACTAGTTCACCATCTAAGAAGTACTTCTCAGAACTCTGAAGAAGCCCAATCTCCAGTTATTCCTCAAGGCGTTGATAATGATTATCATAATATTGCAGTTGCACTCATGAATAATGATCCGCTCTTTGGTATTCCTTTGCCAAATATTCACGGATTATTGTTCATGAATAATGATCCACTCTTTGGTATTCCTTTGCCAAATCTTCATGGATTATTATTCCTCTCATCGTGCATGCTATAAATCAACCACATGAACTTCAAGGAAAATGTCTACCTCATCCGCTCGAAGTTATTTGTTGTATCCTCCATATCGATCTCTACATGAATACTTTTAGGAAGAATACATTGATGTTGAGGCATCATTTGTTCCGTTCATTAGTGGGTGAATGTACATCCGGTTGTATGTTTATTCACATGTTGGGCATTTGACACAAGTTTATTACTTCGAAGTTACTCTTTTATCACTTATTTGAGGTTGAAGTTGACGTTCACAAAGGCGTGATCTTATTTGATAACTTGCTCGAGCTTAAGAATTAGAGTTGAAGTCTTGGGTTATCTAGTTACCAGCAGTCGAGGTGGATGGTTGAAGACCTGGTTAACTATCACTATTAGGAGTTACGTTGTTTTACTCAGTGTCACACGTATATTACGTTGTGGATAATCGCAAGAGGTGTTAATGTCTCATACCTTGTTTGAGTGTGAGTACTTAGAGATTTGCTTGAAGCATAGATTCTCGACACCGTTCTTCCATCTTTAAGTGCAAGCTTAAGACACAAATGCGGGGAATTCGACTTCAGTTTCAAGTTTGGTATATTGGGTTTTCTTCAACAGCGGTCACTTCAAATTGTCTACATATGGGTTGATAAAGATAGTCAGAGAGAGAGTTTATGTAGCAGTTGATTCTCACAGGATTCATTTGGGCTATTTGAGTTCTTCTCACAAGATTTCAAGTTTATGGATATATTATGTTTGCTGATTCTGAGGTATCAAAACCATTTGGGGGAAGGATATTATTCCAACTATTTGGGGGAAGTGGTCTCTGGAGACCTTTGGTTTATGTTACTTCAGTGTTGAGTTGGAAGAACTGTGAGAAGAATATTTGGAGCGTGAGATGATCACTGCCTACTCGACATCTTATATACGGTTTATGATAAAGTGCTTCCGGTTATATGCACAACATGTTGACTTGACCGAGCTAATTCAGTTATTTCAGAGTTGACATCCACAGAGATGATTAGTGACTCAACATGTTACATGGATGTCATCGTCTCTACTCTTGTTGGGTACATGTGTACATTATGTGCTCATTGGTTATATGTTATATAACTGGAATGCACTTGGTAAAATGAAGATGTTGATATATTGTTCCCCTAAATAGACAACTGATCAATCTCGAAGAGTAAGGTGTACATCGGGGATGCACAGGCGAGGTTCATGTGATCGGTCGTAATCATTAATCGGATTTGATAACCACTGTGACGATCAATGTTTCAACTTGTTACTTCGGTGTTCTCGTGTTCTTCAGGGTGCTGAGCTTCAATCAATGAGACCGCTTTGTATTCAACTCTACTTCTTAGGGAAATGGTCTTTATTCGATGTTTGTCGGTTTGGGGGGGAAGCTACCAAAGATTCAAATTGAGAAGGCTCATGTCCAGACGATTTTCTTAGAAGCATCGAATGCTTTGGTGGCGAAAGTTTAAGAGATGTTGATTCCTTTCTTCTACAACGTGCTGAACGATATCTTTATCTCGGTACTCATTTCATCATTCTCTTAAACTAATTTATCTCTTGTAAATATTTATTCGAAAAACAAAATACAAAATTATAAAACCTTCAAAAAATCAAATAGAAAATATAAAACTTTCAAAATCCATAAAAATTTGAAAAATTAGAAAAATCTTCAAAAAATTATTGTCTTTTTGTCATGTTTCTCTCGATTCGATAATATCTACGGTCTTGATGTTGTCATTCAAAGAATGACACGGGACTTTAGATGTT
This sequence comes from Chrysanthemum makinoi, assembly GCA_910596185.1. Classification (NCBI taxonomy): domain Eukaryota; kingdom Viridiplantae; phylum Streptophyta; class Magnoliopsida; order Asterales; family Asteraceae; genus Chrysanthemum; species Chrysanthemum makinoi. Next base: position 329,641,559 of record OU343225.1, on the reverse strand, counting down.
GTTCGAATTTTTATATAAAAAATCAAAATCAAAAAATTATTTTTGGGAGAAGGAGAAACAATGGCTTATTGTCATTTTCAGGCAATAACCCGCTTTTTCAAAGAAAGAACAGAGCCATACTTTATCATGTTTTCAAATTCCATGCTCTGATTCTATAAACATTTATCTGCTGAAAACTAAATGCTTTGAAAAATAACTCGGTCTCTATTTTTGATAATCATCAGGACTTATTTGTCAAAATCTCTATCTCTCAATCAACAACCTATGTCATTGATTGAGGGGGAGAATGATTTCAATTAAATTAAAAAGTTATTTGGCATTAAATTATTTTTCAAAAGATGTACATACATGTTTTATCAATGGAGTTTAAAGTCTTAAAATCCGATCCGTATCAGTTAAAACGCTTTCATAATCAAGTCACAATTCTCCTTAAAAGCTTTCAAAATCAATTTAAATCTATAAGAGATCACAAATCTCAAATGATTTGATAATTGTGATCGGGGGAGAAAGTCTGATTTAAATTGGATTTAAACTGATTATTCGGTAAATGGTTTTATGAGGACGTACATGCTGTCCTTCCCACATGTGACAAACGATTTCAATTTTTCAATGCACATGTTGAGGGGGAGCATCTATCTTAAAACCAATGATTTGAAACGTGATCAACTTATCTCAATGTGCAGGTTCCCTCTAGTATGTGCAAAACTCTTTTCAAATCTCGAGGCACATATTGAGGGGGAGCAAACTTATGAAAACCTCATCCTTCCCCAAAATGCCTTATCTTCTTGATTTGATCAGGGAAGTGATGTTGATATCTTTTAGAAAAAGGTAATCAAAGAAGTAAATTCTTCATCTTGCCTCCGTGTGCAAAACGATTTCAAACATTTGATGCACATGTTGAGGGGGAGCACTTGTTCTAAAGATATCAAAAACAATTCAGGTGCAAAATGTTTTGATAATATTTCACAAGTATCTGGATTGATTTTCAAATGGTTTTCAATTGGTTCCTATGGCAGACAAACAATACCAAAAAGACCGACCAACTTTACATTATGTATGGTGATATAAGGACGATAAGGTTAGGTATGTGTTCACATGATCCGCCAGAACCGGAGGGATCTACCCAGGGACTATCCACTAGTTAGTGTAGAGTTCTTAGGTATGATGATAAAAGGAGAAAAATGAGATATGGGAAGAGTGCGGACTAAGACTGAGCTAGTACTGGAATAAACCCAACAAGGTTCTTGCTATGAAGTCTCGGTAAGCACTGAAGGGGTTGAAGAATTAAAAAGAATTGAATGAGAAAAGGGTGAAAACAAATAGCCCTCCATTTATTCAACCTTAGGGCAGAAACCGGTTCAATTCATATGCTACTGATGGTAACATCGGTATTGAAGACAAGACGTCATGGACCCAGTGACCCACTGCACTTCAACTTCCCAAACCACTCAAGTTCCTCTTAAAAGGACTTGTTTCATTCTCACGGGGAACCGACATTATCTATCGACTTTCTCTTAGAGATTGTTGATATTGAAGGAGGAGACCCTCTCCCTAGTCTCCGATATAGGATCCAAATATGCACAAATTGAGTCTAGAGCCACGAGATCATCAATAAATCTCATTAGGACACTTTCAATGAAGACTCTCTGTTTCACACAATGTGGAAAGAGAGATTATATCTTGAGTCCTACGCATTATCCTTGTGGTATTGCCAGAACATCTGAGTGATGTGTTTACATATTCACTGTGAAGATGGAAAGCCTTCTGGAGCCAACATCTAACAAGCTCCTGGTAGGTGGCATGTGAGATCTATTATATAGATCAACCATGTGACAACTGAACAGAAACAATGGGGCGACTCAATCTTTTGAATCAATCCTGGTTCAGGTTATGGATTGACGGATACCTTTGAAAAACCGGTCTTTGTGCTTTAAAACTCTTTTCATTAGCACGTCGACTGTGTACTAATTTTTCAAATCAAAAGGTGTTTTATGATTGATAATTGATTTTCATTAAAACCTTCGTTATATTGCAAAAACAATTTCTATTGAGCAATACACGATTGTTTTTCAAATCTCTTTTCATCAATCAGTGGACGTAAATTCGCTGGTTCACTCACTCCGTGTTGTCTTCTTTGAGACGTTCCGGTTTGAGAACAGCTAGAGCAGCTGCGAAACCCTGTCAAGGAAATTCTTCGATATTATACCTGATCACAGCGTGTACTTGTACGATCAACGGGAACCGTGGGCCGTGTACCTCAATTCATCGAAAGTGATCAAAGACACTTTCGTGCGCTTTATTGCTAACTGTCTTATGCAGGTTCACCCCGACGTTTGCGTGATCGAATGAAGCGGTCAATCCATAGCCGCATGCTCACACAACACATTCATATCAAAAGATATCATGATTGGTGCATCAATGACTGATATTCTAACTCCATGCTTGCTACGCTGCTGCCAATATCATGAATCAACTAAAGCTTCCGCTACTCTGATGAGAAGATATCTTGATCCAGAATGTGAGCATGTCGGTCCGAAAGTCACATCATCACATAATACCAACACCACAATGGATGTATCAGAGATTTTCTATTAGCTGATGATCTCAAAAGCTGGCTCAACATTATTATCACGTGGATCAGTAAAAGACCTTCACTTGGATTAACCAAACATGCAATGTGTGGAATCAATGACTACGAGCTTCGGAGCAATGTACTACGTCAAGAATGCAAGATCAATTGTTAATGTAATATCTGATTGTATTCAATGTCATTTTAGTATATGTTTGAGGTGACCTCCCTTAGGGGGAGATTGTTAGGAATTAGAAATTCCCGGTATTAAAGAGTCGGTCACCTCAAGTATATGTAATCGTTAGAATGCTCGTAGTCGTAGTTATATTTAGGTTAGTAGTATTTTGTTAAGTAACACCGTGGAGGACGGACGGGTCTTTACCCACTGTATGCCTGATCCACAGCCCGTTGTGTGGCGTTTTATGTAAGACTATAAATACTCTCTACCTCCCAAGGTAGAGAGTTGGAGCTCATAATAATATCTTTCACTTTCTCTCACTAAGTTCCCTAAACCTCTAACTTTCTCTCTCTAGAATTCCACTTATACGCCCACTTGTGTTAATGGTTTGATGTGTTTGTGAAATCCAATATCCAACACATTAATTATGTAGATACATCTAGTAATGATGGTTCAATAACTGACTCACCTCCTGAATATAATAAAGCTAATGATTATCATGCTTTGTTCACATCCCATGACATTCATCAACCCCTTAGGCCCGATGTTTCTCGTTTTGGAGTAGACAGTCTAGAGTTTAGGAAGAAGCTAGTTGCTCAATCTAAGTCTGAAAACCCAAAGAATTGTTGAAAACAATGTTCAAAATCAAACAGTACCTTTAAATCAAAGTACTGCTCCACAAGCAGTACCTTCTTCAAAACCTTTTCAAAACAGTACTGCTAAACCTTTTTGGGATAATTTTGGTCAAACAGGTTTAATCACTCACCAAGAAGGCAAAATAATTTTGGGCATAGACATAGAAGATGTCACTTTGACAGTATGGGTCAGAAACTGTGTTTTGTGTGTTTTAGTTCTACTCATCTAATTAAAGACTGTGAACATCACTCAGAATACCTTAGAAAATTTCCTAAGAACAGGACTGCCAACCATAAACCTAGAGAGCACAAACCAGTTTGGAATAATTCAAATAGGGACAATCACAGAAATTTCTCACCGGATCATAGATACCCACACCAGAGAAAACCTTTTTCAAAACCTTCAGTATCTCACAGTACTTTCCAAAGTATTGTTAACTCGGCCCAGTACTTTCTCAAAGTCTGCTCAGACAAACAAGGTACTGATCACAATACTTGGTATAGAAATTCTAGGAGATCTTACTATCAACCTAGAAGGTATTACAATTCACATAGGAGATTTAGATCAGAGGAACCAAGTGTTAAACAGAATGGGTTAAGAGGAAAGTCTGCAGAGGGACAGACAATACTTTCAACCAAAAGTAAATCTGATGTTTTTATGCTACAAGAAAAAGAGATTTGTGTTGAAAAACCAGAAAGTTTTGAAAAACCACATGATAAAAAGATAATTCTGGATCATCATCTGAAAGATTGTGGAAATTACATACTCAAAGAATTTGAGTTTGTAACTCCACAAGGGGAACACAAGTCAGTAATGGCTTGGGTTCCTAAAAGTTTCTAACTCTTTTCTTTATGTGCAGGGCAACCCAGAAGAGGAGCTTAAAGATTATCTTATTGTGGATAGTGGTTGCTCTGGAAGTATGACAGGAGACAAAGAGATCCTGTCTGATTTTAGGAAGATTAGTGGAGGAAGAGTTGCATTTGGGAATGATCCCAATGGAGGAAAGATTACTGGTAAAGGGACTATCAAATCAGGGCTTATAGATTTTGAGAATGTTAGATATGTGAAGGAGTTAAAGTTCAATCTATTGTCAGTATCACAAATCTGTGATAAAAAGCATCATGTGTTATTCACTGACACAGAATGTCTTATCCTTTCCTCTGACTTTAAGCCTGTTGATGATATTATTTTTGGGGCTACCAAACAGTCCATGGTTAAGGAGTTTGAGCAGCTGATGCAGAAAGAATTTCAAATGAGTTCAATGGGAGAGTTGACTTTCTTTTTAGGACTTCAGGTTAAGCAGTCAAAGGAAGGTATTTTTATCAGTCAAGACAAGTATGTTACTGACATACTTAAGAAATTCAATTTTGATGATATGAAGGCTGTTACTACACCCATTAAATCTATCAATTCATTGGGCAAAGATGAAGATGGACACCCTGTTGAAGTCAAGCTTTATAGATCAATGATTGGCTCTCTTATGTATCTCACTGCATCAAGGCCTGATATTATGTTTGCAGTTTGTCTATGTGCTAGATATCAAGTCTCACCAAAGATCTCTCACATGAATGCAGTAAAAAGAATCTTTTGTTATTTAAAGCAACAACCAAAGTTGGGGTTGTGGTATCCTAAAGAGTCACCTTTTCACTTAGAGGCTTTTTCAGATAGTGATTATGCAGGTGATAACTATGACAGAAGAACAACCACTGGAGGATGCCAATATCTTGGAAGAAGATTAGTCTCATGGCAATGTAAGAAACAAACAATTGCAGCGCAACATCGTCTACGAAGCTGAATATGTAGCTGCTGCAGTGTTGTGACAAGTTTTGTGGATGCAAAATCAGCTCTTGGACTATGGATTCAACTTCAAGAATACTCCTATTAACATTGATAATGAGAGTACTATTTGTATTGTGAAGAATCCAGTTTATCATTCCAAGACCAAACACATACAGATTAGGCATCACTTTATCAGAGATTGTTATGAGCACCGGCTTATTAATGTGATTAAGGTTCACACAGATGATAATGTAGCTGCCTTACTCACCAAAGGTTTTGATGTTTCTAGATTCACTCACTTGGTGGTAAGCATTGGAATGATTAACTACTGAGCTACATTTAAGGGGATGACTATTTAGTATTTGTATAGTCCTGTGTAATGCTTGAGGGGAGGATAGTTATGTATACTTAGTTAATACTGGAGAAATTGGAAAAGTACTGTTTTTCGTTAAAGTACTGTTTGGAAAGTACTGCTTGGAAAGTACTGCTTGGGAAAGTACTGCTTGCGTGGAAGTATTGTTTGTCTTATTAAAGTACTGTTCCAACGGTTATCTTGAGGGGTAATTTAATGCTAACGGTAACAATGTTATTTTAAGCTGTGATTTTTCAAATCTCACCTATAAATACCTACTTTCCGATTTTCCCTCTCATATTGATACATTAGCATCTTTTCCATCTTTCTCTCATCATATTCATATTCTTCGCGTTCAATTCGTTTTGCTTACATAATCAACAATGGCGAATCGTCCTACTGTTTCTAAGCATAACATGGTTGCTAATTTGGATAAGACTGATGCGAATATACTCTTTCATGATATAATTGATTATCTTACTGGTTCGCCTATCAGTTATGCTCTTTTAGTGGAGCCGGATATTATTGAGCCTTGGATTCAGGAATTTTGGGCTAATGCTAGAGATAACATGGAGAATGAAGAATATTATATTAGATCAACAGTTGCTGGAAGAACTATTAAGATTACTGAAGACTCCATTCGAGAAGATTTATTGTTCAATGATTCAGATGGGGCTTTAAGGTTTGATAAGCAGTTGATATGGGCTACTTTTCGACATATTGGCTATGAAGGATCTTTGAATGAACAAACGTTTAGAAAACAATTATTTTGTCCGCATTGGAAGTTTTTGGTTCATGTGTTGCTCCATTGCATAAGTGCTAAGAGTACCTCTTGGGAGCAGTTTGGGTCAAATATAGCATCTGCTATGGTTGGGTTAGCTACAGATAGAGTTTTAACTTCTCAAGGCTAATACTGGATGGAATGCTCTCACATATTTCACATGGATCTACTTGGCTGATGTACCCAAGGTTTATACAGGTTTTCTTAAACAAGCAACTTTCTGATGTGTCAAAACCTACAGCTTTATTGCCTGTTATTGTTCAACAATCCACGATTTTTACTTTTATGGCAAAAAGGAGTGTTTTATTCAAGGCTCAAGATACTCCTTTAACAACTTCCATGATGGATGTTGTTCAGGCTGTTAGAACTAATACTGCAGCTGATGATACTGAAGGTACTGCATCTGCAGGTACTGCTTCTGCAAGTACTGCTTCTTCACAGGCTACATCAAAAGAAGGTACTGCATCTCTACAAGGTACTGCTTCTCCTAGTACTGAACTTCAAGAAGATGTTGCAGTTTCACCTTCTCCATCTCCATAAGGGTCTGTTCCTGTTTTTCAACCAGAGGATCCTTCACCTATTCAAGGAGAGGATTCACATACCATACCTCCTGATGAAATCACATTGGATAATTATGTTTTGACAAGGGAGTTGGTCAAGTTGAAAAAGACTACAGAGGTCCAAGCCAAACAGATAAAGAAATTAAAACTGAAGTTTCGAAGGCTAAAGACTTTTGTGTGGCCATTAGTTCAACAATTTTGAATCAGGGTTAAATCCAAGAAAAAGGCGCAAAAGCAGTCTAGGAAAAACAAACGCCACCAGGTTCATCAACAATCTTCTGTCAACTTGGGGAGGAATTTAGAAAAAGATAATTTGAAAGAAGATGTTGAGAAGAAGAAACAACCTGAAAGTACTGATGAACAAGAAAAGATCATTCAAGGTACTGATGAACAAGAGGAACAAGTTCAAGGTACTGAACAACAAAGTACTGAACAAGTTCAAGGTACTGAACAACAAAGTACTGCTTTTCAACAGCAAAGTATTTTTAGACAAGAAGTGGTAACTCCAAGAGTTTTGAATTTTGAAGAAGAAGCTGGTCTCTCTACAACTGTTATACAAGAAGAGGAGGAAGCTATTCTCAAACCAATTCATTCTGCAAGTGATGATGAGTTCATTGCTACAATTTTTCAAGAATTATCACAACCTAGAGGTGGTGTTACTATTAGAGAAGTGCAAGAAGATGAACAACAAAGAACTTCTCAACCTGCAATTGATCCTAAGGATAAAGGGAAAGGTGTTTTAGTAGAAGTAAAGAAGAAGAAACTTTCTTTGGTTGAAATTAGAGAAATTGAAGTTGCTAGGAATGAAGCTGCTGCTAGAAAGCTTCAAGAAGAGTTAAATGCTAAAGATAGAGCAGCTCAAGAAGCTGAAGAAGCTCAAAGTAGAGAAGCGGCTAAAAAGTTGCAAGAGCAATTAGATGCTGAAGCTGAAGAACCTTTACAATCACCCACTCCTGTTAGATATATGCCTAGAAGACCTAATTTAGCTAAGGATAGGAATGCTATGATGGCATATTTAAAAGGTCGAGGGTATAAAGGATTGCAGAAGTTGAACTATGTTGACATGAAAAGACTCTATGATGCTGAGACAGAAGCTTATAAGAAGAGTGTTGCAGATATCAAGGATTTTAGAGAAGAAGCTTTTTGGACTGAAGCTGAAAGGAAGAAGAGCTTAAAAAGAAAAAGAAAAACTGAAGTTATAGATAGACAGTTTTCAAAGAAAGAAAGAGTTGAATTGAGATCTGAGTCTAAAGATGCATTAAGGAATTATCTCAGAGTGGTAGATTTTGATTATTCAAAAGAAGATACAGACATGAAGATGAACAGATCTCAGATTAGTGCTTTTGATATTGTCAAATCCAAAGAAGGAGATTATATGATTTTTCATAAGGAAGATGAAAGCTTCAAAGTTTTCAATAGGTTATGGGATTTGTTACATATTATAGATAGAGTGGATTTATTCTATCTATATAATGTGGTAAAAGATTATTTTGGAGATATTCCATCAGAAGGAATTGGTCTGGTTTTGCTTGGAGATCTTATAACTATGTGGGAATCAGAAGAGGAAAGCACTGATGATATATGGAAAAATCAAGAAAACTGGGAAATTGTTTGCTGGAGATTCTTTGAAGAATCTGGAGTTCATGTTTTGGAGCTAGAGAATGGTAAAATGATACACATGTTTGTAAATAGAAGATATCCTCTCACAGTTGAGCTCATGAGAAGAATGCTAGAGCATGGATTGGAAGTAGAAGAGGATAATGAAACTGCTTGCATGGTTATCAATCTATTTATCAACTGGACTACCATTGCTGAAGATGATGAGTAAACTGGTATGAATTTTATTGAATAATTTTTGATAAATCAGTACTTTATTCAAAGTACTGCTGATCAAACAGTACTTTCATCAAAGTACTGCTTGCAGCTTTTTAAAACCAGTTAAGTGATTCTTTTAAAAGAAACCTTTTGCTAAGTAACAAATTTTTTGAAACAAAGGTTAAATGAATTAAATGGATTTTGAGATGGAAATATCAATAGGTAATCAATCCACCATGGTTACAAAAGGATTGGCTAATCCATGAGCAAACGGCTCTGGTAAAGATATATCAAATCCGTTTTTAGTTGACAACTTGCTAATAAGTTGTATGGTAATCAACTCACCATATCAGTCAATGTGAAGAGTTGGCTAGCCCACAAGAAAATGGCTTGTGGTAAAGGCAGTGGAAAAACCATTATTGGTAATTAGTTCACCATTAGATAGAAGAACTAACTAGTCCAGAAGGGTACAGCTTTTGGTAAAGACAAATCAAATCTGTTGATAGCTGATGATTTGCTAAAAATCATATGGTTATCAATGTACCATGGTCTTCAACACCAAAACATTTGGCTACTCCAAAGATAATGGCTTTGGTAAAGAGATCTAAATCCATTAAATTTTCAATGATTCACCTCTCACAGGAGTTAACACACCTGGAAGTGATGAGAATAGTATGCAACTTAAACTGAATTAATGTACAAATTGTCATATGTTGTTGTGTTGCTGAAAAGTTGGAGCTTGCTGAATGTTGCTGAGAAAGAACAATTCTAAGAGATACTTTGACAAGCACAGACACTACAGAGATATATTGAAAAGACTAAGAAACAATCTGATCTTAAAGATGAAGCTGTTAAAGATACATTCACAAAGGAACTTGAAGTCAAGCAAGTAGAATTCAAGTTAGGGGAGGATTATTGGGATATGAAAGTGCTGAAGACATGAAAGTACTGAAGATATGAAAGTAGTGTAAGTTGCAAAGTATCTTGGGAAAAGTCAAAGAGTCAAAGTACTGCTAAAGACAAAGTCAAAGTACTGCACCTAAAAGTCAAAGTACTGCAAGAACAAAAGAACTGTTATTCGTTTATGGAAAGTATTGTATTCTATGTTTAGATTACTTGTCGTACAAGGTTATCAATTGTAAACCGACTAGGATATCCTTGAGCCTATAAAAGGACTCCTAGATTGGCATTAGATGTATGAGTCTATGAGTTTTAGAGTTTACGAATTCACAAGTTAATTAGTGTTTTAGAGAGAAGTTCGATTATCTTAGAGTTGTATTAGAGTATCTGCATAATAAGCATATTTAGAGTTTATAATAAAAGGTTATTCTTCTTAGCTTTATTAAGTAAATTTCGCGTACTTGATAAAGAATGCTCAGTGTTTCTTTGTTAATAACTTAGGATTTATCCGAGGTTATTAAACCTTAACAAGCTAGTTAAGTTAGTTTGATTAAAGTATATCGATCCAACAATTTTTCATTCCTCCTATCATCATAAGCAACTGGTATAATCATGTGCGTCACACCCTTACCCAAATAAATCGTACTTATATTGTGGTTTAGGGTGAAGGGTCAGTTTGTGGCTAATGATGAGTGTGAAACCCTAGCCGGTGTGGTGCTTTTCATGTATGTCAATCCAAGAAGACATTGAATAAATTCATATGGGTCACGAATCTGGATACTATTTTGTTTTGAGTTTCTGATATTGGTGATGAGTCTAGTGCAAATCCAAATTCACATGATGGGGCTACTATTATCAAATTATGTTTTAGTATATCATTGATGGTTTGTTGAAGGATCTGTTAAGGTTTTGTAATCGCTACAGTAAACCCTAGTTTTTAAACTAAGGTTTATGTGTTTGGTATTGAAGATCCGATGTCTATATGAAGTCGAATAAAAAAGAGGCCAAAGTGATGTGATGATAATATTGTTGGCTTGGTATTAATGGTACTGCTCTTTATAGGTACAAGGGTAAATACTGCTACTTATCGTTTTGTACTGCCAACATTGATGTTTGGAATGCTATTGAGTAGTAACAGAGACAAAGAAATTGGTATTGCTCGTTCATGATATTACATCGTAGTTTGCACTTCTACTTAACTATTAGTACTGCCAGTAGGTATGAGTTAATACTGTCAAGTTTATATTAGTACTGCTGCGATTACCAATTTGTACTGCTGCCACGATTTCTTTTTATTGAGGTTTCTTTTGTTCAAATATGGTTATGGAGAACGTGGCTTAAGATGATTGACACTGGTGGTGATACGCTTATGGTTCATACTTTTGGGAGTACAAATACTTCTGTCGTGCTAAATTGGTCAGTGCTAGTCTCATAAGTTTATATTTCTCGTGTATGATATATAGGCTGAGATTGGATATTACGATGGGCTGATTTTTTATTGGATTACATTTGTAGTATTAGGTGAAGCACAACAATATAGTTTTTTGTATTCCTGATTTGTTTTAAAGATCAATTTATTTGATTTGTGCTACCTGGTGGAATAACACATTTTTGGTGAGCGTGGTTACATGTGCTTATACATGTTTTTGGTTCTCGGATGGGTTTCGAGATGTTGGATTTGGTTTTTGATTTATGGAGTTATTGGACGACACACACATGTTCGGTAATAATTGAAGACATGGTGTTCCTTAATGATGATTATTATTATTTGGTCAGGTTTGTGTGACAAATTGCTTAAAGTAGATATCATGTTCATGTTAAAAGGATGATTCCTACTTTCTAAGTGGTTCCTACTTATCAACCAAAGAACTATTCTTCATTGATTACTACTGCTTGATAACGGGTATTATTGTTGTCATCTTCCAAACCTAATGCGAAATTAGGATACTTATTCATGATGGTACAAAGTGTTCGTTATTATTGTTGGATAGTTATTCGACAAGTTCTTATGGTTACTACGTGCATCATTTGAGGGGAAGGTTTTTACAACTGATAGTTGTTATTACTACTGCTGGTTTAGGTTTCTTTAGTCTTGATTTCATTTATAGTAAGCTTGTTGGTGTTCTTTATGGCGGGTAATTCGAGGCATTGGAAGACTAGATTGGAAGTAAGATAGTGGTTTGTGGTTGTTGAAATCAAAGGTGCATCTACTTAGAGTCTCCTAATGGATAAATACCAAAAGGGGAAGAAGATTTACAAAGAAGAATTGCAACTTGAAGATCTTTGGTGGTACATGTTATTTAAGTTTACAAGGTGAGCTTAAGGGGAAGATTGTTTTATTCATGGAATATTAAAGACGAAGGTTTTGTAATTATCAACAAGGGAAAGATTGTTGGGATTTATATTTGAGTTGATAAATACAAAACAATAAGTGAAGAATGAAGACAATGCAAAACACGAAGGACTTGAAGACATAGAAGATTTTACTTATTAGTCCTTTGTAAACCTAATTCTCTAGTATATAAAGAGATACAAGTAATTAGGTTTTTAAGGTGTCAAGATGTAAACACCAACAAATGTGTGTGTGTAACCTAGGCGCAGGGTTTAGAAAAACGCCTAGGGTTAGAGTTAGTGTGCATCCTCAATGATCCTTGTGATTCCTGTTATTGTTGAGTAGCCGTCCTACACTTGATCAAGTAGGATTGGGGCTGATGTGTTTGTAATTGTTTAGAGTAGAGATGATGGCGAAGAAACCTTTATACAATAACATTGTTCTTTGATTATTCTGTTGTGTATGTTAATCTTTGTTATTGTTAAATCCTAGAAAAAAGTTCTAAACAACTCGAGTTCTCAAAGATCTTATTAGTTTATCAGGTTGTATCAAAGCCTGGGGGCTCGTGATCTAGGATCTACAAGGTTTTCTTGAAGAAGAAGAAGAAGAAGAAAAAAATCGAATTAGGTCAAAAATTCGTATCTTTCTGTAAGGTCGTTTTCCAAAGGCGATATCTCATTCGTTAACTATAGGATCGGGATGAAAATTTTTTTGAAGGTTCATAGTATATCAAGGAAGATTCTCACCGGAGGGATATTCAATTTGAGCTTGAATGCGTCAAATATTGACCGTGGAAAACTGCTGCATATGAGGGTTTGTGGTTCAAATTTTAAGGGTTTTCTATGATATTCAACTTCCTGAATTCGTGTTTATTTGTTTTAATTCATTATGGAAGTTGGATATATATTGTTTGGTGTCTATGATTCATGGAAGAAATCTGCTTTGGATTAATATGATGATATTCGATTTTTAAGGTTTCGTATTTTAGGGTTTATTGAACCGTTTTCTCAAGAAACCCTAAACCAACATTATTTTTTATTCCTCCTATCATCATAAGCTAATGGTATAATCATGTTTGTTGCACTCTTACCCAAATAAATCTTACGTATAATGTGGTTTAGGGTGAAGTGTCAGTGTGTGGCTAATAATGATTGTGAAACACTAGTCGATGTAGTGCTTTTCATGTATGTCGATCCAAGAAGACATTTAATAATGTCATATGGGTCACGAATCTGGATACTATGGTATTGTAGCCTTTTGTTTTAAGTTTCTGATATTGGTGATGAGTCTAGTACAAATCCAAATTCACAGTATGGGGCTGATATTATCAAATTTTGTTTGAGTATATCATTGATGGTTCATTGAAGGATTTGCTAAGGTTTTGTAATCGCTACAGTAAACCCTAGTTTTTAAACTAAGGTGTAAGTGTTTGGTATTAAAGATCTGATGTCTATATGAAGTCGAATAAGAGAGAGGCCAAAGTGATGTGATGATAATACTGTTGGCTTGGTATTAATGGTACTGCTCTTCACAGGTACAAGGTTAAATACTGCTACTCATCATTTTGTACTGCCAACATTGATTTTTTGAACGCTATTGAGTAGTAACGAAGACAAAGAAATTGGTACTGCTCGTTCATGATATTAATTCATAGTTTGTACTGCTACTTAACTATTACCAATGTCAGTAGGTATAAGTTTATATTAGTTTGCTTCAATTACCAGTTTGTAATGCTGCCACGATTTCTTTTTATTGAGGATTCTTTTGTTCAAATATAGTTATCGAGAAAGTGGCTTAAGATGATTGACACTGATGGTGATACGCTTACGGTTCATGCTTTTGAGAGTACATATACTTCAGCCGTACTACATTGGTCAGTGCTAGTCCCATAAGTTTATATTGCTCGTGTATGATATATGCGCTGAGATTGAATATTACGATGGGCTGATTTGTTATTGGATTACATTTGTAGTATTAGGTGAAGCACAACAATATAGTTTTTGGTATTCCTGATTTGTTTTAAAGATCAATTTATTTGGTTTGTGCTACCTGGTGGAATAACAAATGTTTGGTGAGCGTGGTTACATATAATTATACATGTTTTTGGTTCTTGGATGGGTTTCGAGACGTTGGATTTGGTTTTTGATTTATGGATTTATTAGACGACACACACATGTTAGGTAATAATTGAAGGCATGGTTTTCCTTAATGATGATTATTATTATTTAGTCAGGTTTGTGTGATAGATTGCTTGAATTAGATATCATGTTCATGTTAAAAGCATGATTCCTACTTTCTACATGGTTCCTACTTATCAACCACAAAACCATTCTTCAATGATTACTATTGCTTGATATCGGGTATTATTGTTGTCATCTTTCAAACCTAATGCGAAATTAGGATGCTTATTCATGATGGTACAAAGTGTTCGTTATTATTGTTGGATAGTTATTCGACAAGTTCTTATGGTTACTACATGCATCATTTGAGGGGAAGGTTTTTACAACTGATAGTTGTTATTACTACTGCTGGTTTAGGTTTCTTTTGTCTTGAGTTCATTTATAGTAAGCTTGTTGGTGTTCTTTATGGCGAGGGAGGCATTGGAAGACTAGATTGGAAGTAAGATAGTGGTTTGTGGTTGTTGAAATCAAAGTTGCATCTACTTAGAGTCTCCTAGTGGATAAAAACAAAAAGGGGAAGAAGATTTACAAAAAAGAATTGCAACTTGAAGATCCTTGGTGGTACATGTTATTTAAGTTCACAAGGTAAGCTTAAGGGGAAGATTGTTTCATTCATGAAAGATTAAAGACGAAGGTTTTGTAATTATCAACTAGGGGAAGATTGTTGGGATTTATATTTGAGTTGATAAATACAAAACAATAAATGAAGAATGAAGACAATGCAAAACACGAAGGACTTGATGACAAAGAAGATTTTACTTATTAGTCCTTTGTAAACCTAATTATATAGTATATAAAGAGATATAGGTTATTAGGCTTTTAGGGTGTCAAGATGTAAACACCAGTAAATGTGTGTGTGTAACCTAGGCGCATGGTTTAGAAAAATGCCTAGGGTTAGAGTTAGTGTGCAGCCTCAAGGATCCTTGTGATTCCAGTTATTGTTGAGTAACCGTCCTACACTTGATCAAGTAGGATTGGTGCTGATGTGTTTGTAATTGTTTAGAGTAGAGATGATGGCGAAGAAACCTTTATACAATAACATTGTTCTTTGATTATTCCGCTGTGCATGTTAATCTTTATTATTGTTAAATCTTAGGTAAAAGGTCTAAACAACTTGAGTTCTCAACGATCTTGTTAGTTTTAACAGGTGGTATCAGAGCCTGGGGGCTCGGGATCTAGGATCTACAAGTTTTTCTTGAAGAAGAAGAAGAAAAAAAAATAGAATTAGCTCAAAATTCGTATCTTTCTACAGGCTTGTTTTCCAAAGGCGATATCTCATTCGTTAACCGTTGGATCGAGATGAAATTTTTGTTGAAGGTTCTAAGTATATCAAGGAAGATTCTCACTAGGGGGATCTTCAATCTGAGCTTTAATGCGTCAGATATTGACCATGGAAAACTGCTGCATATGAGGGTATGTGCTTCGAATTTTAAGGGTTTTCTAGGATATTCAACTTCCTGAATTCGTGTTTACTTGTTTTAATTCATTATGGAAGTTGGATATACATTGTTTGGTGTCTATGATTCATGCAAGAAATCCGCCTTGGATTAAGATGATGATATTCGATTTTTAGGGTTTCGTATTTAAGGGTTTATTGAATCGTTTTCTCAAGAAACCCTAAACCAACATTATTTTTTATTCCTCCTATCATCATAAGTTACTGGTATAATCTTGTGTGTCGCACCCTTACCCAAATAAATCGTACTTATATTGTGGTTTAGGGTGAAGTGTCAGTTTGTGGCTAATGATGAGTGTGAAACCCTAGTCGGGGTGGTGCTTTTCATGTATGTCAATCCAAGAAGACATTGAATTAATTCATATGGGTCACGAATCTGGATACTATGGTATTGTAGCCTTTCGTTTTAAGTTTCTGATTTGGTGATGAGTCTAGTGCAAATCCAAGTTCACATGTTGGGGCTGCTATTATCAAATAATGTTTGAGTATATCATTGATGGTTCGTTGAAGGATCTGTTAAGGTTTTTTAATCGCTACAGTAAACCATAGTTTTTAAACTAAGGTTTAAGTGTTTGGTATTGAAGATCTGATGTCTATATGAAGTCGAATAAGAGAGAGTCAAAAGTGATGTGATGATAATACTGTTGGCTTTGTATTATTGGTACTGCTCTTTACAGATACAAGGTTAAATACTGCTACTCATAGTTTTGTACTGCCAACATTGATGTTTGGAACGCTATTAAGTAGTAACGAAGACAAAGAAATTGGTACCGCTCGTTCATGATATTACATCATATTTTGTACTGCTACTTAACTATTAGTACTGCCAGTAGGTAGGGGTGGAAACGAGCCGAGCCGTTCGTGAAAAGCTCGGGATCAGATCGGTAAAAAGCTCGAACGAGCCGAGCCTAAACAAGCTCGAGCCCGAGTTCGAGCCTAAATTTGAGCTCGTTCAATAATCGAGCTCGAGCCCGAGCTTTATATATAAAGCTCGATTAGGCTCGCGAGCCTAAACGAGCCCTAAAAATATATTCGTATATATATTTTCTATAAATATACGAGCTTAAAAAAATAAACGAGCTCGAGCCTAGTGTGATTAACGAGCTTTCGAGCTTTATTTCATTCAACATGTTAAATAAGTTAGTCGAGCCCGAGCCGAGCTCGAGATTTTGAAAATTTTCACGAGCTGAGCTCGAGCTCAATATATAAAGCTCGAAACGAGCTCGAGCTCGAGCTCGAGCTTTATATATATAAACGAGCCGAGCTCGAGCTCTGGCAGGCTCGAGCTCGACTCGGCTCGTTTTCACCCCTACCAGTAGGTATGAGTTAATACTGTCAAGTTTATATTAGTCAGTGTTGCAAAAATCGGCCGATAATCGGTAATCGGCCATACACCTTGTAGAATTTTGAAAATCGGTCAAAAAATCGGCCAGGTAAAAATATCGGTAAAAAATCGACCAAATCGGTCAAAAATCGGGCGAATCGGTCAAAAATCGGCCGAATCGGTCAAATTTAAAAAAATAATAATTTCACTTATGACGCACAATGGGGATTGTTTATTTCGCTTATAACGCACAATGGGCCTCATAATCAGAATTGGAGCTTTTTATTGAGGTTTGGAAACATAGTAGGCTTAGAATCAGTTAAGATCTTTAGTTTGGTCTCCAGAAATCCAAAGCTTGTAGGAAATGCCAATCCGATTAATCATCGATTAATCCTGCCTTGAACGATTACTCGCTGCAGGGTGGTCGACCGCCCGACTACCCATTCGCGATTTTTGCAACATTGATATTAGTACTGTTGCGATTACCAGTTTGTACTGCTGGTACGATTTCTTTTTATTAAGGTTTCTTTTTTTCAAATATGGTTAGGGAAAATGTGGCTTAAGATGATTGACACCGGTGGTGATACGCTTACGGTTCATGATTTTGGGAGTACATATATTTCTGTCGTGCTACATTGGTCAGTGCTAGTCTCATAAGTTTATATTGCTCGTGTATGATATATGGGCTGAGATTGGATATTACGATGGGCTGACTGTTATTGGATTACATCTGTAGTATTAGGTGAAGCACAACAATATAGTTTTTCGTATTCCTTATTTGTTTTAAAGATCAATTTATTTGGTTTGTGCTACCTGGTGGAATAACACATGTTTGGTGAGCGTGGTTACATGTGATTATACATGTTTTTGGTTCTCGGATGGGTTTCGAGATGTTGGATTTGGTTTTTGATTTATGGAGTTATTGGACGACACACACATGTTTGGTAATAATTGAAGACATGGTGTTCCTTAATGATGATTATTATTATTTGTTCAGGTTTGTGTGACAGATTGCTTGAAGTAGGTATCATGTTCATGTTAAAAGGATGATTCCTACTTTCTACATGGTTCCTACTTATCAACTAAAGAACTATTCTTCATTGATTACTACTGCTTGATATCGGGTATTATTGTTGTCATCATTCAAACCTAATGCGGAATTAGGATGCTTATTCATGATGGTACAAAGTGGTGTTCGTTATTATTTTTGGATAGTTATTCGACAAGTTCTTATGGTTACTACATGCATCATTTGAGAGGAAGGTTTTTACAAATGATAGTTGTTATTACTACTGCTGGTTTAGGTTTCTTTTGTATTGAGTTCATTTATAGTAAGCTTTTTGGTGTTCTTTATTGGAGGTAATTCTAGACACTAGAAGACTAGATTGGAAGTATGATAGTGGTTTGTGGTTGTTGAAATCAAAGTTGCATCTACTTAGAGTCTCCTGGTGGATAAATACAAAAAGGGGAAGAAGATTTACAAAAAAGAATTACAGCTTGAAGATCCTTAGTGGTACATGTTATTTAAGATCACAAGGTGAGTTTAAGGGGAAGATTGTTTCATTCATGAAAGATTAAAGACGAAGGTTTTGTAATTATCAACTAGGGGAAGATTGTTGGGATTTATATTTGAGTTAATAAATACAAAACAATAAATGAAGAATGAAGACAATGCAAAACACGAAGGACTTGAAGACAAAGAAGATTTTACTTATTAGTCCTTTGTAAACCTAATTCTCTAGTATATAAAGAGATACAGGTTATTAGGTTTTTAGGGTGTCAAGATGTAAACACCAGTAAATGTGTGTGTGTAACCCAGGTGCAGGGTTTAGAAAAACACCTAGGGTTAGAGTTAGTGTGCAGCCTCAAGGATCCTTGTGATTCCTGTTATTGTTGAGTAACCGTCCTACACTTGATCAAGTAGGATTGGGGCTGATGTGTTTGTAATTATTTAGAGTAGAGATGATGGCGAAGAAACCTTTATACAATAACATTGTTCTGTGATTATTCCGTTGTGCATGTTAATCTTTGTTATTGTTAAATCCTAGATAAAAGGTCTAAACAACCTGAGTTCTCAACGATCTTATTAGTTTTTTCGTCTCCTTTTGAAAAGTTGTGCGGAACTTTGTCTGGTTTTTTATCATTGCGTGTATTAGATTGTACTTGTTTTGTCCTAAAACCACATATTGAGTGTACAAGAGTATCTTTGAAGTCCACATTATGTATTATGGGTTATGGTGTTAGTTAAAATGGATATCGTTGTTATGATCAAGTCGGTCAAAAGTTGTACACATCTCGCCATGTTGAGTTTTTAGAGTGCATTCCGTAATATTTTGTTCCTGCTACTTCACACAATTTGACACAATATGAAATTTTAAAAATTCACCCCTTTGATGATGTCTTTAAATAATCTACACATGTTGTGTCACCCATTATATCATAACCAGTCTCAGAACCTATCACTACTGAAACACCACAAGTATCACATACACCTTCGAAAACCACCACCATTGCTGAGACACAACCAATTATAGTCTTGGAAGATACATCGACCGTTACTCAAACCGTTACCATGACTACCCAATTACCGCTTGAAGTTGCAGTGGTTCCTCCCGAAAATGTTCGACCCACACGTATTTGTAAGACAAAAAAAAAAGATGATTTTGTTTATTCTTGGTATTCTAGTTTGTTTGCTTCTTTTTTTACTTCTGTACACGGTCTTCATGAGCATGTGTCCTATACGGAAGCTATTTGTGATTCACTTTGGCAGGGTGCAATGGTTGAGGAACTTAATGCCTTACGTCATACTCACACGTGGGGCTTGGTACCTTTGCCCACAAACAACCGTTTTATTGGGTTTGGTCTACAAGCTTAAAACCAAATTTGATGGGTCCACCGAAAGATATAAGGCTTGACTTGTTGCTAAAGGTTACTCTCACGAATATGCCAGGGATTATGAAGAGACATTTGCTCCGATTGCAAAAATGACAACTGTCCGAACTTTGATTGTAGCGGCTTCTAGTTGTCAATGGAAAATATCTGAAATAGATGTCAAGAATGCCTTCTTGAATGGTGACCTAAATAAAGAAGTTTATGTGCAACCACCTCCTGGCATCCCTCATTACTCATCTGAAGTTTTTGAGCTCCGAAAAGATCTTTATGGACTCAAACAAACACCACATGCTTGGTATGAGAAGTTTTCCAAAGTTGTTACTTTTCTTGGATTTATCTCTAGCCATCATGATTCTACATATTTGTTAAACGTTCAAGTGTTGGACGTTTTTTGTTGTCCTTATATATTGATGATATGATTATTAAAGGAGATGATTCTGATGGAATTGAATTATTAAAGGAAGAGTTGTCTTATTGGTTTGCTATGAAAGATTTTGGTTACTACGTTATTTTCTTAGTATTGAGATTGCTTAGTCACCGAAAGGTAATCTTTTATCTCAATCCAAGTATATGGCTGATTTGTTCGATCGTGCCAGATTGACAGACAAAAAAATTGCCGACATTCCTCTGGATGCTAAAGCAATATATACCCCTAAAGATGGTGATCCTTTACCTGAATATAGTTTATAACGCACAATTGTTAGTAGTTTGGTTTATCATACAGTGACTCGATCAAATATTGCTTATGCTATCAAAATTGTTAGTCAATTTGTTCCTACACCATCTACAGTTCATTGGGTTCCCATACAGATGCTTCGGTATCTTCGAGGTACTCATTTTCATACACTCTTGTTTCCCTCCACATCTTCTTTAGACTTGCGTGCTTATTGTGACGCGGATTTGTCCGGTGATTCTGTTACTCGCAAGTCTACAACCGGGTTTTGAGTTTTTCTTGGAGATTCACTTATCTCGTCGAAGAGTAAGAAACAAGATGTTCTTTCAAGATCTTCTACTAAAGTTGAATATCGTGCCATGACTGCTACTACTAGCGAGATTGTCCGGTTATGTTGGTTACTTGCAGTGAGTGTTCATATTAGATATTACTAATCCTACTCCATTATATTGTGATAATCACAATGCTATTCAGATTGCGCACGACAAGGTTTTAATTACAATACCAAGCATATAGAGATCGATTTTCATTTTACTCGTCACCATCTTAAGGCAGGCATCATTTCTTTGTCGTTTGTTCCATCTACTTTACATATTGCACATATATTTACCAAGCCTCATTGTGGCTCGCGTTTTCGTTTTCTATGTGACAAACTCTCAATGTTCCTTGTTGCACCATTGTGAGTTTGAGGGGATGTAAGTTAATAAGGTCGACCTACTTGTGTCGGCCTATTAGACCTTCTAGCATTTGGGCATCGTCTCATTATTTTGTGTATTTATATGTTGATAGTACAGACTTTTCATTCATCAAGTTATATAAATGTTTATTCACTATTGGGTTTCTACAATGAATAGTGCAACATTGTCCTCTGCATTGTTTTCGGGGCAGGATATATTGACCAACTGATATTGTTGGTTATCAACATTTTGCAACTAAGTATATGTAGACTGTAGTAAGAGATGTCTGACCATTTGCTAAACATGGTCACCTAATAGCCCAATGTTGCAATACATTCTAACACAATGAATAACAAAACTGAACCAACACTTACTCAAAACTACATTCAAAATATAACCCCTGAAAATTAGAAATTCAGCATTCAACAAAATTATAGAGTATAAAATGGGCCACACCCACCTCTCGGAAAGGGATGATTTATCTTGATTCCTATGTGCCTCATGGAACTCCTTGATGATTTATCTTGATTCCTATGTGCCTCGTGGAACTCCTTGAAGGTGAATCATTTCTTTGTTTTGTACTTGATCTAGAGCTAATGAATCTAAGGTTCAAAAATATCTGTGTATCCAAAAAGAATTTACCTAAAAACGAAAAGATTCATGAAAAGGCTTTCTTCTTATTCTTCTTCATTCTCTTAGATTTCCTCCGTTTTAGGTATATCTGATATGATAAACCGCTAAACACCATAGCAACACTCCCCCATTGCTTTCTAGATAAGGGATTTCCACTAAGTAGTGATGATACCACAATGCTAACAAACTTGCGGGTGGTTGTGATTGTGGTGTTAGTTAATGAACCAAATCGGCTAATGGTAAAAAATATAAAGTTTTGACCAATTGCACCACATAAACAGTAGTATAAAATATCCCAAGCTGCTTCGGGATTTTTCTTGCAGAATTGAACTGCTTGGTATCCACTTGCTTGTGGCCAACCAAACATGAAAATGGCGTTGTAAACGGTACCCCATAAGTTCATTCCTAACATCATATCCCATGCATTTGTCTTTGGGTACCTGCAATATTACGTAAATGACTTTCTTAGTAATTATATTACACGAAAAATGTTAAAGAAGGTTTTCTGAATACACCGGGGGCAATCTCAACTATTTACAAGAAAATGGGTCATTTCGGGTAGTATTTGATTTTGATTAATAACGGGCCAGAAGACATTTTACATGTTTACAGCATCCTAAAATGTTTCATAGCAATGGTCTAAAAAGTGTTGAGGGGTTAGGCCAACCCGACCAAACCGGTTTTGACCTGACCCATTTTGACCCGTTAGGCCATTACCCAACCAACCCTGGTTTACCACCACTAGTTTTAATGTTGAGTGGAAATTCAAAGCTTATCGAATGTATACCTTGCTGAGATTGAATCTTGAGTGGCATTTGTGAAACCATCAAACACCAAGTTTAAGAAACAAAGTCCATATCCAAGTGGGGCGTTTGGATTAGCCAGCTTGTTTATGGTCTTCGAGCTAGTCTGAGTCAAATAAAGGCATTACAAGCTTGATAAACTAATCGAGATGGTGATTCTTATCAGAAACACACATCCTAATTAAATTTATGGATTCAGACACATATTCACCTTTGCCAATGCAAATATTGACACCCCGCCAGCAACAAGGAGGCTGCAAAGATACTCCTGAAACGAGTATCTAATACCATAAACTAGCGTCCCCATCAGCATAACTGTGCAAGGACAAAAAATTTAAAGATCATTTTAGAGGTGATTAACATTTATTAAATGCTACAAAATAGTCACTCAAAATCAAGGGAGGAACTCACCTGGAATCATCTTTGAGGATTTTGCAAGGACCTGCAAGTAATAATGTGAAGGTGAATTGTATGGAACAAGAACAACATGCTGATAAACCGGTCTAAAACATCAGAATCTAACTATTAGCAGCCTAGCTCCATGAAGTCGTCTACAAAGATTTATTTATCTCAAGCTGGGATAGTGTCACAAATTCTCATGCAGCATAGTTGAAGAAAGATGTGACAAACTGAACATACCTGAGCAGGATAACTGATATACTTTAGAGCTTCAATTCCCATAGCTGGGCCTATCGTGTTTGTAATTCCAGCACTCCAATAACTCCTCCATGGAGCACGTCCACCCTTAGCTTTGCGCCAGAGCTTTATCACTATTCAATAACCAGAAACTGTCAGGGTATTCTATTAAGATAAGTAAAAGGTTTATGAATGTTCGTCACTCAAATTTTAAACCACGACAAGCAAGTAAATAAACGAATACAAGAACTACTCACTGATGAATGACCATAGTAAACAAACAGCACTTTGTGCTAGGTTCAAGAACGCCAAATGTTCAAACCTCTCCTTTCTTTTGCCAAATCTCTTAGTAGACCTGAAAAATTAGTAATAACGACTATTATTAAGCGAAAGATAATAAAAATCTCTACTTAGTTGTTGAACAACCATAAACAACTCTGACACTAAAAGGCAAATATTGGTCACTTTATTGCTAGGAATCGTATCTACACTGGTCACTTTCACACAGTCATGATAACATGGATAAAACAATAGACCACAATACCACATGGTGAAGCATTGACGGGTTTTGACAGGACTTTATCAAATGGTGCTTGAATCCACAACTTTTGACTACGATAATCTGTAATTTTGTTGATCTGTGTCTTAACATGAAATTGTACTAGACATTCAAAATTTATTTGTTCTTTCCGCTTTACAAGTCTAAGGTCACAGAGAAATTCATCTTAGAATATACAATTTCCAATGCTTTAGAAAATGGGCATCATGTGATGTAATGATCATTGAAAACTTCATTTATCGCAAAGCACCAAAACTACACTAAATCTACCATCATATATCAAAAGTAAGCTAAACCTCCTAATACATATTACATTCAAATCCTTCAACGATTTCATAACAAGTACAACATTCATCCCAAAATAAGTGTCCACTTTGATAGTGGCACACAGTTTTATGAAAGTACAAAGATTCCACTATTAACCAATCAAATGTTTTTCCTTTTGTCGGGTGGAATTGTTTTGATTGTCAAAGTGAACACTTATTTTGGGACAGATGAAGGATATTTATCAACACCAACAAATTCAACTTCTACGACTACATTTTAAGAATAAATCACTAAATCTATGTTTCACAAAACTAGCAAAGTAGCAAGCTCGTTATTTTATAAAAACGTCTAGTAACGTAGCTATAGTTATAAAATGTAAAATGACAACAAAATTTAAAAGCTAAACGTTCGTTGTCAAACACAGCCTAAATACTACAAATACATAAAAAAAAATATCAATACCGGCTAGTACGTAGCTGTTTATTTTATAAAAGTGTTTGGTAATGCAGCATTATCTTCCGTAATTATCAAGTATAAAATGACATAAAAGATAAACGCTCCATGCGAAACCATCTTTCGGTTTCATTAACACGTATACGGATCATATTATAGAATTACATATACATGTATATATATATATAGATGATCACATAATATACAATGAAAAAATAAATACACGGTCTCTTGAAGAACGCCTTGATAAATATAAGCCGACCATATTCCGGTTATACAAAACACCAGCTCCACCCCACGTCGGCCACGAAACTCCATTTTTGTAACAGAAATTTTAACCGACTGGATTTTTTTTTTTTAATTTGTTTTTTTTTTAATTATTATTTTTTTGATTTGTTTTGTTCTGTTTTGGTGAGGGAGAATATTCAGGTGGGGTTAATTGTTCTCGAAGGTGTTGGTTGTCTCTTTCCACGTGTTGAGTTTTCATTGGATTGCTTTAAGATTAATCAAGTAACTGAAAAACTGAACCGAACCGGTCCAACTGAAACCGAATCGACTTTATTTGGTTTTGTTTTTGGTTTTATATATTTATAGTTTTTGATTTTATATATTTATGGTATTTGGTTTGGATTTGACTCGGTTCGGTTCGAGTCAAAAACTAGAAAAACACATACAAACCTTTTAAACCGAACCGACCGAGCCACTTCGGTTCGGTTCTCGGTTTATTTTTTCTCAAAATCGGTTTCGGTTCGGTTTTGACCCGATGCTCAACCCATTACGTAATAAGCCTCATTTGCATGCGTCCTTGGTCCATATGGCACCCTTGCACGTGTCTTGCTTACTACGGTCACCCATGAAGCACACTTTTTTGGCCAAAAATTGGAGAATTTAGTTGTTTGGACGATCGAGTCTTGGAGTTGTGTTTGTGTGGTTGTGTGTGTGATTTTTAAGGGGTATATTTTGTATTTAAGTGTGGTATATTTGGGTTGTGAACATGGACGGAGCTTGAACACTTCTACCGGAGGGGCCAAAGTATAACGTAATCAATTCAGGGGGGCCATTTTACAAAATTTTCAACATGTTATATGGAAAATGACAATTTCAATAAGTATAAAGGTCAAATTTAAGCTTGATGTCAAAAAACTTGGAGGGGCCACCACCCCCTTTGTATACACTATCCTCCGTCCATGGTTGTGAAGTTAGTTGTCTTATCAGACCAAGTTGGTGGTATAGAGAGAAAGCGGTGGCGTTGGTGAATGCAGTCTTGAGGTCTCCTTATTACACACAATCTTAATAAGAAGCTGAAAAATGGATTTTTTATCTGCCCAGTCGAGTTGTCGGTTCATGGGTTGATTAAACCGTGGTTTCTTTTCATACCCATAGGGTCAACCGAGTTTTGAAGCATTGATTTGAAATATAACAATATTTTCAAATATCTCACATTATTGTTTTAGTGAAACTTAAATTCATAACCATTTAGTTAAAAAAACATCCAACCCTAAATAATGGGAATATGGGATACATACCTTTTAGTACAAGTTTTTGGTTTTGATGGGGATAGGGATTCTTTCATGTTCATTTGAACATGAGAGGTAATATTATATTTTTTGTGATTGTACATTGTCATTATTGCAACACATTTATTTTATTTTAATTTAACGATACAATCATATGAAGCATAACATTACCTCTCATGTTCAAATGAATATGAGAGGATCCCTATCCGATGATGGTCCTCAAACTCTCATCATGCATGTAAACTCTTGTGATCTTTATCCTTGCTAGGTTCACATTGTAAAATTAGATATTTGTATATAGTTGTCGACATTTTTTAAATTTTGTATGTATACGATTTTCATTAGATTTTGACCAATCAGTGGTGACAGACAATGATATGTGCTCGATGATTCACCTCATATGTAAAGCTTTAACACCAATCAATAAAAACAGTACAGAAACTGAGGACACTATGGTTATCTTTGTACTTATAAAGAGTGAATAATGATTCTTGAAAATCTTGAAATCTTTAATTTAGAAAATTTAAATTAATATAGTTTGCCTAAATTATCTTTAACCTTAATACAACTTAAGCTTGATCAATTCTAAACTTGACAACTTGTCATATATTAATATTAAAAATACACGCTTTACATCAAATGTCGAAAAAATCATAATTGCATAAATATAAGTATTTGTCTCTATACACCGACTTTTTGCGTTGGTATTCGTCGAGTATTTATTAATCGGCACATGTGTCTTCATTTTGTCCTAAATGTCTTTCTGAAATAAGAACTACAGTACTACACCATCAAAACTTCACACTCAAGGCCCATTTAGTCCCACAATCTATTTATTATCAGAAAATTGACATTTCCATTTAATGCAAAGTAGTTATGGATCTAAAAATGAAACACATGTCTAAATTATTTGTTAAAAATGTATATGCTATGTTTTCGTCAAAGTTGCATGTTTCATTTCTTCGTATAGCATAGAAATATACATGGATGTGCAAATTTAAGTGCAAACAATCTGAAATTGTCACGCTCACATCTGACAGTCGGTTTAAATTCAGTTATCAGTCGGCTGCGGCTAACAAGTCAGAAGCAATGACTAAGAAAAGATGGTTATAGATGTATGTATGCATACACTCAAAAAAGTAAGTGTGCAGACACATCAATATGTGTTGAGACTAATTAGTAATTAGGTTCGGCATTATAATCTTTTTTTACGGGAGACAACTTTACATGGTTAGGTAAAAAGTCGAGGAGTTGGTAAAACCTCTACTAGATCTTGCTAAAATTAGGGAGAACTCATTCTTGCTAATCGATCATTTAATATTTTAATGTCCCTTTTGAAATTAGAAAGCTTAGGTAAAAAAAAATACTCCATAAAACTACCATCAATACATATATATTTTTGTAGCAAATTATTTAATGTCCCTTCTTTTTGTTACTTGTATGATAGGTTTGATTCATGTGCTTTGTGAGTTTGGCTGTGTTTGGTGAAAGTAGCAGCGAGCAGTAGCTGTGAGCTGTGAGCAGTAGCTGTCACAGCTCACCGCTCACAGCTTCTTAAATAAGCATTGGAAAATTAGCTTTCCTAAAAATTAGTCACCGCTCATCGCTCTTTACCAAACGATCATTAAAAATCAAAATGCTCATTGCTCACCGCTCATCTCTCCAAAAAGCTCTAAAAAGCTCCGCGCTAAACATAACCTTTATGTGTCTGTTATTTATGAGTTATGGTCCATGACTCAGTTATGAGCCCAAAAATATGAGAGTGATACTTTTTAATTGACACATGTCCTAAAATTTAAAATACACAAAGTTGAAAAACTAATTTCGGTTTTCTCATTCTTAATTAGTTTTCACATTCAGTCGTTTATTACAAAAAAGGAATACAAAGTAGTAACTGATAATTATACTTATAAATTGTTTAAATATCTCATTTGCTATGATGCTATCTATGTGTGATAAGTTTATCATGGTTCTAAAAGGCGCATTATGGTGGCGTCAAGACGTCGTTAAGGCGTGAGGCGTAATCTTCGCGTTACGAAATAACTAAGGCGTCGACTCTAGACGTGACGTGAGATGAGGCGGGAAAGGCCACGCTAAAGCGTGAGGCGTGACAGGTTTTTTTATTCAACTCCGATAATTTTTTTAATTAATAAAAATGAAGAATATTACATGTAAAGATAGTTTCTTAATCTTATATATTATGTACAACGCTTTTTGTTATATATAAAATATGACATAAATATATAAATATTTTCATATTTTGCGTCGCCTTATATTTCACCTTAACCGCTAAGACGTCAAGCTTGCCCATGCCGCTATGTCACGCCTTGCGCTATTTATAACCTTGGTTTATATTAATTCCCATACTTCTTTTCTCTTTGTAATGAAAGTCTCTGTTGCAAAAATTTATAACTCTAATAATGGAATTGATCAAATTTAAGTACTCCATAATCCATTGGTACTTTTCTTTCCTTTTTAGGACTTGAAATAATTTTAGGCTGCTATATTAAATTGTTAGTTATGGGAACATGTTCATTAAGTCGTAATCTGCCTCGTATTGTATTCTTTTTTGTTCCTTCTATATATGTTGCCTTTCAAAAAAAAATATCGTAACATTTTGATTATACTTAAGATAAAAAAAAAGTATCAAGTAGGCCATAAGTCTTGCATTAAAAAGGCAAATAGTGTAGGAATATATTTTTAAGGATCTAATTAATATTTAAGTAGACAGTTGTTGAGTATTAGTACAGCTAATTTGCATTAATTTTCTTGATGCCATTCTATCTTTGTCGACTAAATTAATGCATATGGACACCGTTGTCATTATAAATTGTACTTTCTTCGTTTTAAAATTATTGTCATGAGACAAAAATCACACAGTTTAATAAAAGTGGGATCATTATAAATTTCAAACACTCAAATAAAATATTCTTTCACTAAATTATCTATTTTTTATACTAAAAATAAAAAGTGGACAATTAATTTGAGACATCCAAAAAAGAAAATACGGACAATAATTTCGAGACGAGGAGAGTACCATAATATTAATCAACATTTTTTTTTCTTTCTGAATGTACATCGACATATCACCAACTTATATTCAAAGTATTTTCCTCGTTTTACATTGTAAAATCGGATTAATTATTGACTAGATTTATGAAATTTGAGTCATGTCATGTCGTTTTACATAATGAAATTTGAGTCATGTCATATCGTTTTACATTGTCACGTCGGATTAATGATTGACTAGATTTTTTTGGCTAAGCTTAATAATGTATCATAATTGTCATGATTTTCTTTTATATTTATCGAACAATTTCTTTTGCTATTCTATTTAGTAAACTTGTCTTTTTGGTATTTTTGGTATATTTTATGACCATTTTGATTTTCATTTTATTAATCCGGAAGGGCCAAAATGGTGATAAAATATACAAAAAAAAATACTTAAAATGCAAGTTTAGTACATAAATTAAAAAATAATAATAATAATAATAAATAAAAAAAATAATAAATAAATAAAAAATTGTTCGATAGATATAGAAAGAAATCATAACAATTGTGATACATTTAGAGGCCATTAGCCCCATTTTTTTCCTTTCTAAAAGTACATCGATATATCACCAACTTATATTCAAAGTATTTTCCTCGTTTTACGTTGTCATGTCGGATTAATGATCGACTAGATTATGAAATTTGAGTTTGCTGTTACGTACGACAAGTAAAATAAAGAGTTATTTTTATAAGAAAAACAAGTGTAATTTAACAAAAAGAATAATAACAACACACAACCTAGCTGAATCCCACTCAATCTGATTGAATAATAGCTTGGGCACTTTAAGGTATTATTTCCATGTGGGCTGTTGTACCTAAACTTAATGTTCTTGTCATTAGGGGTGAAGACACATACAATAAACCAAGTGAAAAGATAGAAATCTTTACTCCTTTTGTTTAAGACCATCCGTAATGGATGGTCATGGACTCGGTCACCTTACAAATAGATGTGTTCTCCCTCATTACCCCCTTCTAAATTGACACGTCTCCTAAACCAAAAAGGGAGGATTCAGTCGACTGAACAACCGAGTCAAGTGAGTTTTTTGTGTGTGGGTGTTTTTGTTAAATAGTTTTAGTAAGGTATATTTGAATTTAAGTAGAGTATGTTTTGGTGGTGATTGTGGTCGTCTTAATACACTACGTTGGTCATGAAGAAGTTTGTATATAGAGAAAGCTGAGTTGACGCTGATGTAACAATAATGACTGCGGTCGTGTGTGTTTACCATTACACTTAGTCTAATGGTGTTATTATCAATCTGTACCTCTCTCACTTTATTTGCATCCTTTCATGACGTGACATTTTTTTTTAATTTTCTTTAAGATTATTAATTACGCCTTCCTAAATACCATAATTGGGAAGAAAGTTTTTTCCATTCTCTGGCATTCCTATAAAAAACTATTAGAAAAATAAATAAAAAACAAAACAGTTTTAGTTTTTGAAAAAACTGGCAAAAATATATACACAATGCTTGTTATTCCTGAAACAAATTGACAGAAAAATACAATAAAAATAAAGTAAAAAAATAGAGGGGTTACGAATATGAAAATAAGAGAGTACAAGTTTGTCTTTTATTTAACTCTTTATCAAAGTTTTAGTATTTGATCTAGATGTGATTTAATATAAAATAATATTATATTTATGATTATATGATTAACATAATTTGAATAGATAAAAAGGTAAATGTTGGAAGTAATGTTAGGGAACCAATAAATTTAGAAATTTAAAATAGCTTAAAAATGAATAATGTAGAAATTTTCAGAAGGGTGTCATTTTTATTTTGAAAAGGGGTGTTAATTAGAATGTGATTCTTCTAGTCAAGTTGTACAAAGAATATGATCCTTAATCAAGATATATCCAGATCCGTAATCATGAAGATTTATGATTTGAAGTTTTGAACTACTCTTTTTGTTTTAAAATATAATTTTATTTTGACTTTTTAAATCCAACTTTAACTTTAACTATTTTTATTTATATTACATAATACTTGATAATAATATATTGGGTTTTAACTATATTTTCACCGGTATAATTTTCATCAAGTATTATATAATATAAATAAAAATTTAAAGTTAAATTTGAATTCAAAAAGTCAAAATGAATTGACCGAAGGAGTATTATTGCTTTTTGTTAATTAAAAGTTCTGATTCAATATATACATTTTATTATTATTATTATTATTATTATTATTATTATTATAATACTTCATTAGAAAATCATAGGAGTTACAAGAAATTAGAGGGGAGCTGAGATAATAATTGGGCTCCCACTCCTATTATTATTATTATTATTATTATTATTATTTTATTTATTTATTTATTTTTTATTTTAAACATCACTTTATTAGAAACTCATAGATTTACAAGAAATTAGTGAGGAGCTGAGATACTATCTAAGCCCCTACTCCTCTATCTATAGCAAAACTAATTCTACTAAATATATGAATAGGTGAGGAGTTGAGAAGTGCAAGCAACTTGTTTGTCTTCTTATAAATTGACTTAATATTTGGATTAGGCACCAATGTTGAGTCGCCTTGAGATTAATCAGCTCACAATGTCGAGTCGAAAACTTAAATTAAATAATAATAATAATAATAATAATAATAATAATAATAATAATGTAGCAATAGCTTATAATTTTGTAAAGGAATTCCAAAAACATGAGCAACATTTTATAATAAACATCATGGAGTAATGCATGTAAAATATTATATGCATCATATGGAGTTGATGCTAAAAAAACCAGAAATTTTGAGCCATGTTTGTCGTTTTACATTGTCTTAGTCGGATTAATGATCGACTAGATTTATGAAAGGGCAAATTCTTTAAATGCGCTAGTTGCCCAACTAATTTACTTCAAATGCTCTATTTTTTTTTACTTCTTTTAATGCCCCATGGGCAACTCTCCCAATTCAATATTTGGGCAACTCTCCCATATAGGTGACATGTGTCCCATTTTGTGGGGCCACCTTGTACTTACATAGTACAAGTGTAATAGATCTCTAGTTGGGCAACTTTGACTTTTAGTACCAGGCAACTGACATTTTTTGTCTTTTAGTACAAAAGTATGATCTTTTTTTATTATTAAAAAGTACATATATCTTGGGCAACTGGGTCCCACACTTTTGTACTTTTGGGCAACTTATGAGGTATAAAGTACACAATGTATTTAATGTATAAAAAACGTTAAAAAGTGTATAAATAATTTTATAACTTTAATACATGTATACACTTTATATATTTACAAATACAATCTTCCTCAACACACTTCTTTAACACACTTCTTATCCACACAGAACACAGTTCTTATCAACAGATTATACACTTCCTATCGAAACCATTGCCACGACACTCTCCATTCTAATGTCTATAAGAAAAACGATTTGGCCTAGGGTAAGTAAATTTGTGTTTGATTAAGGGTTTCGCTATTTTTTGGGTTAATTATTTTAGTTGGTATCGTATTGGGTGTTTAATTTTTCGTATTTGATTTATGGTTAATTTCTTAAGTTGGTATCGTATTGATTTAGGGTTTCGTTAATTTAGGGTTTCGCTAATCTATGGTTTCGGTAGTCTAGGGTTTCGCTAATTTAGGTTTAATTTTTTAAGTTGGTATCGTATTGATTTAGGGTTTCGATTATTTGTTGGGTATCGGTAATTTAGGGTTTCGATAATTTAGGGTTAACTTTTTAAGTTGGTATCGTATTGATATAGGGTTTCGGTAATTGTTCTTGTTTGATTTTGGGTTTCGATATTTTAGGGTTAATTTTTTAAGTTGTTAACGTATTAGGTGATTAATTGTTTTTGTTAAGTTTGTGAAACAAATGATGGATGTTGTTGAAGAGTAAGTGAATAAAGCACTGTAAGATAACTGGCACTAAATGGTTTATAGTGATTAATTGGTAACGTATTGGGTGATTAATTGTTCTTGTGGTTTTAGTGATTTGTTGCTACTTATTAAGTTTGAGAAACAAATGATGGATGTTGTTGTAGACTAAGTGAATAAAGCACTGTAAGATAACTGGTACTAAGTGAATAAAGCACTGTAATGATGGTGCAAACGGGTTCGGTTAACGAAACAAAATACATTGAAAATTAAACTGCGACACAACTAAATATAATCCGGGTGATCCCAAGTTTGAGAGTTGTTAGAGTCGTAACCATCGTCGTAAAGATACTCAGACTAACTTTCAAATCTGCTCTCATCCCACTCTGCATACAAAGCATCGAATTCTCTGTCCCGACGTTCTTGTTCCTCCCTTTGAGCTTCCTCCATACGAGCAGCTTCCTCCATCTCTAACAACACTTCTTCATCTTGGAGCATAAAGTCGCTCCCGCTTTCCGTCCTCAAAAGCTTCTCTTTCTGCTATCTCCCTTTCTTCTTCCTCCTTAATAGCAGCCTCCTCCATTTGTCTTAAAAGTTCATCTTCATCAATTTGTTGGCCAAAGTCTTTTTGTTCTGGAAATTGTTGGCCGAAGTCTTTTTGTTCTGGAAATTGTTGGCCGAAGTCTTTTTGTTCTGGAAATTGTTGGCTGAAGTCTTTTTTAGACATTTTTGAGAGAATTTTGTAACCTATTTAGCAACACCACTTGAATTAAAATACACACATATAAGGTGGGTAAGTTTTAAAATTTATTACCCTTAATATGTCAATAAATGTGGTGCAGGTGGAAACTCTCCCATATAGTTCACATGGGCCCACCTTGTACTTACATAGGTGATTTATTGGACAACTTTTGCCTACTTTCTAATTAACCATTTAGTTCTCTAATAAAACACTTTAAGTCTTTTTCTTCTCTTAAGGATTTAGGCAGTCTTGGAAGTTGAGATTGATTAAGGTTTAGGCACCAACCATTGCTGGCAATGTTGCTGCATCCACTGCTAGTTTAGAAGAAACCACCGCTAGTTCAGACGAAACCACTGCTAGTTCAGACGAAACCACTGCTAGTTTAGATACACTGTTTATGTGATATGTATGAGGTTGTGATGACAAATATCTTACTTGATGAAGCAAATGATGTGATTTACCGTATCTTGGCATGGCAGTTTTATTACATTCTTATGCAGCCATGGCGGTTATATCTTGATGTTATCGTTGTTATCTATTTATTACAGATCTGAGCCTTGATAATGCATGTCACAATACACACTCAGTAGCATACATTACTGTGTACCCATGTGTGTTTGAGAAGGAAGGTTTGAGTTTCAGTGGGAAGATTTTATGTGTTTGATGTGTGTGTTAGTAGCAGAAATGTATTTTGTATTTAGGTGTTTTTGGGGAAGTATAATTTGGAATATAAAAGGTGTATTTGGTACATACAAGAGGCTGTAATGATGATTATCTTATTTGATCAAGCAATTGATGTGAATAGTCGTCAGCTGGCATGGCAATTTTATTACATTATTTTGCAGCCACGGCGGTTATATCCTGATGTTTTTGTGTTTATCAAACTTTTTACAGATCTGAGCCTTGCTAATGCATATAACAATACACCCCTGATTGGTATACTCATATAGATGATTAACATCTTCGGGTCAATCATGTTTCATTGTGGTTGGCATCCTATGGCAACACATGAATATATATTTTCTGTGAGAGTATATAATCATTTCTCCCTAGCAGACGCCCGTCCCAATGAACCATGATTGGCTCGAAGATTTGTATCATCTCTGTGAGTATATCGTTTCCGTGGATAAGAAGTGTGTTAAGTTGTTAATTTGTAAGAGGCTGTGATGACAAGTATCTTATTAAATCATGCAAATGATGCGATATTCCGTGTCTTGGCGTGGCAATTCTATACTATTGCAGCCATGGCGGTTATATCCTGATGTTTGTGTAAACTATTGATTTATACATATATGAGCCTTAGTATTATGTTAAGAAAGGGCTAAATATTGTTATGTAATTGTTTGCTGTCGCTTTTATACAATGGTCTCTTTTATCAGCGAGTATCTACATAAAAGGCTGATTGTACACTTCAGTAACGAAACAAACATATGAATGATCAAAGATGGATGAACGGCACCCCCTTTGAGTAACAAATTAAACTTAATATGGTGTCGTTCATCCATCTTTGATTATTCATTACTGTTTGCAGCGACTTATATCTCAGATGCAGACAAGTTAACCAAATTCAGATAGTTTGTTTACTTACAATTCAGCTTTGTTGATTGAATGGCATGTCAGACCTGGGATCATTTGTGTAATTTATAAATCAATCTAGATCTGACATGCTATTCAATCAGCAAACCTGGATTGCAGGTGAACAAACAAGTATACGGAGGAGTTTTAGACCATCTTCAAAGGTGACTGTTGCCTATGGGGCATTTAGGGAAGTTTATTTTTTTTACCCGTGTCACTGCTA
The DNA here is from genome assembly GCA_910596185.1 of Chrysanthemum makinoi. Lineage (NCBI taxonomy): Eukaryota > Viridiplantae > Streptophyta > Magnoliopsida > Asterales > Asteraceae > Chrysanthemum > Chrysanthemum makinoi. The sequence continues at coordinate 329,606,176 of OU343225.1, read as the reverse complement.
TTTGTATTTATCATATTTTGATTGAATGTTACTTTATATTAGTGTGATATAATTATTATAGACTGTTGCTAGATTGTTAAAAAAAATTAGTTTATATATGTTAAGGAGTTACTTAAGAAAGAAGGATCAATATGATATACTTGTGGATTCAATGTGGCCATACACAACTTCCTACATTCAACTTCTCTTTGAATATCTCAATGATCACGATAGATGTGCCTTGATCATTGCGTGTTGATTGTGATAATGATATAGTGTGTATTGTTCATGACACGCCACACTCCTTGATTATCCCAATCAAATCCTTTTCTAGAATCCACTAATTCTAGAAAAGACCTTGGTACTTTGAGTGGTAGGTTTGCCTCTTATAATGATTATACCCAATCATTATAACAGGCAAACCTACCACTCTAAGTACCAAAGTCCGTCCACTTGTTTATAACATATTGACAACCTACTTTGTTAACCAACTCCTTTACATATGTAAATGTTTGAAGAAGTTTGTTTATTTCGGGCCACATGTGTGTATTTGTGATATGCAAGAGGCTGTGATGATGATTATCTTATTTGATATGCAAATGATGTGATTTACCGTATCTTGGCATGGCAATTTTATTACATTATTTTGCAGCCATGGCGGTTATATCCTGATGTTCCTGGATTTATCCAACTTTGACACAGATCTGAGCCTTGCTAATGCATATCACACTACACACTCAGTTTGGAAGTTTATATGAGTCTGATATACTTGTTATAGACTTTTCCTAGATTGTTAAAAAAAGTTAAGGATCAATATGATATACTTGCGGATTAAAGGGGAAGTTGAACGTATCTAGGTGGCCACGTTAATTTGTAGATGAGTAGGGAATATCAGCATAGTTACCCATTCTGAATTCCCAAACATTGCCTTTTGTTTTTTCAACAATCTAGCAATCCGCCTGGTGCAGGCCTTTGCTCAAAGGGAGTTGAAACGACAAAAGTTACTGTAGGGGAATTCAGAAGGGTTCACTACGTTGAAATTCCATACACAGCTACAAAGTAACGCGGCCACATTGGTATGTTCAACTTCTGTTTGAATCCGCAACTATATCATATTGTTCCTTAACTTTTTTTAACAATCTAGCAAAACTATAAGTATGATTTTAAAAAACATAATTAACCCTTGTGAGGTCCCATACAGTTCCTTTTGTTTTTTCAACAATCTAGCAAATTGCCTGGTGCAGGCCATTGCTCAAAGGGAGTTGAAATGACAAAATGAACTGTAGTGGGACCTCAGAAGCGTTAACTATGTTTCCTTTTTTGAGGAAAATTCCTTTTTTTATGATCTTAAAAAAACATAATTAACCCTTTTAAGTTCCCATGCAGTGCCTTTTGTTTTTTCAACAATATAGCAAATCGCCTGGTGCAGGCCTTTGCTCAAAGGGAGTTGAAACGACAAAAGGCACTGTAGGGGGACTCAGAAGCGTTAACTATGTTTCCTTTTTTGAGGAAAATTATTTTTTTTATGATCTTAAAAAAACATAATTAACCCTTTTGAGTTCCCATACAGTGTCTTTAGTTTTTTCAACAATCTAGCAAATCGCCTGGTGCAGGCCTTTGCTCAAAGGGAGTTGAAATGACAAAAGGCACTGTAGGGGGACTCAGAAGCATTAACTATGTTTCCTTTTTGTCGGAAAAAAATGTTCCGGTGGTTATCCAACTTTTTTTTACAGATCTGAGCCTCGCTAATGCATATCACACTGCACACTCAGTTTGGAAGTTTATATGAGTATGATATACCTGTTATAGACTTTTCCTAGATTGTTAAAAAAAGTTAAGGATCAATATGATATACTTGCGGATTAAAGGGGAAGTTGAACGTATCTAGGTGGCCACGTTACTTAGTAGATGAGTAGGGAATATCAGCATAGTTACTCATTCTTAATTCCCAAACAGTGCCTTTTGTTTTTTCAACAATCTAGCAATCCGCCTGGTGCAGGCCTTTGCTCAAAGGGAGTTGAAACGACAAAAGGCACTGTAGGGGGATTCAGAAGGGTTCACTAAGTTGAAATTCCATACACATCTACAAAGTAACGCGGCCACATTGGTATGTTCAACTTCCGTTTGAATCCGCAAGTATATCAAATTGTTCTTTAACTTTTTTTAACAATCTAGCAAAACTATAATTATGATGTTAAAAAACATAACTAACCCTTCTGAGATACCATACAGTTCCTTTGCTCAAAGGGAGTTGACACAACAAAAGGAACTGTAGTGGGACCTCAGCAGCGTTAACTATGTTTCATTTTTGATGAAATCGTCAATTATCAGGGAGCATCTGTATATATGGTGTCAGTGTGTATGAGGCTATGATGACAAGTATCTTATTCAATCATGCAAATGATGCGATACTCCGTGTCTTGGCGTGGCAACTGTATAGTTTATACTATTGCAGCCATGGCGGTTATATCCTGATGTTTTGTAAACAATTGATTTATACAGATATGAGCCTCATTATTATTTTTATAAAATTAGGTAATTGTTTATTTGCTTTGAGTATGATAAAATGCTTCATTTTTATAAATATGATTGGCGTACTAGGAAATCAGTGACATGTTTTGAAAGGTTTTGTAACAGGTTGTATCTCTTCTAACATACAATTACTCACACTATGTATGTTTTATTGGATTGTAGTTGTCGTAAGATACTAATTAATTGTTATTAATTTGATTTTTTTTCTTCTAAGGAATACGAAGCCAATGTCATCGTTAGGAGCAAATTGAAATACTTTTCATTAATTAAAGAAAAGCTGAATCATAATCGAAGGAAATTGTTTAGGACTACATGTTTTGGAGGCTGGCTGGATATGTTCTTTTTTGACCATGAAGCACATATGTTAGATTATGTATTACAAAAACATGGTTTTGTGGATAATCGTCACTATGACATGCCACTTATATATAACCTCGATGGTCGTAGTCTACATTTTGGTCGACCCCAATTTTCTCTTATAACAGGCTTTCGTTTTGGGAATGTTAGTTTTGATTTATATAGTTCAGGGGATTTAACATTTAAGTCGAGGGTATTTCCAAAAAAATTAGGGGTAAAACTTTCCAACTTAGATCTTATTGGTGTTATTGAGGATGAAGAGTTGTTCGGGAAATAACTGATGAAGACCACGTCCGTGTGTGTGTAGTGTTATCGTTAGAGGTCATTTTTATGGGTCGGTTATTGGTTGAAGAGGTGGATGATACACTCCTGCGTTTGGTTGAAGACCTTGACGCATGGAATTCCTTTCCATGGGGGGAGCACATTTGGAGGCAATTGTACGACCAGATACTCGCTGTTGTATCAAACCACAAGTGGGAACACCTAAAAGGTCTGGAAAGAGATCGGAAGTATGTTCCAACATACACGATTGCTGGATTTGTTTGGCCTTTCAAGGCTATTCCTTGTTATATTATTGTTTCCTAATTATTATTATTGAAGCTTTTATATGAGATTAACGCATCTTTATTATTATAGATATGGATTCTTGAGTCGTTTGAAAGAAGCAGTCATTGGTGGAATAAAGTCCCCGATGTCATACCAAGGGCAGTAGCGTGGTTAAGGAAAGTAATGTTTACAAGATCGGATTATGGATTGCTATTTGGCAAGGTAAAACGTATTGAATATTTTCAATGCATGCTTATTAATTATTTAATTTGATACTGTATTAATGTTCCTTTTTGATTTCCTTGCTGTTGATGATGTCAATTAGGACTCGAAGATAATTTATGATCTGAAACCAACATTAGCCGAGCAACAGTCGGACTGGTATAAGCAGTTTAGGGAATTTTACATGCACTACATACCAAGGTCTCTTCCAACAAAATTACCGCATGATTACGATGTGTATCTACAGAAGTTGGCTGCTGCACGGAAACGCGGTAGGACAGAAAAAAAGTATTTACCGATTGTGCATAGGGTTCAGACCAGTAGTCTTCTAACAGAAATCAACCTCAAGGATTGTGTCATTCAAGAGTTGAATTCTCGGGTTTTCAAACTCGAGGCTATTATTCAGGTTATTTACGTGTCAAAGTAAAATAATAACTATAATTTTATTTATATTCAAATTATTGTTAAGGATAATATCTTTTATTACTTCGTAGGTCCTTGCATGTGAAAGAACTTGCGGATTTCGGGTAATACATTCATCCATATAGTACCTTTATTTCTTAAACAAACAGTTGGTTTTACAATGAACTTTATTTCGTTGACAGGAAAAGTTGGACTTTACTGCATCCTTTTCCCATATGAGCTATGAATTTCGAGACCAAAAAAATCGTGAATTCTACGAATTGGCTGACTCTCTTATTTCTAGCAATCGTTCAGACCCGGTAGATGTCGATGATGAGGATGATGTTGTTCTGGTAATGTGCTTTCCAAACTACACTTTTGCCATAATATAGTATACAATGTATTAAAAACATCACCTCTTACTCAGGAGTATCTCTTGGAAGAGGAATTAAGTTGTTGAAGATTGAGAAGGATAAGAAAAAAAGGTCTTTAGCTTTCTATAATTCAGATCACTGGAAAAAAGCCAAGGCAGACATAACACTTGACAAGAGGAGTCAAAAAGATGGTGCGGAGTCGTCGTATTACTGGTCAAAAAGATTTGTGGAATCTCAAAAAAATCAAACACCTCCCAAAGGATGTCGAGATCCAGATATGACCGCAGAGTTAAAAAATGTTAAACCTTGGGTTGAGGTATGAAAAAGAACTTTTACATTCTTTGTTTTAACTGTTTTGAATATACGTGTTAGAAAATTAATTGCTAAGATAGCAACACTGTGTCTGTAGGTTCTTTATCGAAGGAACAAGGCTATTCACACAGTAATTCTTACTGATGAGTACGACGAATTTCTTGGAAAGCAGGGGCCCCTTCGATGTATGTTTCCTTGGTCAAAAGAAGTTCGTGTTGATCGGAGGTTTTGGGAATCCTTAGTGTGCTTTGACCCTCCTAAGAAAGGTTGGCTTATGGACGAGGTAACAGTGATGCATATCTTTCACCTACATTGTTTTGCATTTTTTTTTGCTTTATTACCCGAATGAAATTTGTTTTGGTGTGGTATTTACATCACATAGAGTTGTGGGTCGAATACATGTTGCATTTCAGACCTGATGACGTTGATTGGGCTATGGTTACTACATACTTTGTTCAGCTGCTCTTACAAGACTCCATACCCCTTTGGTATGTTAACGGGGAAAAGTACAAAATCCCATGGGCTGATGTTGAACAGGTAATACTTGTATTCATTTCCTTTACACATATATTGATATGTGTTTTGTTAACCCGGCCTTTATACATATACTGCAGGTTTATATGCCTATCAATGAAAAGGAAAAACATTGGTTTCTTGCTCGATTTCATATCAGGACAGGGGTTGTAACATTTTATGATAGTGGCGATAAGCATGATCCTGAGTGGCGTCCTTTGTATTTGGAGATGCGGGCATGTTTACAGGTACCATTGCTTTAAGTTCTTAATTGATAAATGTTTGGCAATAGAAGAAAATTAACAAACTAGTTAATAGAACAACATTTTTATAACTAGTAGTTACAAACAAACTAGTTATTGCCTATGTTGCCCGTCAGTGTCATAGTTGCCCAAATAAAATAAATTATGAAACATACAATTTCAAGTGTATATGAACCTGCCCTTGTACTTGTTCATTAATTTTTTGGTCATTTTAAGCACAAGTCAACTCTTTAAGCTCCGAGTTAAGTATTAGAGCATTTAATACAAGTACAAGTTGTCTTAACTTCATATCTTATGGGTTGGTTTCTAGATATGAATGCTCTAATTATTTATACTCTTCCTGTCCATACTATTGTAAACACACAATTACAGTTTCTAAGTTGCCCAAACAAAATTTCTAAGTTGCCCAACAAAATTTCCAAGTTGCCCAACAAAATTTCAAAATGTCTGACAACATTCCAATCGAAGTTCAAATGGATATAGTTAATAGGCTTTCAGTGAAGGAGGTGGCTCAATGCCGAACCGTGTGCAAGGCTTGGAAGTCTTGCATAGACAACATGCATTTCACTGTTCGTTATGGTGTTCGGATGACTCCACCAGTTTCCTACATTTTGTTGTACAAGCGGAGGTTTAAAGGTTACGTGGGTTTGGTAGATCAAAATTTTAACTTGAACCCTCTTTCCTCAAACATATGTTTTTCTGACCTCAACCCTCTTGGTTGGTCCCATGGAGTATGGGGTTTTACATATGGACCAATTGTGAAACATACCATGGCGTTTGTTTGGAACCCATCCAGCAAACGATCAGTCGGCACATTTGTCCCGTATGTGAACACATCACAGGAGTATGAAAAATGTTTTTTGGCTTTTGGGATTCGTCCCGAGAACTTTGATCTGACATTCCTTAAAATTTCATATCCCTACAATCCTCAACAGCCATGCACTGTCTTAGTTTTCACCTTTTCCTCAAAACAATGGAGGGTGTTAGATCATCAATGCTTGCTTTCTAACACAATCAGAATCAAAAAAGCAAGTCAAGAAAATGTTGGGGGTCATATCTATTGGTGTGGGTATGAACGGTTCTATGCTAATGATGGTAGCACCTTCAAGAGCTACATGATTGTTTCTTTTGACTTGCTCACCCATCGTTTCCATGTCCTAGACATTCCTGACCGGTTAATAGGAAAACTCCCTTTACCGTTCTACATGTCTAGCCTAAGAGACAAACTGGTGGTTTCTGGAAACATTCATGGGGATGTCAGTTCTGTTTTCTGTATCTGGGTTTTAACTGTTGTTGGTGGAATGATATCATCTTCTACACAGCTACTTAGCATGACCACTCCAGTAGCACTCAAATTAATTGGTTTTGATGTTAACGACGACCCTGTCCTTGAACTTGAAAACCATGACGGATTTGATGCAACCATTGTAGTCTACAAGCTTGCTACTGGGAACTTCCAGAACCTGGGTATCGAGGGAGATGGTGGCTCCTTTTCGTTCAACCCGTTCTGTAAATCACTTATTTTGCAGACTCATCCAGATAAAATGGCTTATTAGGATGTCTGGTTTCATTGGAGTGTGGTTTAGTTTATGTTAACAGTGTTTGTTGTAGTTTAGGTTTTCAGTGTGTCATATGTAAACAGTTAAGTTGGTATGTGATCAGTTAAGTTGGTATGTAAAATAACCAAACATGTTTCGGTGTATATACAGGCTGGACTACCAATCGTTCTAGAGGAAGCCAGTGTCTTCCAGAAGAAAGGTATAAATCCGACAACATATGCAATTACCTTCAAGAATGCGCACAACGTTCCAGATCAGGGGGGCTGTTTGGTGATTGTGGTATCTGGGTATGCATATTCTTATACCGATTGACACATGGGAAGGCATTGGCCGTCGATAATCCTGTACAGGCTGCCCTTGCATATCGTGAGCATATGGCTAATTTTTTTTTTCAAACACAGAGTATGTATTTGGTAGTCATGTTGTAGTCATATTTGGTTGTAATTCTAACATTTTGTATCAAGGGAGCAAGTTTGTATTACGGTATGAAGTTTGTATTAGACAAGTAGATAAACTGATGTATCAACTACTTTAATTAATGTTATCCCTTATATGGGATGTATTTATTTTGTAAATATCGTTGTCATTAAAAGTGTTCGCATGGTTGCGCTTTGTTTGTACCGTACGTATATAAAGAATTTAGTAGAAGGAATGCTTCTCATTTGGCCAGATAAGTGCCCTTTTCATGGTGGCCTTTTATTACGACTTATTAATGTTCTTGTTAACTTATCTTTAAATAATGACATATTCATCAGACAACAACCACTGCCAATGTTGCTATTGCTGCAAAGTTAAAGATTGTAGTCAAGGAATGATTCTCATTTTTCAAGATAAGTCCCCTTTTCATGGTGGCCTATTTATTACGACTTATTAATTTTCTTGTTAACTTATTTTTAAATGACATATTCATCAGTGCTTTGATACATTAGCCGTGCTATCCAACAATGCTTCTAGCCGTGGTTTCAAGAATGCTTCTAGCCGTGGTTTCATCCTTCTGAACTAGAAGTGGCTTCAAGAATGCTTCTAGCGGTGGTTTCATCATTCTAGACGTGGTTTCTTTTGCTCTAGCAGTGGTTCCATATCCACTGCTAGTTCAGAAGAAACCACTGCTAGTTCAGAACAAACCACTGCTGCAACTAGTTCAAGATGAGAATGCAAATGCGAAGACCAAAAACAAAAACCAAACTAGGGCTAAGAGTGTGAGAAGAGAATTATTTAAATATGAGAATGAATATGCGAACAAACAAAAAGGTTAGGCCTACAAATTTAACAACCCATTTTATTCAATGCAATATCTTACAATCGATTTTCATGGGTCACACACAAACACTACAACAACACTTACAATAAGCTCACTGACACACACAACTGAAAAAACAACCAACAGCAGAGAACACACTTAGCAGACACACACTTAGAGATCCATCAAGCCCCTGAGTTTCTGGATAAAGATGTCATGGTTCCGAGCATTCAGCTCCAGTTCCCGTGCAAGAATTTGCATCTGCATGATCTTTTGATCATCTTTACCTTGAACCCCCCTCAAATATTCTGCTGTTTTTTGAGCATGCGTGTTTCCAACACTCTCCAATTCTTGAATGAAGCTAAGCCTTTCTTCAGTGATTTGAAGCAATCTTCCCGCAAACACATTCATTTATTGTGCCATACGAATATCTTCGCCAGATGCTTCATAGCAATAGAACACTAACATATCAGGCCAGTTGTTAGAATTTGCATCGTCTCTAAGCTTATCACACCTAGGATATCTAGACATTTCCTTATCTCACTTCGTTATCACAAATAAAAAAATAAAGTGGTTCACTAACAAGGTGGGTTAGTTGTCTTAAATAGGCAACCAGCAAATAAAAACAAAAGCCATATACATACATTACTGTTTATTGGATTTTTTTTTGATTTAATTTATTCATGCTAAAATTACAGCTTTTATTATTATTTTTATTCATTGCACATGCATGTTTCTCAAACATAAACACAAACTATATTAAACACATAATGCACAGCCTATTGAATAACAAAAAAAAAAAAAAAAAAAAAAAAAAAAAAAAGGTCTCTGTAAGCATAGGCTCCTTTTTCACATGCCTGTTCCACATCTCCAATTCAGTCCCTCACATGATGCACAGCTGCTCCCATATTATTGAATAACACCAGAATAAAATTACAGCCTTTCAACTGCTTTAAAGCCCAGCCACATATTGGCACTAAATTTGTTTTTTTCACTCACACATGCTCACAAGATTTACTATTTCTGAACACACATCCAAAACAGGACAAATGCTTGCTGGTTTTGCATACGACTTTTATCTTCTGACATCGTGCACACCTATCAAAGGCTACCACACCAATTATTTATACACTTAGTTGAACCAATGACATAGGCATAGGCAGTGTTGTTTAACTTCAACCAAGGCCACACTAAAAACAGCAGAAACCAAAATTATTGACCATGCCCTTTCACACTTGACAATCCTTTGCATTGATTAACCTTTCACAGTTATTGACCATGCCCTTTCACATAAAACATAAAGCAACATTCATACACAAAGACAACGTTTTATTCATAACAAAATTCAAATACTTGGTTGAAGAAAATACATTAAAATGCAAGAAACTTAAAATTGATGCAGCCTTGCTAGCAATATAGTCACTAGCACCAATCACCAGAGCAAGCACTAGCACTAACCCTTTAGATCCATCAAACCTACATGACGTTTCTTTTCAGCCCTCCCTTCACGAGCTAAATCCAAAACCGCAACCAGCGCACCTACGATATCTCGGTCTCTCTGCTGCGTCTCCAACATGCACTCAACTGCATCAGGAGCAACATCATCAAATGGACTAAAAGACTGGCCTTCTTGAATTAGTCGATCTCTTTTCTCAATGTTAGCCTCAAGATCAGCACATTTCTGCGAAATTTACATGACCATACTTTCATTCTCTCTCCATTCTTGCACAAACAGATACTTAAAGCAATGTTGGAGCTTATTAGAACCACATCACTCCTTTAAATGGTCAATGTTTGGTGTTGCACCCATTGGTGGTTAGATGTGAGATGAATGCAAAATGCCTAACCAAAATCATCCTTATATAGGAAACAAAAACAGACAGGGTGTAAAACAATTACTCGTACCACCTATCAAAGGCTAGCACACCAATTATTTATACAGTTACTTAATCTTGGAACCACAAATCACCACTCAACCATATGCAGTACTATTTAACTTCAGCCATGGACATACATAGCCTTATACAACGTTACACGTTTAACACCTAACCATTTAACAACTTTTAGCTTAGTTAAATAAATAGAACATTGACCTAGAAATCATCCAAGTGATAAGTATTTGACGATTAGGGACTGAATTTAGGTTAATGCCATAATTCTCTACGTCACCCTCCCAAACGATGTTACTTGGATCACCATCCCAACGTACGGCATCCCAATCCTGGTAAATTCTCCCATTTTGAAAATACTCGTCGTCCACTTGCGATTTTGGTTCCTCTATCACTTGAAATTCAGTACTTGACTTACGTTTACGACTTCCCTGTTCAGATGCCATCTCTTGCATTACTTCTTTACCATTGTCTGACCTGCTATTCATTTTTTTCTGACAACATATTTAACATATCTTGTCAGAATACTAAAAAACAAGATTAGTTATACATTTGAATGAACAAGGTATGTTACCTGTTTTCTGGGCAATGGTTCTATACATGCTGCACGGGTATGCCCTACGGTACCACATCTTCCACATTTTACAACTTTTGGCTCCTCATTTTTTGATCGGATACGATCTTTGTTTTTAGGTCTTCCTGCCTGCCTCTTGTCCATCAACGGCGGTTTAACCTTTTGCAAGTTACCCGGATCATGCCATCTTGACTCTATTTCCAAAGGATACACCATTTCATGATATGTGCCTTTGAGTGCAGTTTTTGTAAACCATGTTTCCGCCCATTTGTTACAGTTAGTCAATTTTTCTTCTCTACACACGGCACACACATGACCACATGGTAGTCCCGAAAGTTGCCATTTCCTGCACGTTGTTCGTAATCAAAAACAATACACGAATAAACAACATTTACCGTAATAAACAACCTGTTTATTGTAGGTACCTGCAAGTGCATTCATTTTTTAGGAAATCAACAATATGACTATGACGATGGTCTAGAACTTGATACACAACACACATGGCAATGCCTCTTACTTCCCAATTAGCACTCTTTAACATTCTCTGCTCAACCTTCCTAGCTGCCCATTGTGTAAGTTCAAATTCCGGTGCGTCTACAAAATAAACATACATCAGGTAACATTTATCGAACAAGTAAATGAGAGACGGCGAATATATAGTTATACCGTAGTATTTTTCTCGACGTTCGAAATACCAATCTTGTAGAAGCCTTCTGTAGTACACCAAGAGAATAGTTATTGGTACCTTTCGAATGTGCCTTGTTAATGAATTTATTGATTCTGCACTGTTTGACGTCAAATAATTGTATCTTTTTCTAGTGCAATATGCCCTTGACCACTTTTTATACCCGGCGTCTTCAAGTTTTTTGACAGCTTCTGATTTTTTTGCACGAAGCTCGGAAATTGCTTTATCAAAATCTTCAGTTGTATAGGTTTTGCACACCTTCCAGTACAAAGCCTTATGCTTTTTCCGGGTCAAATTGCAATTCATCATCAAGTGACGACAACAATAACCATGAAAGCAATTTGGAAAAACTGGGTCACAAGCTTTTGTTATTGATTGATGCCTGTCTAAAATAATCGCCAGATTAGGCACTTCACCAATGCATTCTTTCAACCACCTCAAAAACAATGTCCAGGCTTCAACGGTCTCACCCTGTGCGACCCCGGTAGCGATTGGAATAATCTGATTGTTTCCATCCATACCAACAGCAAGCATGTTGGTTCCAAGATACTTCCCTTTCAGATGCGCAGCATCAATTATAATCAATGGCAGCACGAAGGCTATAAAACTCCGAATCTAGTATCGTTAAGTATATATTAGTGGTTAGTATACGTTAAAGTTTAATATAATAATAATAATAATAATAATAATAATAATAATAATAATAATAAGAATAATAATAGTAATAATAATAATAACAATAAATATAAATGTGCCCGAAACTTACCGCAAAACCAAATGCCAAAAAAACCATCTTAAATCTTCCAGCATCGTCTGTATCGATGTGTGTTACCGTCCCCTCGTTTTTTAGCTTTAGAACTGCTCAAACGATTCTTCATGTTTACCGTTCAACACCTCAAATGCCAAATTCCTACCTCCCCAAGCTCGTTCGTAAGAAATGTTTACTTTCCATTCAAGAATCATATCTCTTTGTATGTCCTTTCCGGTATATACCCTCCGATTATCTTTCAATTTTTCGATTAGCAACTGACTAAGTAATTTCATTGTCGCATTACGATGATTAGGATGAAATTCAGTTCTTGAACATGTGTGGACATCGTTGATGCTAGATACAAAGAATGTGCTATCCAGTTTTTTTTACGGGTGTATATGTTCCATGAGCAGCCTTCATTTATGAATTTCACGCTGTACCTCGTGGGTTCAGATTTAATAACTTTGTATTCAAAACGCTCAACTAATGATTTCTTTCCAATAGCAAACATGCATTCTGCTTTATTATAAAATTCTTTATGTTTGAAAAAAACGGTATCGTTTTTTGGGAATCGCTGTTTTTTAATCTGTTTGGGTGCAGTTGGGTGGCATGGGCATATTTTTAAATGAGTTTCTTTGCGACAGAGGAAGTGAATGATCATCTTGGTGAAAAGAGTATTCTTCAACCTTTGGGGTGTCATGATAACCATCTTTGTGAAGCAGCGGAATATTCAGATCTAATGATAAATGATTAGAAGCTGAGGATGATTTTACCTCTGAAGGTGGTGGTTCTTTTATTGAAATGAACAGAGCCTGAGTTTGCACATTCTTACAACATACTTCATGAATGAAGAATTGGACGTCATCATCATCAACAACGTCCAATTCCATGGAACTATCTTTGTAAGATAACCTCACTTTAGCATTTTGTATGTCTTTGACACCGTCAACCTTTTTCTTCACATACGCCACTAGTTTATTGAAAGTGATATTTTTAGGTAGTTTAACGGCATGTTTCGATGATGGATGCATTAAATAAACCTTAAACTTAGAATTGTCATCGTAATCCATGGTTGTGTTTTGAACAAATTTAGGTGGAAATAATTCTTGGAGTTTACAGTAAACTCTAACAACTAAACCAAGTGCAAATTACCAGCCCTTTGTACTTGTGCATTTACTTAGGTTGCCCAACAATGACAACTTTCTAAGGTTGCCCGAAATTAGTATATCATCAAAGATACACTTTAATGAGTGTATGAAGTATGAACCACCCTTTGTGATTGTTTATTATTAATGTTGTACTTGTGCCAACTGCCTAAGATTTACTAAGATACACATTTATTTGTGTTATATGAAAAATTTATTAAGTTGCCTAAGCTTGGCAACTGCCCACTGGATGAAACTAATAACTTATCCCAACTACATATAGATTGTTTGAGTAATCTCAATTTCATATTTGTAGTAATGTCTAACGGTAAAACTCATAGTATACTTATGTTAGTATACTATAAATAGTTTTAGTAATATATTTATGATCCTTCGTTTTTTTTAAATTTATATATATTTTTTTACATATATAAAGGGATTGTGCGAAGCGTTTGTCTTTTGAAGTTGAAAGACCATGTGATGACGTGCTTAATGAAATATTTAGGGAACAACTTAACAAAAGATCTAAGGAGGATGTAGCTGAAAAATGTGCGGTGGCGGTCAAGGAAACAGGTGACAAGAATAAAGATGAGCACAACTTAATAAATGGAAATGTGGATGGTGATAAGTCGATTACTAAGAGCATGAAGAGAAGCAATAAGGAACTACTAGCCGAACAAGATAGGCTGAAAGAGAAATGGAAGAGAGAATGCGGCAAGACGGGAACATAGGAGCGTCTGTAAGATAGAATAAGGTCACCTTGGAAGCCAACTAGGATGCGCTGCTGAACAGTCAAAATGAAGGATAAATTTAGTTAAACTTAGATTATCAGCATGCAGACTTGTATTTTGTTTCCTAAACTTAATCTTAGTTTCAAAAAAGATGTAATTGACTTATTTAAAGTTCATATATTTCACTTTCCAGATCTCCAGACTTGCATGTTTGTTTCCAGGCTTATATATTTGGAAATTATTCATTAATTAATAAAACTACATCAAAGGATGCAGTGCTAGATGCTTCCCATTCATACAACCATCTAATAGGTACATCAACAGTCAACCACTAAGGACTACTATCAAAAGACTACTACATCAACATAACCACCTAAACCATCTATGGCCTCTTTGCTATTGCCCATGCTGGCATCTTTGCGGAACTCCTTGTCCCCGATAACATCCCACACTTTTGGGCAAGCAAGTCCCCTCACTCTTTCTCTTTTGGGGGGTGCTGATGAGGATGTACTAGCTGGTTGTGGTGGAGGTACAAGTGCTTCAAGAGGTGGAGCTGTGAGTGGTTGGGGATGGAGAGGTCCAGCAGAACAAGGTTTGTCCTCATAAAGTTGAGGGATGTTTTTCTAGGAGGAAAATAGTTCTCCCAAGTATTGTTTGAGGATGAACTATTAGAAGAATCTGAATCTGAAGAGATTTTCAGTAGATGTTTTGGTGAGCCACTCATGTTGCCTAAAATGTTTTTGAAATAGTTAAGGAAAGAAAGACTTTAGAGGAGAAGAATTTTGGGAATACAGAGAGATATGTGTGGTTTATGGGTGATATGTTATTAAATAGAGTTAAAAAGAAATCAGTGAGTTAAATGTGTAGAAGGTGTGAGTTTTTGTGTAGTAAATGAAGTCATTGACTATTTGACTGGGTGTTTAGCACTTAGTATATGCACTGCTGGTTGTGGGCAACCCATGTAGTATCTTTCTACTTAACACCGCTGGAAGTGGGCAACCCACTGCTGGTGCAGTTTTCATGAAAATGGAAACCCAATTGGGCTGTTGTGTAACATCATGGTGATAGAGTATTTAAATGTGAATAAGGTGTGAGTTGTTGTGGAGTAAACCTAGTCTTTGACGGGTAATGACTTTGGAGTTGAGTATTTGACTGGGGGTTTACCACATTGTCTAAGCACTGCTGGTTGTGGGAAACCCACTCATAGTATATTTTTAACCACCGCTAGTATCTGGGAAACCCACGGCTAGTATCTTTCTAACCACTGCTGGATGTGGGCAACCACTTCTAGTATCTTTCTACCCACTGCTAGTGCAGTATTGATGAAAATGGAAACTCAAGGGGCTGTTATGTAACATCTTTGTGACAACTCGCAATTTCAGGTCATTTCTCAAGTTTACTATTCATCTCGGGAATTTACTATTCACCGGTTACTATTCAAAATTTTACTATTCACCGTTTTTGGAGTCGAAGTAATATTCTGAGAAAGTATTTCAAAAATTTACTATTCACGAAACACTATTCATTCCCGGAGAAAATTTCTATTCATGCTTCACTATTTTATCGTTTATCGTAAACTAGGTTTACGAGTATCAAATTCGCGTAACCTTAATGGTTTAGCGGCGAATTCATGATCATATCATCAAGGACATTTCATATAGACTAGGTTTAGTCTACATTTCATTAACATCATTGTCATCATATTAGTTCATGCATGGTTTTGCATTTTACGTTAAACGCGTAATTTTCATATTAAATAAACGCTATAGCGTAATTAATTATTTTGAACATTTGATCCGACACTTCCAAAAATATTCCTAATATATTTTATACTCATTTTAAGACTATAAAATTATATTATTAGTTTACCCGATGTTTTCAATTTATTTTCTATATAAATTGTTATGTTTATATAATTACGACGGTTTTCGTAAATTCAACACGATAAATATTTATTCACTCAATTCTTGTAAGAAATGTATTTTTATAATTTTATCACTTCAATATATTTTATTTTGATCCGTTAAAATTTATTTTTAGCTAACGCTACCCTACAAGCTTAAATATGTACTCAAGTTACTAATTATCCTAATAACTAAAAATTTACTTCAACATAGTATGCTTAAGTGATCAAAATACATTTGGTCTTTTCTTTTTCATATATGTCGACCAACTTAGGTGAGTCACTTCAAATTTTGCAAAATATCTATCTAAATGACTAATATAATTGTATTATACTTTAACAATAAACACATACAAGTAAAATTACTAAGTGAAAAATCAAAATATCCTCTTCCTCTTCTTCTCCATAACCGGCCACCATTGAGGACCAACAAGAAGATCATATTTTTTTCAAGTCAAGTAATTTCACAATCTAGACACACTCTTGATTAAGGTTGTGAAATAAAAACCTAGGGTGTTAGGATTAACCTTGTTCATTTAACCTCATCAAGTAACTAGTAAGCATTTCATATTCATCATCATCTTTCATATTCATGTTGTGTTCATTTTATCATGTTTGAGTAAAACATGCAATTTATATAGATGTTTATACCACTTAAATTGTTTTTAAGCACTATAAGTTTATATAAGTTATCCTATAATTACTCCTTGAAATATATCACTTTTGGTGATGTCTAGGAACCCATGACACCCTAAGAAGTATTAGAATAGCTTCGGAGTTGTTTTGAATTGGTTGGAATAGGTTTGAGAAAACTCATTTAAAAAAGTTTTCTAAAGGGTCTGTCCTTATTTTCGAAATCTGGAAATCTCGACAGTAAATAAAAATTTTAGGCCTAGATATTTAGAAAATACACTTTAAAAGCAGCACGGCGCTTGAACGGATTAAGCGATTTATAACAAAGAAGTTATGAATTTTTGAGTTAGGCGAAAACTATAAAATTACGGAAAATTCAGCATGTTCGTCTACTTTTCACGAGTCAAAAATGAGGCTTAGTTATAGGTATGGAAGCTATCAAAAAATATATTAGTATACTTTGATCTGAGAGCTAGGACACCTAAGCAGAAAGCGGATTTGTAACGATTAATTTACACAAGTTTACACAAAGTTGCGCTTTTATCATATAAGAAAATTAGTATATTTCTATTAGACAAACTTTACGTCACAAGGGGCCCGGCAGTATGTTGAGAGTCGTTTTTTATGGATGTAGTACTTTTTACAAAATGTACTCTTCTAGTAAAAGTAAGTTAAACACAACCTATTTTCCAAAATGTCCAACCGCTAGATCAA
>OU343225.1:329557463-329588752 GCA_910596185.1 Chrysanthemum makinoi | reverse complement strand
GAGGATATCACCATCATGAAATAAACAAATACTTATATGTATAACGATGCACCTCATGGAATTATCACGACCTGACATTAATTTCCCCGAATACAACTTGATTTGATTCTTATTGTCCTTCACTAATGTTTTGGCAATGACGCACCTCCATGTGCCTTCGTCTTGACACCTTTAGCATCCTTCACTGTGCTTTTAACACAGCGTTTAGCACCACTTCACTAATGCCTTCGTCTTGACACCTTTATCATCCTTCACTAATGCTTTGACACGGATGATGAGCACCTTTCACTAATGCTTTCATCTTGACACTTTCGGCATTCTTCACTAATGCCTTCACCCAACATCTATGGAGAAAGGAAGAACTATCAACAAGAGAACCTTAGTAGTCTTGATGATGTGAGAAGCATGGCAACTCATGGACTTGAGCTTGCACGTCTTCAAGTGGTGATCTCTCCTTTAAGAGGAACCTAGTAGATCACACAAAACAAAAGACAAACTACATAGATCACTTAGATATGAGGTTAGAGGGTTAGAATACTTTGGGAAGTATGTGTGTAAAACCATGTGTTGAGAGAAAGAAATGGCTCTCTATTTATAGAGAAAATTCTCTTCTGATCCGGATCCTACCACAAGGATCCGGCTAGCACAAAGCTAGGGATCCGTGGTCCGCTCCTCTTTGCCCATGGGTATTTTTGGTTATGGATCATGGGTCATGGGTTATGGGTTGATCCATGGTTTTCTTTCTAGATACAATGAACTTGGTTAAGTGGTATATATAAAACCATGGGTTGTGGGTCAAAACCATTTGCTAGTATTTTACCCATTTAGTATATACTTGTATTTACCCATTTTAGCATACACTTAGTTTTACCCATTTTAGTATACTTAGTTTAAGTATATGTTTAACCCAATATGTAAACACTAGTTGTTGTACATATGTATCTAAATCATAAAATCACTTATACTTATTTTAGTGTTTTATGTGAAAGCGTAAGTGTGTTAGAAAACTATTAACTCAAACTATTTCTACATTCCTCTGTTGTTTTAGTTAAAATGATTTTAAGTTTGTTATCGACAAAACATTAGAATATCGTAAAATATAAATAAACGTTTTTACGGCTTATTTGTATTAACATAAGTGATGGGTAAAAAACTTGTGTTTATGACCTTATGTATATTGCTGCCTTTTAGCTTGTTTGGTTAGTATTTCAACCATATGGTTGCAGCCCAGTCGCTTTTTTCCTCAAGACTCTGGAGGTCGGACATCGTAGCATTCGATGATGACGGGCACAGATCCGTACCAAAGGATAATTATCCAGAACAGCAGGTGATGAACCGTAGGCACAGATCCAGATAAACGGGCTATGGGCGAACAAATTATAAAGTTCATAGCCAAAATAAAGTTGAACAAGACGTAATGGGTATGGTGTTTCCCAGTTGCTAGTTCGGACGCAGATGTCGCCGTCCATGTTGGAAATGTGCTAAAATTTAACTTATTTTATTTTTGTGCTTGGCCCAGTCTAAAAAAGTCTAAAAGAACTAAGAGTAAATTACACCGTTCGTCCTTGTGGTTTGCGTTGACCGCAGGGTTTAGTCCTTTGTCCAAAAAAATTGCACCGTACGTCCTTAAGTGTGAAACGTTATGCACCGTTCGTCCCTCCGTCCATCTGGGCCCACCAACTCCCACTAACGTCCGTCAACTAAAGTTTTTAAAAGGGTATATCCGTCATTTCCCTAGCAACTAGCATTTCTCTCTCTCTCTCTTACCACACACATCATCATCATCACCACACTACACCACCCACCCACCCAATATCGCCATAACAACATGGCCAAACTAAGCACACACCCGGTTCCATACCCGGAAACCCATGTTCTCAGGGGCCAAACTGGCTTCTCATCTTTGGGCCAAACTGGCTTCTCATCTTTGGAAACTGATAGAGTATAAGCTATCATCACAATCTGAAAAACCAAACCGATTAACTCCATAAACATCCAAGAACCCGTATTAAATGGGTTCGATGCAATATCCGACCTTGACCCATTTTGGTAAAGAAACACCCTTCTTGCAAAACTATACCACCTTGCCCTTGATATCCTAATTGCCATTCTTACCAACAAAGAAGAAGGATACTAGTTGTGAAGCGAGTTGTATATTGCTTTTGGGCCCATGTCATCGGTCATCCCCTCTTCTCTAGCCGTTGGAACCAATGCAAATGATATCGCCACAGTAAATGCATAATGATTCTGGTGTAAAAAAGTATCTCGTATTCATTGAAATATAGAAAGCTGCAACTTTAGGCTTTGGTATGAATATATACCTATAAACTAACCTATACACATGAAACTTTGCTTTCAAGAAACTTAAAGAACTTGTTTTTATTTATTGTTTCATGTAGATAACAAAATAAGTTTTGAAACAAATGTGCCTAGGCTTAACAATTCAAGAAACCGATACGGGCAGAAATATAAATTTGTGAATCCAACAAGAAAACGATATAGGGTAGGATCAAGATTTCAAATTTAAGAATTTGATCATTTGTACGAGACTCGAGCTTCAAGAAAGCAATATGGGTGTGATCAAAACTTCAAGAACGACCTCAAACGAAGATAACACTCAATCTTCCCGAATCTTAGGTTTAAGATCTATGGAGCGTGGGGTGTTTCCACAGCGCGTGCACCACGTAGATGGAACCACCAGGGTTTGATCTATCTCTTGGTGGGGGCGGTGAAGCAACAGGCGGCGCGTGGCCGGCGGGTGGATGGTGATACGAGGCGCGTCAAACGCTCAGAAACTCCATAAATGATGTGGATAAACCGATCTATTGATTCGGTAGAAAGGGTTCACGGAAAATTTTCCGGCGATGGCGGTTGCCGGAGAAGAGGTGTCACGGCGAGGTGTGTGAGGGAGAGAGTGTGTTTTGTATAAATGTGTGAAATGAATATTTAATAAAGAGTAATTACACCGATTACGTCGCTTATGGTGTTGAAATGACGATTATACCATCAGGTTATCAAGACTTAACGGTATTAGGCCCAAATGAACGGAGGGGGCGAACGTGCATAACGTTTCACACTAAAGGACGTACGGTGCAATTTTTTTGGTCAAAGGACTAAACCCTGCGGTCAACGCAAACCACAAGGACGAACGGTGTAATTTACTCAAGAACTAATAATAAGAACATTGACATGGGTTACTGTGCCTTGGGTGGATAAAAGTATCATATGTTAGTTGAACCTAGTGCATAATAACGTGTATGCTTAGTCAAGCATTGGAATATGGGCGCATCTCATCTAACAAAAGTTGTTTATAAACAATATAGAGATTTGAACAATTTTTATCTATAATAAAGATAGCTATCCCCTAGGACATAAAGGTTGTAGCTAGATATGTAGCTAAATTTGAGTAAATTGCTTAGGGATATAAAGAACTACATACGTGGACACATGCATGCCACAACATATAATATTCCGCGAGGTTATACGTTGTGCATAGCAAGTTGCACATTAGATTGTTTTTGCTAAATAATAGGGATAATTGCTTGTACATTATCCATTAGAGTGCTCGGTGAGGTAAACCGAACACACGCCAAATGCACCAAAAGAAATGAATGACGCCGCCAAACCCATACCACCTTTCTCGCCATCCACTCGCCAATGGGGCCTCCGCCATTTCAATGGCTTACGCCATTTGCTCCCTTTTTTGTGTGTGTGTGTGTTGTGAGTGAGTGGGTATATTTTTTGTGGGACCTAAAGGGACCCATAACATGTTATTGGTGTGTTATGAAGGAGGGGTGTTTTAGTTATTGGTGTGTTATTGGGAGGGGATGATATGGCGCTGAGGTGGCATACCAATAACGTGTTAAAGGTTTTCACCTCACCTAGCACTCTTATAATATGTAAAATATACTTTAAAGTGTGTACCTTTTTATGACAGGCTAGTGTACTTTGGCTTCTCATTTAGAACACCCTTTTATACATTATACAGTAATATGCAAGTTGTCATTTTAAAGCTTCAACCATTTCATTGTCTTCTACCAATCGGTTTCGAGGTGGTAAGCTTTGATAACGTGAATCAACCGAGCCAGTTTTTTGGGTACACCTTAGCCTTTTATCGAGAAAACATGACGTAGTGCAAGTACGTTCGAGATAAAGAATCATTTGGGGGAAGAAGTTGACTCGGGGTCTAGGAACCATGTGTCCGAGTGCAAGCTTGGGCCAAACATCCCCATAAGTTCCCACATAACGTGAAAGAACTTAGTCAGGTTGTTCAACCAAGGTAGGACGAGCATTTTGCCCGTGTCCCACGGATGGCGCCACTTGTTGAAGCATAATCAGTCGGGCTAGTCTTAACGATAGATTGAGCCGTTCCACGTCATCCCGAGCGTAGAGATCTGCTACAGTACAAGAAACAAACCGGTTAGAAGGGATCCCGAGGCCGAAGCCCCGGAACCACCCTCCGACGGTCAAGTCAGATTAAGTAGAGAAGTATGTGTGTGTTTAGAGAGAGAGAATATCATACCGTGTAGAGTGGTAAATGCACTCTATTTATAGGTGGGTTCCCTTGTCCTTATCCGGTGATAGAGACATATTTAGGCGGGAAACATTTAGGCGGGAAACCGTTAGGTGGGAAACAGTTTAGGCGGGAAACTGTGATGTCCGGCCCGGATAGATCCAGCCCGGAAGGGTCTTGCTCCAGCCCCGGAAGGGGTCTTGCTTCAGCCCCGGATGGGTCTTGCTTCAGCCCCGGATGGGTCTTGCCCCAGCCCCGGAAGGGGTCTTGCTCCAGTCCCGGATGAGACTTGCTCCAGCCCCGGAAGAGACTTGCTCCAGCCCAGGCTCAGGCTCTTTCCCGGACTATACGTCATCATTAGTCATGCATTTAAACGTACATGATAGGGTTTTGTGTGATTCTGATGGTGGCTTGCTAACAAGTGTGGCATTGTTTTTCGTGTTTATCTTTTCTTGTTAATGATAGAGTAAAGAAAGTATTTGTATTATGTGGTAAAAGGTTTTTTGTTGTTTTAGTTTGTTAATATACTGTATGTGATCATGCTGATTCATAGTGGTGGACTTGTGGTTGACCATTTTATCTTAGGAAATTTAAAAAATTTAAAAAATGTAAAGATAAAATGGTCACAAAATGCACATAAAGGTTGAAACTTGAAAGCTTTGTGTTTTAATTAAAAAAAATGATACACAAACTAACAAAAATATACAAATTAGATAAATTAGATAAAAAAAAAATTAGAATTAGATACTTTGTTATACGAATTAGGAAATGTTTATTATTTTCCATTTCATCTGGTATTTGGTCTACTTTAGCTAATGTATTTAAAAGTCACGCTATTAACCACTCCAACATGTTCATTTGTTTAATTTGAGTCTACTTATTGAGGTCATGGGGTGTAAAATGTAAATCACAAAAGACTTGTATATAATCTCCAGTTCTTCCCACTTATGAACTAACCCCCCCTTTTTCTATGCATTCAAAAGCATTTCCTTCTAATCCAACATACATAAAATGGCAATGAAAAAGTGCCAACACCTCAAAATACCATTCGAAGAGATAAAAGTTGCAACAAATAACTTCGAAGATTGTATCGGAAAAGGTGGATATGGCTGGGTGTACAAAGGACAACTCTCAGTTTCTGGAGTAATTACCACGGTTGCTGTAAAGAGATTGAACGAGACTCTCGGACAAGGGTTAAAGGAGTTTTTGACAGAGATTGACTTGCTGTCTGGTCAACACCATCCAAACGTCATATCCCTTCTCGGTTATTGTGACGATTGCAAGGAGAAGATTATAGTTTATGAATATGCAGAGCATGGAAGTTTGGATAAGTATTTAAGGCGTAGTAATTCTACTAGTCTTACATGGCTAGATAGACTCAAAATATGTGTTGATGCAGCCCGGGGGCTTGATCACCTCCACAATCATTTTGGAGAGCATCAAACCATTATCCATCGGGACATAAAAAATGCGAATATTTTGTTAGATGAAAATTGGGTTGCCAAAATATCTGACCTTGGATTGTCAAGGTTAAGTTTAGCCGGTCTAGATAGAAGTGTCGTTATTGTTGGTTTTATGGATATAAATTAGTAGACGTGAGTTAGGATCGAACTCGAGACTATGGGATTGCACACTTTACGTATGAGAATTTAAAGTTAATAATTAAATATAAATGTTATATTTATTTATTTATTAAACGAAATAACTAACGGACGTTAAGTAATTAATGTAATGCACTAACGGTCGTTAAATGTTTATGGAAAAGGATCAAATTGCAAAAGTTGGGAAGGTTCCGGAATCCCTTTGAGGACTCCAAACCGATCGGCCATAGAGACAAAACAAGGAAAGAAAAACCAACTTGTTCACCAAGTTTGCTTGGGTATATAAACAAGGCTAGGGGTTTTATTTTTCCATCTCTTGTGCTCATAAGCTAAACCCTAAAATTGTTTTGTGTGTGTTTTCTTGTCCAAAACCGATCGAACACCCCTATAGGTGTCGATCCACTCTTTTCCACAAAACCAAGTTATTGCTTTAAAAACTAGCATTACTTTAATTCGGTTTAGTACGTGTGTACAAGAACATAGTAATAACATACTTTTGTTATTATCTTGGATTGAATTACAAAACGGTAAGGGGTAATTCTTATAATCCTATAAACCCTAATTAGGGTTCATCCTAATTGCTAGTTTGTGGATTTGATTCTTGTTCGGCTAGAATCAAGAAAGGTACGCATACTTTATTCTTTAGTTAATTAATTATTCATTATATGTTCTTATACGCTTCCGCACTTACTTTGATGTTTATTGTTTATATTTATGATTAGTCATGTTATATAATTCCAACAGTGGCATCACGAGTCATTGGTTTTAATGAGTAATTAATTACTAAACACGTAAAAAATGGATATTGTATTGTGTTTGATATGATTTATTCTAGGGTTTTGGTTATGATTATATAAACCCTAATTTTAGGGTTAGGGCTTTTGCCCTAATTTGGTTTTAAAAATCTTTTATGGATCGAATTTTTTTTATGGGTGGAAACCCTATAAATTTTTTTTAGTCGATTTTCTTAATTCTTTTTTAGGGTTTATATTAATTGTTATGTTATCTATATCGAAACCTAGATTTAATATATTTGTTACGTGATAAATTCATGAATAAAGTGTTATGTGACATGGAATTGTATGCGATCTTGTGACAACGTGAATAATTGTTATGTTATATCCATGATGATACATGCATGTTCGTCATGGATGGTTGCTTGAGTATTTAATTGTTAAGATTGGTTATGCGAAAATTAATTGTTAAGTTTTATACACATGTATATTTATGATAAATCTTGAATTGGGAAAAACTCCAATTATATACATTAATGAATCAATTATGTGCAATTTGGTATATCATTAATTATGGGTTTACGCAATCGATTCGTCGATGTATGTGGCTCACTTTCAATTGAGAGAGTGAAAGCCCTAAATTAATATATACATTAATTTAACCTAGACATTGATTATTAATAGGTTTTATTGAATAAGTTGCATGTGGCTACTTGTTTACACGTATAAATTGTTTATTATGTGCGCATTGTTTTTTAGTAGTTTATTTTTTATTGGTATTACTTGTTTGTTTATTATGTGCGGCAGTTTTAAGCAAAGGGTAATTTTGAATAGAAAAATAATACGGATTAAACAATGGTGAAATTTGATTTGTTTTGGAAGAGTTAAGTTTTCAATAGTTTAATTGATTGGTGACTTTGGTACAAATGGTGTGAACGGCTCACCCACTAGAATGAACTATAAAGGGGTTAATTAAGAAGTGCGCACAGTCACACTGAAAGAATATCTAAGGTTATGCTTTGCGCTTACCTGTCTCTCCTTACTGTAAGTTCAAATGGAGCTACTTAGTAAGCCATAAAATGTACAACTCATCTTAAGGGCGAATTAGATTTAATTCCATGCGCCACTTCGGTGGTAATTATCCGAAACACTAAGTGTTTACACTTATGCAAAAGTACGGTATAATGGATGATAATTAACACTAAATTCCTTGATTGGTGAACCCAATACCTCAATCAAAACTTTGATAATTTGATCTTTATGAATTGGTAATAAAAAGTTTTTTATTAAAATTATGCTACAAGATGAATGCATGACATCTTTGTACATATTTGATTTGACCACATAAAATCAAAAACTAGTACCCTTTTAAAATTAAGTCATATGCCATCTAATTAAATGGACACTTGAAGCTGCAATTTACGTCATGACAGTACTTGGCGAGATTGTAATGGAGAGGTAAATCTCTATGTAAAGTCAGACCTTACATGGACATATTTGCAGTTCTTTAAGTTAGACACTTAAGTTGAGTAGGAAGTGAGACCTGGACTCAATGGCATAAGATGGGATGAAACATGTTTATATTTGCAATAGCGTTGGAAAATATAAATCCCATAATGATCTAGGAATTGGAAATTGCTTGCCAATTATTGTTCGACAGATTACCTTATTATGTGCTTTCGTTACTAGCAGATCAACTGATGTAATGGAACTACGATAATTTGGATCCTAGTTTTCGAGAAAATTCTATGGTTATATGAATATTACCTTGGGTATTTTATTTTCTTGAAAAGTTTAATTATCGAAAATACTAAAATTGAATTTTGCTAATTCTTTAAATGTATTAATGCAACATTAAACCGTAAATAGCGTAGGTTATTCCTATATTGGTAAATTGATCTACACCTGTAAGGGTTTTTGGTAGAGTCAACTTTACTAAAAGAATAAACCTAGTCCTCTTTTCATAAGAAAGAGTGAGATTCAATCCTATTCCTTTTCATGAATGAAGAAAGGTATGATAGGACAATTAGAATTGTCTAAATTCTAAATACATAACTCGTAAGCATTTTTAATAGTTAAGAAAATTGCATATTTTCTAAGTTATTAAATTAGAAGCTAGACTAGTTTACTGCAAAATTGGTAAAAGACAAACTAGCATATTTTATCTAGTTGTTTTGTTTTGACCATTTAAAAGTACTACTTACAATTGTTGGAATAGTAGAACTATTAAGAAAGAAATTGCATGCCCAATTTTTCAAGTTAATAGCATTGATGGATATTTCATCATCTACATAGTAGAATACACTCTTTAAGTACATAAGTAATTGTTATGTATGGACTTTTTCAAAGGTGTAGGGAAGTAAATAGAACACTATTTTCTTTCACTGGTTAATGCAATACTTACAATGTTGTCAAATCCAGTGGGAGTATTTTGTTCTTATTACTAAATAAGGAATTAATGTAATGATCTCTTATTCAGTGGGAGTTACAAGCTTTGTCATCTTGGTAGTAACCCAGATTATCTCTAGAATGTCTTAAGATAATTACTTTCCACTTGTAGACACTTATGTTTTCAAGGATAGTCATGTATGTTTCCTTATTAGACAATGAAGTGGTTCTACATCTACTAGTTATGCTAATATCAATGACACAATCATATTAGTCACATAAACAAACATATGTGTGTTGTTTATGCTCTGCATGATGTTGTTCCATGCACAAGTGGGAGAAATCTATATTGTGTGCAAGGAACAACATATAGGTATATGATTTAAAGGATTCTCTTGACTGCAAGGTAAGAGACCAACATTCTAATATAACTTGTACATATCTAATTCAAGAAACACTTGGTGTTGTAATTTACGTCATGTCAGAACTTGGCGAGATTGCAACAACAAAGTAAATCTCTATGTGAAGTCAGACCTTGCATGGACATATTTGCAGTTTCTAAATTAGACAAGTATTTAGAACATGTGTCAAAATGATATATAAGACTACTTCAAATTAAATATTTATGTATTATTAGAATGACATAAATAAATGAAGTAATCTAATACTACTTCAATTTGTATATTTATGAATTTTTAGAATGACATAAATAAATGAATAAATAATGTAATTATTGTGAAGTATATAAATTAAATTTAAATTACTATTGAAACCAAGAGTTGTGTTCATAATTACTTTAGTTAAACATGTTTATGATTCATTGTAAAGACATAAACATAAAGTATTTTAAGACTTATAATAAAGTAAGACGTTAACTTGTTATGTTTTTTTTTTAATTAAGACATATACAAGAAGTCATTGAGTTGATCAATAATTTATAACGTTAAATGGGATTATAACAATTTATGTTTTCTTGATGAAACATGGATATGAAGTGACTTGGTTAAAAGTACTTGTGTTATAAAGGATGCAATTGGCTTGGAAAGTCTAGTATACCATTAAGTTGACTTAGTTGGTAAATAGGTAAGTCAAAAAGAATATGTTTATCTTATATATTGTTAGATTGTCTTACAATATTAATTCTAATGAATACCATGTTCAGTTAGGAGAATCAAACTCTATTTGTTTTGTTTGATTCAAGATAACCATAACTTCTTTCTTAAAAAGTAACAAGGTTAGAAAATTGAGTATGGATTGAATATACTCAATATGACTCCAACCTAGAAGATTGTTAAAACACCATTTTATTATGGAATGTGATGAATCACATTAAGTTTTAAAATTGAAGATTCTGAATTTGTTAAACTATTTATGAATAGGTTATTAACAAAGTAAAATCATGAATTATCAATGTGTATTTGTAATGTCCCAAAAAGAGAACAATGTAGTTTTGCTCTAACTGCTAAGTATATATACATAGTCTATATATATTACAAAAGGCAAGTGGGAGTTTTTTTTATCTTGAAAGATGAAATTACAAGATACATAATCTTCTAAAACACACTAGTAAATATCATGATGAGGCTAGATATGAAATGTTAACCTCAAGATGATGGAATTTTCATTCATAGATCTGCAAGGATATCTCAGATATTTGATTTATATGCTGAGAAGAGCATGAGTTACAGGATTATAGTAAACCTGATAATCATTATGATGGATTACCAAATATTGAATTGGGTAAATTACTCATACTATGAATGTTAAAGATGTTGTCCATAAAGATAATCAATTTTGGAAATTTGGTTTATCTTAATAGTTAGACTAGATAATGGAAATAAGTTTCTTTAAAGAGATGAAAAACCCTAGTGGTTTGAATTTCTATGTAGAAATCATATGGACAAAATTGTACACATATTTAATGCATGTTTATGACAAGATTATTAATCATACTTAAGCAATTAATTGTGATTGAATATTCTTTCCTAGACACATTAAATATATAAAGATGATAATTGTTATAATTGTTTTCATGAATATGAAATATGACAATGGAATATCAAAACTCTTTCTTGAGAAATTACTTGAGCGAGGACGGTAAGTAATCGAAAGGTTTTTTGAATTCATATAATCTTTGGAAGTGGAAGAAGTGCAATAATTCATGAATGGATAAATGCATGCATCTATGAAATTATTCTTATTTTTAATCATTAAATCCTTGTTTCGATTTATAATTGAAATAAGATAAATTTTAAGTATTCCTAAAAGCTAGTGGGAGTATTATGTTAAGGTTTTAAATCTTATATGTTGTATAACATATAGGAAGTAACATTCCTTGTAAGCTAAATGTTAAGTCTTAGATTGGAATGAAACTTCACTTATAAGATTTAAGAATTAAAACATACAACCTTGGAATATATGTTTATTATTAATAAACATGTGCAGTAAAATAAATGATTCTAATAAAACATGATATATCATTTGGGAAATGGATAAATATCTTTTGACAAGATAGAACGTGAATGAAGTCTAAGTTTGACATGTAGATTCATCATGTACATCATGTTGTGTATTAAAATTGTTGTATCATTCTTGCATAAGAAGTGATTTGACAACATTGATATCTAACTAAAAGTTATTAGATAACTTGTGTAATGAATATTCTAATAGAATTACATCCTCAGCCTGGAATTGCTCCTAGATTCTATGGATGAACAATATGTCAAATGTTGTGTAAATTGTCATCAGCTTTAAACTTGAAAGTTAGGAAAGCATCAAACATTACACAATAAGATATTAAAGTTTACGGAGTTTTAATGAGCATATTGTTGTTTGTACACAATGATGCTGGTTTAATTGAGATGACACTCAATACTAGTCATGGTAGGATTTCATCCTTGTTAATGGCCATGTGAACTAGTTGTGCTACTAAGAGCACAGTTGCATTATACATTAAAATAATAAGAATACTTTAAATTTTAAAATGTTTGAAAGTTTAAATTGTCATAAATTTGTGATAGAGGATGTCACATACTTTATGAATTATTATGTGGATTGGTGAATGCACACATACAAGGATTTCACTAATTGAATTCTTAAAATAAGTATTCTCAAAATTACAATAGATCAAGTTGGTTGATTTATGTCTAGTCAACAAGTATGATTGTCATTACTTGAGGCATAATTCATCAACTGGAATTTTCATGCATTGATCTATTTGGTATTTGGATAAGGGATGTTAAACAATTGTTATAATAAATCAAATACTTGGTATGATTGATTTTATAATATATTGTATCCTATATTTGCATGTTTAATCCGTGAATAAATTTATTCTAAATCGTCCGTTGTCAATTAATGATATGGGAGTATCATTAAACTAAGACAAATATGAGAGATATGGTAGAATGTACTTGAAAGTATATTGATGAGAATGCATACCAATTTCAGATGATATTCAATGAATTGAATATAGGACTTATCCCAACTACATAATTTACTTTGTGGATATTGTTATAAGTAAATTATGAATAGTTATCCTCAGACTTGAGATACCAGATAAGTGTCATGAATGTAGTGCACTTCTGTGGAACAACTTAACGCTATACGTAACTGGTAGTCATAAGGGTTGTTTCCTGAAGTGTTGCAAAGTTTGTGGGTTATTCTCGTAGTCAAGATATAATTTGTTCCTTCAAATTTATTTGAAGTTTAATACTGTTGGGCCCCTCGTAGGGTTGATAAGATGTTTGTGTGGCCACACCCAAAATCTCCCCTAAATATGTTTAGAAGATTTGGTAATCTTGCTCAATCACTTATAACGAGAAAGCAATGGTTGAATAATGAATGACTTAATTCCATATCTTTATTTAACATGGTATTAGAAACAAAAGGATAATAATAATGAGAAATCATTAAAAGGTTTTCCAGGAGCCTTGTTCGAGTTGTACTAGAGGCATCGAAGTGTTGCTAGACGCTAACCGAATGTGATCACTCTATTAAGATATATCCAAGTGGGAGCTGTTGGTTTTATGGATATAAATTAGTAGACGTGAGTTAGGATCGAACTCGAGACTATGGGATTGCACACTTTACGTATGAGAATTTAAAGTTAATAATTAAATATAAATGTTATATTTATTTATTTATTAAACGAAATAACTAACGGATGTTAAGTAATTAATGTAATGGACTAACGGTCGTTAAATGTTTATGGAAAAGGATCAAATTGCAAAAGTTGGGAAGGTTCCGGAATCCCTTTGAGGGACTCCAAACCGATCGACCATAGAGACAAAACAAGGAAAGAAAAACCAACTTGTTCACCAAGTTTGCTTGGGTGTATAAACAAGGCTAGGGGTTTTATTTTTCCATCTCTTGTGCTCATAAGCTAAACCCTAAAAATTGTTTTGTGTGTGTTTTCTTGTCCAAAACCGGTCGAACACCCCTATAGGTGTCGATCCACTCTTTTCCACAAAACCAAGTTATTTGTTTGATAAAAACTAGTATTACTTTAATTCGGTTTAGTACATGTGTACAAGAACATAGTAATAACATACTTTTGTTATTATCTTGGATTGAATTACAAAACGGTAAGGGGTAATTCTTATAATCCTATAAACCCTAATTAGGGTTCATCCTAATTGCTAGTTTGTGGATTTGATTCTTGTTCGGCTAGAATCAAGAAAGGTACGCATACTTTATTCTTTAGTTAATTAATTATTCATTATATGTTCCTATACGCTTCCGCACTTACTTTGATGTTTATTGTTTATATTTATGATTAGTCATGTTATATAATTCCAACAGTTATTACCCACGCTTGTGGCACACCTGGCTATTGTGAACCTGAATACATATATAGTGGCGTCGTGAAGAAAGAATCAGATGTCTATTCTTTCGGCATGGTGTTATTTGAAGCTATTCATAGGGAGGTTGTGTAGCATTAAAGACGATGATGGATTCTTGTTATCAGCAAAATTAGCCAAAGAACACTACCAAAGCAAGAAACTGGATGAGATTATTGATCCTATTTTGAAGGAACAAATAAGCTCATACTCTATGAGCAAATTTTCAGCAATAGCATATGGATGCTTGCACAATGATAGAGAACAACGACCTGGTATGGATGTTGTCACGAAAGAGCTTGAAGAAACACTCAAAATTCAGGTATGTTCTATAGTCTATACTCGATATATTTATGCAAATTGAATAAGGTGTTGATCCTAATTTTATAAACCACACTTTTCTATGGAACTTTAATTATTGCAGCCGTATAATACATTTATATCAGAAAAATACCAGTTTATAGAATATTACTCTTCGGATCTAACTATTTACACTCTTGAAAGTATCTGTAATACACCAATTTGATAAATATAGTTTAATTTCAGATAGTCAATCTTCTATATTTCAAGCAGTATACATTCTCGAAAATAAACTTGGCGACAATTTTCTGTAGATAAATGAACGAGGGTCGTAGCACAAATATTACTGTAATTACTTTCATCACTCTACATCTGATTCAGTGACCAAATGCCCTTAATTTGGTCTAGCAGTGCATATCCTGTTGAGATCTATGTCTCTAGTCAAATGATTGTGGGTTCAAATCCCGTTAAGACTTAAGAACAATGGGCTTGGTCTAGCTAGTTCGAGTTCATGCTCCCCTTGGTAGAGTAGAATTTACTTTTGTTTTTCTAGAACAGATGTAAAGTTTTATGTGTGTGTGTGTGATGATGTCTAGTTTAATTAAGTGTATGTGTTTGAAATCTGATACTATTATTGAACTATTTTACAGATGGATAGTGAGAATCTCTGTTTTACATGTGTTCCATGTATTAGTTTTATGGACATAAATTAATAAATGTATGTTAGGATCGAACTCGAGATCACGGTATTGCACACTTTACGTATAAAGAATTAATGTTTAATAATTGATATAAAAAGTTATATTTAATTATTAAATACACAAACCAACTAAATGATTGTTAGTAATTAACGGAAATTAACTAACGGACAAAGATAAGGACTTCATATGAAAAATAGAGAATAAGAAAGATCTAGAAACCCCTAGGGGTGTTTGTATGATCAGCCAAGGGTGGGGAAACCCAACCCAAGCCCTAACTTGTGTCATCCTATATAAACAATGTCAAGGGTTGGTGTCTTTTGTGCACACACAACACCCTATCTTCTTCTTTTTGTGAAGCTTAGTTGAAACCCTAATTAATTAGGGGTGTTCGAATTTTTTGATTGTCAAAAAAATTGTTTTGTGTTTTATTCAAACTAGCATTTGCATTAATTTGTTATTAGTACGTGTGTACAAGAACGTGGTACAAACATACTATTGTTTGTATCTTGGATTGAATTATAAAACGGTAAGGGGTAATTCATATAATTCACATAAACCCTAATTAGGGTTCATTCAATTTATTGTTTATTGGAATTGATTCTTGTTTTGCTAGAATCATAAGGTACGCATACTATTTTATATTTGGTTAATTATTTACATATTATATGTTCCTTACGCTTCTTCAATACTTTGATGTTATGTGTTTAATTTATGAGTTGTCATGTTATTAAATTCCAACAGTGGCATCACGGGCCTTGGATAATGTGTAATTAATTATCAAAACTCATAAAAAACGAATCTTGAATTGTGTTACATATATTTTGGTCATTTTTTAGGGTTTTCAAACCGAAACCCTATTTTTTTTAATTAGGGCCGATTGCCCTTACTTATTTTTTAGGGTTTGGTTTTGGCAATTTAATTTGATTAGAAACCCTAGGATTAACATGTTATGTTTATCTATTTATGTATGCGATCTTGTGACACCGTGGATAATTGTTATGTTCAATCCATGAGAACGTGCGTGTTTGTCATGGATTATTGTTGTTGTATTATTAATTGTTAAGTTTTGCATATGTATTTTATTGATAAATCTCGAATTCAGGAAGACTCCAATTAATTAATTAATCAATTACGTGCTATGTGGTATATATTTAATTATGGTTCACGCAATCGATACGTCGATGCATGTGGTTTACTTGCTTTTCTAAGTGAGAGCCTTAGTTAAATATATGCATTATAAACCTAGAATTGATTATTTATAGGTTTTATCGAATAAAGTTTGCATGTGACTACATGTTTTCACATAATAATTGTTATGTTATGTGTGTTTATTTAGTTGTTTATTTTCTATTGTTATTACTTGTTTTTGTTTATTTTGTTAGACATGTTTATAAACAAAAAGGGTAATTTTTGAATAGAAAAATAATACGGACTAAATAATGGTGCAATATGATTTGGTTTTTGAAGAGTTAAATTTTCAAGAGTTTAATTGAGTGATGAGTTTTGTACCAATAATAAGAACGGCTCACCCAATTTTGACAAACTATAAGAGAGGTATAAGGAGGGGAACGCACTAAATTATGACCCGAAAGAAGAAGGTTTTTATAACGCTTCGCGCTGACCCGCTTCTCCGCTTTTTTGTGCGTCAAATTGGAGCTACCTAGTACGACTATTTTTGGTACAAAATCATCTTAAGGGTGAATTAGCTTTAATTTCAAGCGCCACTTCATGGTAATTATCCGAAACACTAAGTTTTTGGACTTATGCAAAAGTACGATATAATGGATGATAATTAAAGGTAAATTATTTGATTGGTGAACCCAATACCTCAATCAAAACTTTGTTAATTTAATTTTAGTGAATTGGTATGCATGCTACTTCGTACATATTTTGATTATACACATCAAAACTAGTACCCTTAAAATTTAAGTTAATGCCATCTAGTTAAAAGAACACTTGAAGTTGCAATTTACGTCATGTGAGAACTTGACTAGATTGTAATGGAAAGGTAAATCTTCATGTTGTGTGAGAGCTTAACTGGACAAATTTGCAGTTTTTTAAATTAGACGACTTAATTGAGTTGTAAGTGAGAGCTTGGACTCAAGGCATAAGATGGGGATAAAACATGCTTACATTGCAATATTGTTTGACAATGTAAATCCCATAAACATCTAGGAATTGGAAATTGTTTGCCAATTATTGTTCGACAGATTACCTTGTTGAATACTTTCATTACTAGCGGATCAACTGATGTAATGGAACTGTGTCAATTAGGATCCTAGCTTTAAGGAAATACTATGGTTTATATGAATATTTACCAATAGGTATTTTAATTTCTTAAAGATCTAAAATACTGAAATTGAATTTTGTTAATTCTTTTAAATGTATTAATACAACGCTAAACCGTAAACGTAAGTTATTTTTTTATTGGTAAATTGATCTACACCCGTTTGGGTTTTTGTCTAGAGTCAACTTTACTAAAAGAATAAACTTAGTCTCATTTCTATGAGAAAAGCGTGAGACTTAATCCTATTCTTTTTCATGAATAAGAAAGGTATGATAGGAACATTAGAATTATCTAAATTCTAACATAATTCATAGCATACTTTAACAGTTAAGAGAATTGCATATTTTCCATAGAGATTTCATCACCCTTATGAGGTGATTAAATTCTTTTATAACAAATATGATATTTGGTTAACTGGAAAATCTGTATGCTATTTTATGAGTGATTAAAATTAGAAGTTAGAGTGATTACCGCAAGTTAGTAAATGCAAACTAGGATAATTTATCTAGTTGTTGTGCTTTGACCCTTTAAAGGTGCTACATACCATTGCAGTGATGGTAGACCTATTAAGGAAAAAATTGCATGCCCAATTTTTAAGTTAATAGCATTGATGGATAGTCCATCATCTATGTAGTAGAATACTCTTTTAGTACCTAAGTAATTATCATGTATGGTTTCCCCAAAAGTGTAGGAAAGTAAATAGCACACTATTTTCTTTCACTGGTTAATTAAACACTTACAATGTTGTCAAATCCAGTGGGAGCATTGTACTATGTCTTATTACTGAATAACAAATCATTGTAATGTTCTATATTTCAATGGGAGCTACAAGTTTTATTGTAGTAACCCATATTATCTCTAGAATGTCTTGAGATAATTACTTTCAAATTGTAGACACTTATGTTTTTAAGGATAGTCATGTACGTTTCCTTACTATACAATATAGTCCTACATCTACTTATTATGCTAATATCAATGACACAATCATATTGTTCACATAAACTTGTACACGCCTTTTCCTAATGCTTCAACGACCTCATAGGGTCCTTCCCATTTCGGTCCAACCTTCTCTGTATCTTCTGCGTGGCTCGCATCATTGGCGCGGTATACGAAGTCGCCTGGTCTGAATGAAACACTTCGTACTTTAGCGTCATAGTATCCCTTCATTTTTGACTTAGCTCTTGCTTCACATATAGCCGCGTGTTCGCGTCTTTCCTCCAATAGGTCCAAGTCGATACGCCGTTCATTGTCATTGGTTGCAACATTGACTTCAGCAGTGCGAATAGTTGGCATCCCAATTTCAGCTGGTATGACGGCCTCTGTCCCATAGACTAGAGAAAATGGAGTGTCTCCCGTGCTAACCTTGATTGAAGTACGGTGTGCCCACAGAACATGCGATAATTCCTCCACCCACCTTCCTTTATGCTTGTCCAGTCGCGCCTTCATTCCTTCACCCAGACTTCGATTTGCGCGTTCAACCAAGCCGTTGGTTTGTGGGTGTTTAACCGATGCGAAGTGCTGCGTGATTTTCAACTTCTCGCACCAGTCCTTGAAGGGGTTGTCACAAAATTGTTTCCTATTGTCCGAGATGATTTCCCCAGGTAATCCGAAGCGGCATACTATATTTTCCAAAACGAAGCGTTTCACCTGATGTCCTCATTGACCATGTCACAAGCTTAGCTACTAGTGTGGCGGAGGATATAGATATGCATGTTGGCTATGACTTTGAGGAATTTGAAAGTGGTGAAGATACATGTGCTCCCAAAATTGCGAACATAAGAAATAAAAGGTTGAAACAAATTAGGAGGGAGTACTAAGGCAAAAAAAATCTTAACAAGGGTGAATTTTTTGTAACACAACATCTTTTAACAAAAAAGGAAATCAAAGAAAATGTAAGAATGTATGCTTTATAGTGTAGAAGAGATGTTATGGTTGATAAGTGTGATCACGAAAGGGTTAGCGCTTGCTATTATGGGACTGTTGTGGGTTATGGTAAAGGGAAACATGCAGATAGTGATAGCAGAAATTCTTTAGCAGGTTGTTAAACTAAACCTTCTTGTTAACTGTCAAAGGGTAAGATTGGGACATCCATAACCTTTAAGAAAAGGGTCAAACCCATGTGGCCATGGTCCCTACACGTCTCAAAAGTCGGTGAAGAAGATAATTAGATTGTCAAAAAATTAAAATAAGAATATAAATGCCTCCAAAAACGAGATAATAAATTGGTAACTCCATGATTCATCTCATCTGAGGCTGGTAAAATTCTTGTTACCAACCCTTGCTCTCACAGATGGATTAAATCAAAACTTCAGAACAACATCTCTGAGACAAAGGTATTCAGAGCAAAAGAATTCGCAATGAAAAGAATTTGGGTGACCATGAAGAACAAAATGCCAATCTTAGGGATTACTCGATGGAATTAAAGAAAAAAATAAGGATACAACTGTGAAGATTCAAGTTGAAACAAACGCTGATTTAACCCTGAAATCAAGGGTTTTCAAACGGATCTATATTTGTATTGGTGCATTCAAAAAAGGTTACAGAGAAGGAAGAAGGGAAAAATCTAAGTTTGGACGGGGCTTTTATCAAAGGACCATATATTGGTCAATTATTAATTGTTGTTGGTGTGGATAGCAATACTTGGGTGTATCCAGTTGCTTACGCGGTAGTTGAAGCTTAGTGCAAGAGTTCATGGTTATGGTTCCTTACCAATCTAGCAGATGACTTTGATTTGCAACCCAATTCAAACTACACCTTCATCTCAAACAGATAAAAGGTATAACCATGGTTTGCCTCTTTAGTTTT
Organism: Chrysanthemum makinoi; assembly: GCA_910596185.1. Taxonomy (NCBI): domain Eukaryota; kingdom Viridiplantae; phylum Streptophyta; class Magnoliopsida; order Asterales; family Asteraceae; genus Chrysanthemum; species Chrysanthemum makinoi. Next base: position 329,568,582 of record OU343225.1, on the reverse strand, counting down.
GTACATTATTAAACTCTCATTCATATCTTATGTTTATTGACACAAGGGATAATACCAGCCATTGCATAACTATTTCCTGCTGCTGAATGCAGATTCTGTGTGACACACATATATGACAAGATGAAATAGTTATTCAGTGGAAAAATTTACAAGGATCTTCTTCAGAAGTGTGCTACAGGATCAACAATGGTTTACTTTAATAGAATAATGGAGGAACTCAAATCAGTGGACCCTAAAGCTTATGACTGGTTAAGAAAGATACTACCATCATCATGGTCAAGCTCACATTTTTCAGGTATAATATAAACATACTATGTATTTCATCAGCAACATTAAAAAGCTGAAAATTGATGTTGGCACTTTATTTAATATACAAGGAGAGCTAAATGTGACACCCTTTTAAACTTATGTGAAGCTTTTAATAGCAAGTTTGTGGATGGCAAAGATCAACCAATCAACGGTTTTTAGGAATACATTAGGGAGTATCTTATGAAGAGAATTGTCAGTGTGCAGCGAGTAATAGACAGATCTGAAGGTCCCTTAACCACAACAACATTTGCAATTTTTAGAAACATCAAGCAAGAAGAAAATCATTGTACTGTTATATGGAAATTGGGGGAGGGGGACACATACCAGTGTAAAGGACCTTGGAATGACCAATGTGGTGAGAATATGACAACAAGGGTATGCACATGTAGGAGATGGGAGCTAACTGGTATTCCATATAAACATGTTCTTGCGGCTATTTACAACATGTCATCAAATGGCAAAAGAGGTTGGGATACTAGAGGATTGGGTGGCCCAATGTTATTGGTTAATGACTTGGCAAGAGATGTATCGGTACAAGATTGAAGGAGTTGTTGCTCCTACCTTTTGGCCTAAATGCAGTATCCCTAGCACCCTAAAGCCACCTCACCATCATGTTCCCATTGGTAGATCAAGGAAGAAGAGAAGAATGCAAAAGGATGAGATTAATGAAGAATTTGGTGAAAAATAGGAAGATGTCAAAGAAGGGCAGTACAATAAAATTTGGTGCATATGGTGGGGTGGGTCATAATAAGAGAGCTTGTACAGTCCAAAGAGACAACCAAGTGAGTGGGAAAAAGAAGAATGGTAGTGGATCAAGAAAGGAAGGAGTACCACATGAGGTATTAGGAAACACTACTCAGCCAGTGGGATCACAAGAAACAGAGGTATCAGCATGTACAAGTCAGCCAGTTGGAACACAAGCAAGTGAGGTATCAACAGGGGCAACTCAGCCAGTGGGATCACAATCAACAGTGGAGGTGAAGGTCAAGGGAAGAAGAGGTTCAAGAGACCAAGCAAGATTGGAATGCAACCCAAGTGAGTCAACACCGTTGTGATTGTGCAATAAACTAATTTGGTTCTTTGTTTGTGTGTTTTAAGACTGTGTGTATCGATTATGTCTATTTGTGAGTTTTTGCCTTGTAGACAATTAATGTACGGTATTAATATTGGTTGATTAGGAATGCTATTTGTTTTCATTTGGGTTTACCATGGTCTTTGTCAAATTTATGAAATTTATTGACTATTTGCCGCACAAGTCAAAGTTGCTGCATAATGATTCAGCAAAGGGCCAACTTTGTGAATATTGATTCATCAACCAAAACAACAATTTGCTGCATAATGTTGCACAATTCAAAGACGTTTTTCTTTGACATCACCATATAATTCATACAAGTTAAATATTTTCAATGACCCAAAATTAATATTAACTATAGTAAGTCAAATTTGTTCAGCAACCAAAAACCCAGTTTGCTGCATAGTGATTCAACAACCAAATTAAAGGAGCAATGTTGACTATCACAAGTCAAAGTAGATACATGTTAATGTTTTTCATCAAGAACAAAACATTAGCAATAATCCATAGTTCCATACCAACTACATTGTTTATTTAAAATAACAACAAGCAAGTACAATGATCCCACTATTATATCATAAACATCAAATTTTTATTAACATAAAAAGGTCAACATAAACCAGGGATGACTTTATTCCCTGAAATCAAGCATACCCACAGTACAACACCATAGTTTCATACCAAACTAAAAAAACTTAAAAACAACTAAAACAATGACCCAACTTAAGACAAGATATTTCTTGAGCTTCTTCACTTGCGCATCCTTCTCCCTCATCAACATCAACTGCTCATCCAGATCTTCTTCCAACTCATTCCTCGCCCTCAAGAGGCCAAGAATCAATCCACTGCTCGAAATACATTAGGGGATCTGTCCACCCAATAAAACCACATGCAAGACAACAATAGAACCGTCGGCTTAGGTTCCTGTTAGTCCAAGATGTTTTGATTCTTGTCGTTTTGCTACACATACAAATGACAACCATGCTTTGACTGGAAAATGTGTAAAAAAAATTGTATGGGAATGTGTGATGAGGAAATTCTTATTAAAAAGGGTAAAAAATAACTCAAGTTGAAAATTTAGTCCTTAAAGCAACAGTGTCATACAATCATCAATTATGTTGAGTAACAAACATGTGGACATATTAACCATGAAAAATGAAATGACCTGACTATCCTCATGGACGAGAATACTAACGGCCATTAGCAAATAGTGCTTCTCGGTGGATGTTTTGCAAAAAAACGTAAACATTAATGGCTGTTTTGCAACAAATTCGTCTTAGGGTATTCCTTGCGTTTTCGAGAAACATTAAGGACAGAATTTGCAATTTACCCTTTTAAATAAAATGAGTGACTATGATTGTCGTATTTGATCATTCACTTTTTGTCATCTTTGTTGAACCAAACTCTTGGATGTATTAACGTGTGACATGTTTTAAGCATAACACGAAAACCATTTATAACGTGTTAGTTAGTTTGTTTTTTTTTAGACTTGATGAATGACCATTTTCCAGTATGGAAAGAAGAGTTTACATATATAAGAACAAGCTAAGCACCAACAAATGAAACGTTTCATTTGTGAGTGGTCTATGCTTCAATTCCAAGGTGTTGTTGATTCTATAACAAGGTATGATGGATCGTTAAAATTTCCCTTAGATAGACTTTAAATTTTGATAACGCAAATACAATTTGCTGTCGTTTCATTAATTAGGATTCTATGTGGTGCAAGGATGGAGTAACTATATAAAGCCTTGGCGCCTTGCGGATTTGATGTTGTGAACGATAACCGAGTCAATGTCTCGGAAAGGTATAGTGGGTCGGAATCAAAAGGATCCATTTTACACAACCACATTAAGAAACGAAACGCCAAGATTTAAGAGGACTAGGAGAAGTACAACATTTAAGATTTAATATTTTATATAAATCGATCATCGCCTTTTTTTATAAGCTTAATAGCTACTGTAAAAGACTAAGTTATTCATTGAATAAGTTTTAATTCTCTATTCAAGTAAAAAAATTAACATCATAGATTAATTTGCAATTTTGCATACTTGGAATTGTGGATTTCGTAAAGTGTGGCATATAAGAAGCATTTAATTGAATTTAATATGAAAACCTAAGAGTTACCAAGGTATCTCAACTTTAAAAAGCAACATTTAGCAGGTTATTTGTATGTCACAATCTCTTGCAAACATTTGAAAAGTATTTACAAATGGCTCTTAGCAACCCTCCTTCTTTCATCAAGATCTTGCATGATCATGATGCTCCTTACTTGGTATGTATTTAATTATCATACGTACTTACACACACTATATGTATGTGCTGCTATGTGATTTTTTTGTTAGTGAAATTCATTTTGTTTTGTAGGCATTGCCACATGATTTTGTCACGAAGTACATGCCGGACAAGATCCCTGAAGAAGTAGTGATTAGGTCAGCAACTGGAGGGTTTTTGTGGAATGTAAAAATGAAGAAAATCGGCGAAAGTGTTTGTTTTGACAAGGGTCGGAGACTTGGAGTAAGGTTGTTGAAGATGCTCAGTTTGGTTATGAGGATATTCTTGTGTTGTGGTATGTTGGTGAATCCACTTTTAAAATGTGGATTTATGGTCCATATAATGGATGTGAAAAGATTTTGCTACCACAATCAAAGCATGTTAAACTTGAAGATGATGTCGTTGCTGATGTTGATGTTAATGATGATGTTGATGATGTGCTTGGTGACGATGATGTTGTTGGGATTGGTAATGATGAATATCCGTTCTGTCTAATGACTATAACAGCTTGCAATTGGCTCCCTGTGTTTGTAAGATTTCTAATCGCATTATTCATTAATTATATTATGTTTTGTTGAGTTTATAATACATGAATAACAATAAAACATGTAGACACCACAGAGTACACAGCGGAAGACTTAAGATCATAACAAATAAATAATTAACTGAATTAAAAGCGTAACATACCTCTTGCGAATGTCAGATCTCTTGAACAAAACAGAAGAAGTGGTTTAAAGAGTTGTCCCTTACCGTTTTACAACTCAAACCAATTAGGTGTAAGAATAATGTCTTACTACCACAGTTTTGTACACACGAATTAACCAACGAATCAAGCGATTGCTAGATCTAACACAAGTCCTTGTTTTATGAAAAAAAACAAAACCAAAACACAAGTCCTAGCCTCTGTATATATAGTGGATACAAACCTTTGGGAACAAGTTAGGGTTTGGGCTTGTGAAGCCCCCCTATGGCCGGCCACTATAGAGCCCCAAAGGGTTTCCCAAATCTTTTCCATTTTAAGATTTTACACTACAAGTCCTTCTCTTTATAGTTAACGGTCGTTAGTCATTTTCCGTTAAATACTTAACGGTCGTTAAATGGACTTTATGTGCAATAATTAATCGTAAACATTAACATTAATTATTTAACTTTAATTCTCATTCGCTAATGTGTGCAATCCCGTGGTCACGAGTTCGAATCCGGACATTTACGTATTTGTAAATATATACATTTCCAACAGCTCCCACTTGGATATGTTTACAAAACGTGAAATGACATTGGTTAGCGTCTAGCAACACGCCAATGCCCCCGGTACAACTCGTGTATGGTTTTCTGAAGAAAAAAAAAGTTTCGATGATTCATCATCATATTCATCCTTTTGTTTCTAATACCATGTTAATAAGAATATGGATCTCACTCATTTCTTAATTAACTATTATGTTTCTCGCTTTATGTGATTGATTAAGATTACCAATTCTTCTGAACAAATTCCAGAAGACCTTGGGCATGGCCATGCAAACATCTTAACAACCCTACGAGGGGCCCAGTAGTATTATACTTCCAAATAAATTTGAAGGAAACAAATCCTATTTTGACTACAAGCAGAATTCATAGATTTCGCGACACTTCTGAAAACAACCCTTATAACTACCGTTCATTATAGCGTTAGATTGTTTCACAAAAATGCACTACATCCATGACATATCTCTGGTATCTCAAGTCAGAGGATAAATATTCATGATATACTTAATGACTAAGATCCATAAAGTATTATCATGCGGGTGGGATAAGTCCTATACTCAATTCATTGAATATCATCTGAAATTAGTCATGCTACGCATCAATATACTTTCAAGTATATTCTAACTAATACTCAGATTTGTCTGAATTCAACATCATTCCCATGTTATTGATTGACAACGAACTATTTAGAATAACTTAAGTTATTCAAGGATTTAAACATGTAAATATAGGATAACATCATAATAAATGAATAATAAACATAACAAAATACTTTATTTCATTTCAACAATAATGCTTACAATATCCTTTATCTAAAATACTTAGTCACAGATGGGCATGAAACTACTAGCTAAACGAAGTCCAAACTTATCGGACAAATGATTAAGTTTTTCACCAGTTAAGACCTTCGTTAAAGGATCATTAGGTTATCATCTGTGTAAACTTTGAGCAACTCAATTTCACCTATCTCGACTTGTTCTCGAACATAGTGATATTGTCTAGGATAGTGTCTGGTGCCCTTCATGACTCCGGGTTCATGGGCAAAAGTAATTGCAGCAGAATTGTCACAATATACTTTAATAGGATTTTCAATCGACGGCATAACACCAAGCCCGAAACAAACTTCCTTATCCAAACAGCTTCCATGGCAGCCTCAGACACCGCTATGTACTCACTTTCTGTAGCAGACATCGCAAGTGTTGTCTGTTTCTTGCTCTTCCAATCCACAGTACCTCCATTGATGACAAATATGTAACCCGTCTGAGACTTCGTATCATCTTTGTCACACTTCGGGATGCATCACAGTAACTGTAACAGAGTTCCTTCAGATTTCCCATACACTATGAACATATCTCTTGTAGCCCTAAGGTACTTGAGAATATGCTTAACAGAAGTCCAGTGAATTTCACCCGGATTCTGTTGATACCGACTGGTCAAGTTTTGAGCAAACGCCACATCAGGCCTTGTGCATCGCACCGCATACATGATAGATCCTACAACCGAAGCATAAGGAACTTTCTTCATACGCGCCACCTCTGCAGGTGTTGAAGCACAACCTTGGTTGCTCAAACCATGATTTACTTGCATTGGCAAAAATCCCTTCTTGGAATTTTGCATATTGAATCTCTTCAATATTTTGTCAATGTAAGCACTTTGGCTTAAACCAATTAGCCGCCTTGATCTATCCACAGATCTTGATTCCGAGTATGTATGCTGCTTCCCCTAAGTCCTTCATTGAGAAACATTTACCAAGATAGGCTTTCACCTCATTCAGACTTGGTATATGATTTCCCATGATTAATATGTCAGCGACATATAGAACAAGGAAAGTAACATGACTCCCACTAGCTTAGTGATATACACATGGCTCATCAAGATTCTGAGTAAATCCAAAACTTTTGATTTCTCCATCAAATCTTTTATTCCATTGCCTTGATGCTTGCTTCAGTCCATAAATGGACCTCTTAAGCTTGCATACACGGTTAGGAAATAATGGATTCACAAACCCCTCCGGTTGTGCCATATAGATGTCTTCATCTAGACGACCATTCAGAAAAGCGGTTTTGACATCCATTTGCCAAATCTCATAGTCATAGTGTGCAACTATAGCTATGAGAATCCTAATAGCTCTTATGTCTGCTACAGGAGAGAATGTCTCCTCGTAATCAATGTCATAGGTTTGAGTAAAAACTTTCGCCACCAGACGAGCCTTATAGGTGTGTACATTGCCATCCATGTCAGTTTTCTTTTTGAAGATCCACTTACTTCCAACGACTTTAGCATTGGGAGGAAGGTCAACTTCAATCCAGACATCATTATCTTTCATGGATTGCATTTCCCCATTCATAGCAATCTGCCATTTATCCTTTTCAGGATCAGCCATGGCAGCCTTATAGTTGGCATGTTCATTAAGATCCCCAACCATATTTTCCTCCACCTCTACATTAAGACATAGACGGTTAGGTGCACGTATAGTCCTTTCAGACCTACGAATGGGAACAACTTCAGGAGGAACGCCTAAGCTTTCAGGCTCTTCTTGAAGTTGGCTAGTAGTTTCAGAAGGTTTTGTATCTTCTTGATCATATTCCAGATCATATACTCTCCCACTGAGTTCTTGAGATATGAGATTCCTTTCAAGGAAATCTCCATACCTAGCCATTATGACTTTGTTCTCAGCTGGATAGTAAAAGTAGTAACCCATAGTTTCCTTAGGGTATCCTACAAAGATACACTTAACAGAGCTGGCTTGGAGCTTATCAGGTATGTCACGTTTAACAAACGCCTCACATCCCCAGACCTTTAAGTAAGAAAAGTTGTGAGCTTTTCCTGTCCATATTTCATATGGAGTTTTAACAACCTTCTTTGTTGGAACCATATTCAAAATGCGAATAGCAGGTTCAAGGGCATAATCCCAAAAAGTAAAAGGAATAGTCGTAAGTTCAAACATTGATCGTACCATGTCAAGTAAAGTACGATTTATCCTTTCAGATACACCATTTTGTTGTGGAGTATAAGGAGATGTGAGTTCTTTGGATAATTCCACACTCATCAAAGTAATCTTTGAACTCTTGACTTATATACTCACCACCTCTATCGGATCGAAGAGCTTTAATCTTTTTACCGAGTTGTAATTCTACTTCACTTTTGAAAACCTTAAATGTTTCAAAGACTTCATGTTTATGTTTAAGTAAATAAACATAACCATAACGACTGAAATCATCCGTAAAGGTTAAGAAGTAGGAAGCACCACGTTTTGACACATGTCTAAGTGGACCACACACATCAGTGTGTATCAATCCAAGTAGATCAGAAGCCCTTTCCACTAGTGGTGAAAAAGGTTTCCTTGTCATCTTCCCAGCTATGCAGGACTCGCATTTGTCAAATGATTCATCATTGACCGTTTGTAAAAGCCCATCGTGTTGCAGCTTTTCCATGCATTTCTTGCCTATATGGGCAAGGCGACAATGCCAAAGATAAGAAGAGTCACAGTTCAACTTGCTCTTCTTATTGCTAATGCTATACAACGAATTATTTTCATTGGATACACAACCATCCATATCAATTTCAAACACACCAAGCATAGGAATTGCATTAAAGTAAAAAACATTATTTAAAGAAACTAAAATTCCATAATTGGTAAAAGTGTGCACAAAACCAATATCTTTTAACAAATAAATTGAAATAACACCCCTAACAATAGAGGGTGCATAATGACAATTATTTAGTTCTAAAATTAAGCCCGAAGGCAACACTAAATCAAAAGTCCCTATGGCTTCGACAACTGCACGCTTTCCATTTCCAACGCACAAGTATCTCTCTCCACATGTCAGCTTCCTTGCTCCTCTAAGTCCCTGCGATGTATTACAGATGTGAGTACCACATTCTGTATCATATATCCAGGAATTTTGCTTATGAGGAAAAGAAAATAATTCAAACATAAAAATACCTGATGAGCTAGGCACCATCTTATTTTTATTATGAAGGCACTCATTCAGATAAACTGGACAGTTCCGCTTCCAGTGGCCTGGTGAGTTGCAGTGGTGGCAAGTTAAATCCTTCTTAGGATTCTCCTTTTTCTTTGCAGGGTTCTTCTTAGGAGCTGGTGGGATGACAACTTGTTTCCCCTTTCCTTTTCCTTTCCCTTTCTTATCTGCTTGCGGCTTTGGCTTATTCACCCTACCACCCTGTATTGCTAGTACAGCAGGTGTAGGAGCCTTCTTTGGCAATCTCTTCTCGAAGTCTACAAGCATTGCATGTAACTCATTCACTGTCTTCCCCGTGCAATGCATGTTAAAATTTCGGAAAAAATCACCAAATCGTTCCTGATTAAGGGAGTGATTGATGAGGCCGACACATACATCATTCGAGTAACCACAGCCGAGCATCTCCAATTGGTCCAAGTGATGTTTCATCTCGAGGACGTGGTCGGAGACAGATTTGCCAACCTCCTGCTTGCAGCTATGAACCTTTTCAATCAATTCATACAGTTCAGCTACAAGTGGCTTCTCAAACATACGTTTGAGTTCATCTAGCATGCTCATAGGCGGATAGTGCTCAAATTGTTTTTGCAATTGAGCAGACATCCCCGAAAGCATTAGACACGCCACATCATTGTGCTTCTCATATTCAACACGATATGCCTCTAATTCAAGAGCAGTAGCCGTGTCGAGAGGAGCATCAGGCAGAGGTGTAGTCAAAATTTCAAGTCGTTTGGCAACACGAAGGATGATCCTAAGTGCACGATGCTAATCGTTGAAATTAGGGCCAGTCAGCTTGTCTCTTCCAATCATATCTTTGAAAGCAGAACTCATTAAGCTCATAGTGTTTTCAGGTTGATGAGCCATCTACAGAAAAAGTTCAAAAACCATAATTAGTATTTTGATAATTTTCCTTTTCAATAAACAATTAAATACCCAAGGTTCATATTCATATAACCAATTAATTATTATTGAAAACTAGGATCCAAATTGTCATAATCTCATCCGCGTCAGTTGATCTGCTTGTAATGAACCTTATACAAAATGGTAGAGCTTTTGCTCAATTGCCAATTTCAATTTCAATTCCTAGATTTATGGGATTTACATATAGCCAATTTCAATTGCCATGTAAACATGTTTTATCCCATCTTATGCCTTGAGTTTTCAGTTTTCACCGCCTAACTCAATTAAGTTGTCCAACTTAAGAAACTGCAAAATCATCCATGCCCGTTCTCACGTCACGTGGATATTTTACCCTTTGATTACGATCTAAGTCACGTTCTCACGCAAATAAAAGGTAATCTTAGGTGTTTCCGTTTCGTTGGATGGCATATAACTTAAATTAAGGTTAATAATTTTTGATGTTAAATCAAATATGTACAAAGATGTCATGCATTCATCTTCGTAGCATAGTTTTTATTAAAACATTTATATGCTTGTTTTAATGATTTAAGCTTTTCATCATCAAACTTTAATCGAGGTATTGGATAACCAATTAAAGAATCACCTTAATTACCACTATATCCTACTACTGCATGAGTCATGAGACCCAAGTTATTCGGATAATTACCACAAAAGTGGCGCGTAGAAATTAAAGTAATTCACCCTTAAGATTTTATGCACACATATAGGAATACTTGGTAGCTCCATTAAGACGCACAAACGAGCGGAGAATTAGGTCAACGCGAAGCATATTACATACCCTTATCTTTAAGGTCACAATTTAATGCGTACCAACCTTATACCCATCACACAGTTTGTCATTAATAGGTGAGCCGTTCTAACTATTTTGTGCAAAAAATCAATCAATTAAACGATTATGATTACTATGCTTAAAAATACATGTTTCACCATTGTTTATGTCAGTTTATTTTTCTTATAAAAATACCCTTGTTACACATAACAAACAAGCAAATTTTTAAAAAATAAACAAATAAACAATGAATGCATAACAAATAATAAGTCATGCATATCAAATAGCCACATGCAAACCTTTTTGATAAATCATATTAATAATCAATTCTAGATCTGTCAATATGTATATATTTCATTAAGAATTTCACCCGTTTTCAGCTATGTACAAGGTGAGCCACATGCATCGATTCATCGATTGCGTAAGTCAAAATTAAACATATACCACATAGCACATAATTGATTAATTAATAATTATTGAGGTCTTCCCCAATTTAAGATCTATCATAATATTTAGTATATATCACTTAACCAAGTAGAACATACAATAAAAACA
>OU343225.1:329402433-329557363 GCA_910596185.1 Chrysanthemum makinoi | reverse complement strand
GTGTCAAAAGCATTAGTGAAGGATGCTAAAGGTGTCTGAGAGAGGCATTAGTGAAGGGTGCTTAGCGTTGTGTCAAAGGCATTAGTGAAGGATGCGAAGAATCAAATCAAGTTGCATTTGGGAAGCCTGGAGTGCAAGTATGTCGATGAGGTGCATGGTTATACATATAAGTATTGTTTATTTCCAAGGATGGTGATATCCTTGATGAGATTGTTGCTGGAGAAAGATCTCCTTGATTATATAGGTGTTGTGTTGTGAAGGGTAGTAGTTCCTCCATAATAATGGAACTAGGTGCTTAGCCTAATTACCTAATAAGAAATGGCGGCGTTGTGATAGGATTAGTTCTCTAAGGTGTGAAAGAACTAGATTGGTTAGCCTAGCAGTATAAAAGGGTAAATTGTGTTAGGTGTGGTTCCTTGGTGTGAAAGAACTTCGGCTTTGTGCAGGAGAAAAAGGTTAGCGGCGTTGTGAAACCTTCTCACGCCAAGGAGTTGGTGTAGTGTTCTGAACTCTCGAGTAGGTGACTCGAGAGAATGGAGTAGGGAAAAGGAAGGTGTCCTTGTAGCGAACCACTATAAATAACTTGGTGGTGATGTGCTTCTTACTCTTTATATTTCATTACTGCGTTTATATATCTATATATCAGCGTCCATAAACAATCAAATAGATTGACATAAGTCGATCTAAATATTTAAAGGAAGTTTTAAATTGGTAAAACTATTCAACCACCTAGTTTTCCACAATTGGCATGGGCTGGTTACCAAGTTTCTTAGGTATGTTGTACTTTAAAAACTTGATACGGTCGTGTATGTTTGAAAACTACAAGAAGGATTTTCAAGTCATGTTTTAAAATCATTATAATGTTTATTGTTGGACAATGATAGAATGTTCTAACATTTTCCTTGCAAAGTATTCTCCATACGGATTTGGGCATCTAAGAAGATCATGAAGAATTTCTCTAAATATTTCTTTCCCTAAAAAGAATATTTAGCAATGGATTGGGGTATTTTAAAAGCTCATGAAGTTTTTTAGCGTCCATGGTTTCTAAAACCATCACAAGGGAATATTGCAAGGTATGTTCTCTTAGTTACAATTGGTTGGTAAAAGCGTGCTAATTGCTTGAGGATAAAATGGTGATATATGTTTCTCTCTTATAATAAGCATAATATGAAAAGTGTTTTGTTGATTTTTTTTTCTTAAAAGTTTTGTTGTTAGATATCTTGTTAATCAAGCTTAAAAAGTAAAATGGGTAATATAACTTCACTAAAAAGTCTAAAGGTTAAACCTTTTAGTGAGGGTCAAAACATACATTTTTATTCCGTGTTCGAATCGCGGATCCCTCGATTGACCTTTGGACGGATCCTCAAGCGAGATCCGTGGGATCAAGTAGTGCTGAGAGGCTGATTTTGTCTGCAATTTCAAAATTCATAACTTTTAACTTCCGTAAGATCGTTAGAAGTAAATTTTCACCTATCGTTTTAAAGGTATTTGAGTCTAATTTCATTTAAAAATAATTTCATAAACTAATTCAAAACAATAATTTATAGAATCATTGATTTATAATAGAAAATCATTTTTCGGTCATAACTTTTGCACAAACTTTTGATATAATTGGCCGGATGTTTCGCTTTTGAATAACAATGTGTCCTCTATTGAAATTAAGGTTTTGATCATATTTATAAATATAAAAGAAACTAATCAAGCTTGGTATACATGTTTATATTTAACACAAAGCGATGAAAAGAACTTTTGTATGCTATGCTAAATGATAAATTGTCTTCGTTGCATTACTTGATTATTTGCTTATCTCAAATAGCTTTTTTGCTTGTTTGATTGAATAGCATATGTGGTTTCCTTACCTTGTTATTCATTTATTCTACAAATCAATTCTATTTGAAGGAGTGTTTGGGATAACATCTAGTTATGTCAAAATGTTAGTTTAGATATTTAGATAAGTCATATAGGTTGAAAAATGTTTAAAACATATAATAAATGGATTTTTGATTGAGTTTGTCATATATGCTTATATGATTTCCTTTGTTCTTGTATCATTTTCTAAAAACAACAAGAATGTACATTGGATCATAACCTACACTTGTGTTGATGATGTACTCTCCCATTTTCCTTTTCATGATGGCTCTCCAAGCTTCATAGTAGGATTGACAACTTGATTATTTCATCCGATGTACTCAAGTAAATTATTTTAAAGCATAAATATAATTGTTCATATCAGAACCAAACTAAAGCTTTCAACAACATATGTTGAACTAGCTCATCCAACCATTTTTTGTGTTGTTTACCATATGGACAACTTTTACCAACTTATTTTTAACGGCTTTCGCCGTGCGTCACCTTATTTGTCTCGAAGTAATATTAAGCGAAGCAAAGTATCATCATTGTTACACTCATAGGCCATTGTAGGAATATAAATTTTCTAACTTGAGGAATGAATAATGGAGAACTTATTACACTAGAAACTCAATTTGACCTAACGGTTGAATTGCTTCCTTGATAGAATTTGGGTATGTGGAATCACACCGTAAAATGGTAGGTGTTTAGCGTAATTGAGCATACCGCTAATAACAGTCTCATATTCATTCTCTCACTTGGGAAATTTATACTCCTACGTGTTCCTAAAGTAAGTTTACAATGGAAATACTTTGCATTGTCTTAGGATTACTAATCAAACAAGTTGTAAAATAAAATTTTCTTTTAGTTAATCACAACCACTTACTCATCATGATTATCTTGCTTTGATTGAGAAGAGCTACATGACTTCATGGACGAAGTTCATTGTATGCTAATCACCATCCGTAATGACTATACATAGTTCATTGCTTCCGTTGGCCAAAGCAACCCTATTGTCTTGAACACCATCATCTACTTTGCATGCATTGTTAATACAAATGATTTACTAATCTAGATCGTAAATAGGTTTTGAGTTTCTTGAATAGTGCTTGTTAAGTTTGATAAACCTCTTTGTTATTTGTGAGCTCAATCGAGTTGATATATTAGTGTTAGAACCTCTTAAACTTGAAATATGATGCATTTTCAAAGTCATTTTACCTTTTGTAAGGTGCTTAGCAAGATAGGCAGTTCAAAATTTGTGCTTGTGGATCCTACTCTTAGGGAGGCCGTGGGTCGACACAACGAAAATGCAATTGCAATCATTGTATTTCAATCATGTATAGAACACCTCACCTGCTATTAAACATAGTGTCTTAAGGCAAATTAAGTCCTTATCAAGTTAAGTGGATCACTTACCTTTCTCACTTCACTAGATCACACTCTAAGGCGGCTTGTAGATCTATCATTTTCACTTTAATCCATTCTCTTCCCGGCTCTATGATCCTTTCATCATTCTCACTGATCCCCATATTTAGAAATCTTTCGATTATGGCAAAATTGATCATAAATCATCCTTACTTCAAAATTGATCAAATTCTAGTTTTCCTCACGAAAGTCTCTGGGATATTTTCAAAACACTATCCTAAGACACAACTTGATCTCTAGGATCATTTTCTTCAATTGACACTCTAAATCTTTACTGTCATCCTTGCTCATCCATTGGTACTCTTTGAAGTTCCAAATCCTTCCATAAATAACAATCATTAGCTACATCATTCATTACTTTCAAGTACTCAAACCTTTCATTTTAAAAACCATAGGAGGAATTTGAAACACTCAAGATGATATAGGTCTTAGATCTTAGAAACATCATTTCTACTCTTTCATGCTAGCTGGGATCCCTAGGATTAGCCTAGGCGGATCCCTGCTTAGGAAGAACAGTGGGATCGGATGACAGGATTATGTCTAACATTGCTAAAACAATCATTTCAACTCATCTTCCTAACTCAAACATTCCATCTCATCTTAAATGAGTTCCTAGATCAGTGAAACTCTGAACCTCAACCTTGTGCATGCTATATCACATTCCAAAAGATATTAGAGACTTAAGTCTTGGATACTTGCTAAATCGCCTTTATAAGTCATCTTCCTAGAATCCCTAAGTCATCAAACACAACATAATTCTCAGCATTTAGAAACCTTTTCCTTAGTTATTTCATCATGAGGACTCTCCTAGTAACTAACTCATCAACCAAGAACCACCAAACTTGCTTTGTTTGTACCAAATTTTCCTCAACGAATCATCTCGGTTAAACCACAAATGGTAGGACTTCCATCCACCAAATCATCATCCGGAAGATAATAGTGCTAGAATCTCACCTCAACAAACCAATCAACAATTGCCAAGGAGCGGCAATTAGCATTAAACCTCATAGGTTAAGAGAAAGGGATCATCGAGCTCTAAACCAAATGTACCTAGTTCTAGCAAAACGTCTAAACCTTCATTTCTAGAGCATGGACTACATTCCTTTGCAGAACCTATTCATTAAGAGCATTCCAGGAACTTCTCATTCACCCTTCTTCGTTAAAATAGGAACCACCTACATCACCAACTAGCCCATCATAGGAGAACAACAACTTGATGATCATATGGAAGAGTTCCATTACCACCCTCATTTTAGAACCTCTCCTGCTTCTCAAAATGAAGACTCGACATAGCGTTGACCCCTCCGAAACATCCATTTCCCTGGGGGCTTAAAGCAAGAATACTTGCCCAAATTGTCTAAAATCTCAAGGACTTGTTCAAGAAGTACGAAATGAGATACATTTCATGTTTAATCATCTTCTTGCAAAATTGGATCAATACAACAAGTCCACTTATCCCTAGACTTAAGTACATTGTCACATTCTAAGTCCATGCAATGAGATTAGCATTAGTAGTGGTGTATGGCTATTTCATTCTCTTAGTTTTAGAGATTTGGTGGTGTATCTCTTGTTTTATTGAATGAATACTTATATGCTATGATTATTTTGTGTTGTGCTTGATATATTGTACATATATCTCATTTTCTCAAATAGCAATGCTTGACATTTCTTCTTCTTGAATACTTGTCAGCAGAATGGTAGGATCCGCCGAGATAACTAGGCGGATCCTCTCTTGAGGGCGTGGGATCCGTGTTACATGGCACAAATTCATATTAACTTGAGTCTCTTTGAGAAATTATACTATACTCTCTTGTTTTCTAACATTTGTTTTGTAGTTATTCAAAATACACATGAAGATATTGACACCATAAAGCTAGGGGAGCTTTGTGTCAAACAACATTGCAAAATCATTTGCAACTTAATATAATTTTGGATTACACTTCATGACACCCCATTGCAACATTGCAATATTCAAGGGGAACACGTTCTGCGTCACTTAGGCGAACCATTTGCAAACTTAGTTGCAAACACAATTAGGTTATTTTACGCTATGTCCTTGGCGCCCATACATAGGGATGGACTCGTCAGGGGGTTAAAACGAGTACCATTCCCGTCACTTGCTCTCTTTACATTTTTACATTTTTTTTATAAAAATTGTGTTAGTTTCTTTTAACACTTTTGCGACAAAAGCGGGGAGAAAGAAAGTAAAAACAAATT
This sequence comes from Chrysanthemum makinoi, assembly GCA_910596185.1. NCBI lineage: Eukaryota > Viridiplantae > Streptophyta > Magnoliopsida > Asterales > Asteraceae > Chrysanthemum > Chrysanthemum makinoi. The sequence continues at coordinate 329,551,873 of OU343225.1, read as the reverse complement.
CAAATTTTCACAATTTTAGCTTTTTCCGCTTAAAAATATGTTTATGTTTTGTCATCAAAAAAAGGGAGATTGTTAATACAAATAAGCGTAAACGTTTATTTATATTTCTTCTAATGTTTTAATGATAACAAAAGTAAAATCATTTTAACGAAACAAATAGAATACGTAAATAGTTTGAGTAAATAGTTTTCTAACACACTTTCACATAAAACACTAAAACAAGTATAAGTGATTTTATGATTTAGATACATATGTACAACAACTAGTGTTTACATATTGGGTTAAACATATACTTAAACTAAGTATACTAAAATGGGTAAAAACTAAGTGTATGCTAAATGGGGTAAATACAAGTATATACTAAATGGGTAAAATACTAGCAAATGGTTTTGACCCACAACCCATGGTTTTATATATACCACTTAACCAAGTTCATTGTATCTAGGAAAAAAACCATGGATCAACCCGCAACCCATGACCATGACCCATAACCAAAAATACACATGGGCAAGAGGGGACCACGGATCCCTAGCTTTGTGCTAGCGGGATCCACTTGTGGTAGGGATCAAAGTATGGGAGAAGAATTTTCTCTATAAATGAGAGCCATTTCTTTCTCTCACACATGGTTTTACACATTACTTCCCAAAGTATTCTAACCCTCTAACCTCGGATCTAAGTGATCTATGTAGTTTGTCTTTTGTTTTTGTGTGATCTACTAGGTTCCTCTTAATGGAGAGATCACCACTTCTTGAAGAGTCAAGTCCATAGGTGCCATGCAACCGTCATCATCAAGACTACTAGGTTCTCTTGTTGATAGTTCTTCCTTTCTCCATAGATGTTGGGTTGAAGGCATTAGTGAAGAATGCGAAAGTGTCAAGATGAAAGCATTAGTGAAAGGTGCATCAGTGTCAAAGCATTAGTGAAGAATGCTAAAGGTGTCAAGACGAAGGCATTAATGAAGGGTGCCAAGCGTTAAAAGCATTAGTGAAGGATGCTAAAGGTGTCAAGGCGAAGGAGTTAGTGAAGGGTGCCAAAGCGTTGTGTCAATTAGTGAAGGATGCGAAGAATCAAATCAAGTTGCATTTGGGAAGAATACCTGGAGTCAGTATCATTCGATGAGGGCATTATGTTATACATATAAGTATTTGTTTATTTCAAGGATGGTGATATCCTTGATGGTGTTATGTAACAAGAGAAGATCTCACTTGATATATAGGTGTTGTGTTGTGAAGGGTAGTAGTTCTTCCATAATGGAACTAGGTGCTTAGCCTAGTACCTAATAAAAAGGTAAACGTTGTGATGGGATTAGTTCTCCTAGGTGTGAAAGAACTTCGGTGGTTAGCCTAGCACATATTAAAGATGCGTTATGTTGTTAGGTGTGGTTATGGTGTGAAAAACTTCGGTATTTAGCTTTGTGCGGGAAAAGGTTAGCGGCGTTGTAGAAAACAGCAAATAAGGAGTTGTAAGTGTTCTGAACTCGGTAGAGTGACTTCGAGGAGTGGTAGAGAGCCGAGAAAGGTGTCGCTTTAGGCCAGCAACTATAAATAACTTGTGTTGTGGTGATGTGCTTCTTACTCTTTATATTTCATTACACGTTTATATATTTATCTATCAGCGTCAACATAAACAATCAAATAGATTGACATAAATGATCTAAATATTTAAAGGGAAGTTTTAAATTGGTAAAACTATTCAACCCCCCGCCAGTTTTCAACCTTATAGACAAAATTCACCTCCATCTACCTGAGGACTACATAACCAAACCATATGCCACCGGAGCAATAAAGGTTCATGCATCCAAACACCAACGATGATGGTCGCTCATAACATTTAAGCCGATCTTGGACAAAGTCACGAAATCTGAAGCGTTTTAGATAAATACCATCCGGATACCTTGCGAATCTGGTAAAGCCTTTGACCATGTTATCATTCGTGACTGCGGGCGAGAAGGTCCCGTATGCTAAATCCATGGCCCGGAACCAACTGGAACTCGGACGTGTATTGCCTCGATGTTGGACTATCCTCTTGTTAACAACACCTTGCAGTAACAACTCAAAGACCAATAAGCTATTTCAAACATGAACCCCGATGTCATTTTAATAGTTCTTAGGTTAATTGTCGCACGCCCATGCGGTGCTAAGATCAGTTCACCAAATTCGGTGCTAATCTCGGGACATTATTTTCCGACCGGAGAAAGCATTAGTGGAATCCTCGCCCTACATGCTCCTCAGTGGCATTATGAGCTGCGGCTGACGCTTAACCTGCTCTTGGTACTGTTTTTTCTAAAATGCGGCTCATACTTCGATTGGTCCGCCAAACACCAGTTTTGTTTGTTCTTCTAAAAACGATCCGGCAAACCAACATACGACTGGCTGTTGCGGCTATCCTCTGGTCATTACCTTCTCAAGTAAAACTCTTGTCAAACCTCAATTCTCTATTTAATAACCCGATGGGCCTAACCTTCGTAAACGCGGCCCCCGTTGTTGGCTGGCCCGACCTTCAAGCTTCTTAGTTCGGGCAGATGCACATAACGATGTAGCTATAAAACTCCAACCATTGAGCGCCGAAATGAAATATTCGCGGTCACATATATTTGTGGCCAAACACTTTAGCTTTTTGAAACCTCCACTCAAGAGTTGCGACCATCTTTTTATAACTCCGCAAATTTATAGCTATGAGCTCCCTACGGACCGGTAACGCTCACCATCGGGTCACCCTTTTCGCTCTAACCTCCGGTCGGCGGATAGGAATCGCCGAATTCACGACCAACGGTCTGAAAAAAAAAAATATATTTGGTGTTTCGAATTCCACAGACACCGGCTACAAACCGTCGGATCTGAAGGTTTGCAAATCACGACGATCTACGAGCTCCATCACACTCCGACGACAAAAACAACAGACTTATAACTTTTGAGGCGTGGATGTAGATACTTAATAGCACTCATACCAAAGGTCAAGTACTTCATCCTCTTATACATCTGACCACACACTCCAAAAATTTTCTTAACTTCCAACACCAACAAAACCTTCGTTCGGTCATCGTATCGACATGCTAATAACATGTCCGGTAATAGTCAGCTGACCAAGCATGCTGAACAAAAACAGGCTGATCAAAAATGAGCCGCGACATCCCTATATGCAATCTCCCGCTCATATTATAAGTCCGAACGAACCGTAACACATTGTTACTCGATCAGTGAGTTTTATGTGATCATAACCATTACCTGCAGCTTGTAAGGTGCGGCGCGAACAACCATACATCATCTTGTTTGGTGCTTTAGAAACAGTCGGGGATAGAAAGCCGATAATTACCCAACCCTTTATTATCAATCCCCGGACAGGGTGAACGCTACCGCGGTCGTGGGTTGCCCGGCCGAACAACCCATCACAAAGTACGCGGATGCTGCCCGCGAAACTTACTTCACGACACGTTTGCTCCGGACAAAAACACCGCATAGGCTGCAACACCCATTTGTTGTCGCGTCGAGCAAGACCTTATTCAGCTGATGTATTAACATGATGCTCATATTAAGGAGTTTAATGGTCAAGCCTTCCAATATCACATTTAATGACTTAGTGAATATGAAAGCAACTATATTATACTAATGTTATCAACACGTATGTACAAAATCCGGAGAATATACATCCACGTAATAGAAGGGGGGTGTCACACACTTTGGAAAACTTATTTTCATATATATCAACATATATGTACTACTTCTTATAGAGACATGACACTTTCATTCGTCATACTAAAATAACCTGATGTTCTTATCACTTCTAATGGGCATCAAATTTTATTATACCTCGTGAACTTTTGAGAGTCCATGCATCACAAGAAATAATAGCCTAAGGTCTCATATCTAAAACGTTTTTGTAACAAGCTTGTTAATAAATGAGATGGAGAACTTTTATAAGTTCAATACTACTAATCAAATGTAGTACCATTAAACTTGGGAGGCTATAGCGGTATGATAATACCATTCACTATATCTTATTGGATATTAACCCGACATTTATTATGATGCCCATAAACAACTACTATCTTATACATGTCGTTTGTCAAAATAACTAGTTGCCAATAACTAGCGACAATGAAAATCTTTAAATGATTTGATGATATATTGGATGTTCCAAATAAACTCCAACGTCCATCTTGTTATGCAGTCAATTCAGTCAGTCAAAAGCTTTAGTTACAATGCAAAGGTCATTAAAAGGCTTTTAAATAGTGAAAGATGCTTTGTAAAAACGTCTGCATTCTGGTTATCCTTATTTACTTTTATTAGGGCCACATTTTTTCTCCATTAAAAAGAAAGTACCACATTTTTTCTCCGTTAAAAAGAAAGTAAAAATCCCTTAAGCGTAATAAAAAAAGAGTAGATGATCATGTCATCACTTCTTCATCCTATTTAACATCAAAAAATCTCTTATCATAATATCTCTTGGTAACATACTTTTTTTTGGGACTCATATTTTAAAAAGTGATGTACTATTCCTCCTCTTAGGGAGGGTTTGTACTGAATTCATTTTTGTCTCATTTATTTTGTCTGACAGTTTTTGTGGGTTTATTTGGTATTTTTGGTTTTTAAGCGTTTTACTTATTAAACTTTCCTATTTCAGAATTTTCAGGTTTATTTTTTGATATAAACAAAACTATAAAAATAAAAAATAAATAAAAAAATAAAAAATACGAAAATAAGGAGGGTGGGAATATAAAGAATAGGGGGTAGGAATATCTTGTCCCTTTAAAAAAAATTACAATTTACAACATAGCCTCTCAACAATTTCATTCATTAAACAACCTAATACTTCATTAATAAAGCAAAAAATTTACAATATGAAATAAAAACGTTACGAAATAATAATAATAATAATAATAATAATAATAATAATAATAATAATAATAATAATAATAATAATAATAATAATAATACGACATAAAAAATTACGGAATGAAAAATTTTCTAAAAAGAATCTGAAATAAAAAAATACAATAGATAAAATAAAACTACTGGAGCTTTTGATTTATATTTTTCTTTGATTTTTTCCTTCTCCATTCAATACAATAAGCGTCCTCATCCATCTCCTTGCTAAGACGAAATTTAAACTCTTTCGCGCATTATATGCGGTTTTTTCTTTAGGCATAATGCTTTCAGCGGAAATCGCTTCGTTTGAAGCGAAGCTCGAATGACATAAAGTCCCGAATTAGCTTGGCGAACTTCCCGTTTTCGTCGTGGTTGAATATTTGTTTGTTTCGTGGTTTGTCGGCGGTGTGGTCGTCATCATCGCATCGAATAGCTCACTTGTGGCTTTCCGGGAAGTCTCGGTTAAATCAAGTTGGCCCGTCTCATTTTGCATGGGATTTCAAAATGTCCGCTTCAACGAAGCAAGCGAACACCGCCATGCTCCGTCCATACATTGTTCTAGCCCGTCTCATAAAATCGCATCATTTTCCCCACCCAAATGTTGAGCACATTTGAAAACAGCGTTGAACTTTTGGCAATTTTAAGGTTGGCGGCCTTCGCTAGCAACATATCCTTGTTGCGTGGTTGAAAAATTTTGGATTGAACTTCGTTCATAACCGATACCAAAAGTCTTTTTTGTGAAACTCGGACATTTGGATCTCGAGCAGCAGCGTAACGAGGCAAATGTAGCATTTCTCGGCCGTAGCCGCGTAATGTAGTCGATCGCGTCCGGGATTTCTTTGAATAGGTTCGGGCTCTTTAATTTTTTTTACATAGGTTTACCTCGACTTTTAGGCTTTCGGAGACGTAGCTTCGGGGTCGATTTGAAATGTGGGGATTAGGTTTGCGGTTGGGTTTGTTGTTCGAATTGTGGTGGGTTTTGTTGTACATTTTGGAAATGGCGTTTACATAAAACATTTGTTGTTGTTGAAAAAAGTTGATGGGAGTCATGCCGAGTGGGTTAGAAAGCGGATAAAAGGCAGCGTTAGGTTGGGTTAGATGAAGATCAGCGTTGATTTTGAAAACCAAGTAAGGTTCAAAACTCTCGTTTGGATTTCTTTTTTTTTTTAGAATGGAAGTATATAATTTTGAGTTTGAGTTGTGAAAGTGTGTAAAAGAATTGTGAATGTGGTATTTATAAGGTTTTGAAAAATTAATTTTTTTTAATTACTAGCCGTTTACCACTTTTTTGTAATTTTTTTAAACTAGCCGTTGTGATTTTAAATGAGGGGTGTGTTGTATTTTTTTTTTTTTTTTTTAATTATATTTAAAATAGCCGTTGGACTAGTGGTGTTTTGTGTAAATTTGTTTTGTCCATATGTGCGTTTCTAATTAAGTTATGGTAATAACTTGTGAGGATTAAGAATACTGTATGTTAAGAATCTGTAACAAATCCCAAACACCCATAATTAGAAAAAGGCCAAGGTTTACCAAAATGACACTTTTAAGCAAATCCAAAACAACCAGCAGGAATAAACGGCAAATTACAAACCTCTCTAAACTCGGAAAAGCCGGATCAAGAATACACTTCAGCGATACTGACATTATGAATACATCAATGTCGAAAAATTGATCTGAATTTCTCGACATGAAATCAGAATCATGTGACAGATTGGGAAATAAATTTACCTTGCATGTATATATTAGGAGCATTGAAATTAGATGTATCATGCTTCAATTATGGATCTGCTTTACGGTGTGAACGGATCACGTCAAGGTTTATGTATGATCTTCGATCAAAACATAAAAAACCTCCTTGAATTTTATCATACGTGACATAGGATTGGAATCATCGATAATTAGCAACGACTTAGGTTTAGGTTTTTTGAATAATTGGCGATCATTTAATGATGATGATGATGGCGGCTTACTTTTATTGAATGATTTTAGATTTTGGTTTTCTGAATGAATCGGTTACAACAGGTGATTGAGTGAAGGGATGCGTGATTTTTGGTTTGACTAGGAGAGATTGTCAGATGTCTATGATCATTTGAATTTGGATATAATTAGAGATTAAGGGAGAAAATGAATGATTTTTGAATAACCTACAATTTTTATCAATTATAGCAGCAGAAAATTGGGGTTTTATGAATGATGTTTTACATTGTTTATCGCAAAAACATGGCTGGTCTAATGGTTGGAGTGTTGGTTGTGGTTGTAGAGACCATGGTTCAAATCTACACTTTGTCAATTTTTTTTTGATAAATTCCAGATTTTTTTATAAAAATAGCATGGAATTGATGTAATGACTCATCATTGAGGTGACATTAATCATGCTTAGTCATCATTTCCACCTCATTGTACAACCTTCAAAATCAATTGCAACTCATACTTAGCCTCATATATATATATATATATATATATATATATATATATATATAAAGATTGGATTGGTTTCGTTAACAACAACTCAATTGGTGTTGTTTAAGGTTATATAAATAATAATATTTTTAAATATGAACTCATAATTTCTATAAATATGTGATTTTAACACATACAATTAAGGTAATTGTGTTTTAATAAGGTATGTATTAATATAAAGTGAGTTTATATTTGAAAACATTGTTAATTAAGATAACTTTAAACAATACTCATTGGGTTGTTGTTAACGAGTACCGTTCATGAGTTATTTGATGCCCTAGGCGAAAACAAAAAAAAAGCCCTTACTAAATATAGTAGGCCTTTGGTCACCGAAATTATAACTATTCGTATTAATGGTTGACTTTAACTTGATTCTACGTTGAATTTTAAATATGTTACATGGGTTTTGCCAATCTGTGCCCACTGGGCATCTTTTTAGCTCTATATATAAGGAATGTTGGAGTTAATTTATGGTAATTTTATAGATGAATAAATGTTCATTAAACGCAATTTTTGATTTGAAAGGAAATTTTGTCTTCATTAATTGCGCTCACAGTAGAACAAAAAGTAGATTTGGCTACACCCAATAAGTGTGACGATATACATATAGTCACACATGATTTTTCGAATATGTGTGACTAAATTGTGGCCGTAGAATGCTACTCGATTACGTGACTTTTTAGTCTATTACAACGATGGCAAAAACTTAACATGTGTGACTAATTAGGAATTTTAAAATTTGTTGGATTAAGCATGGTCACACAAAACATTTTTTTGTATATTTGAGTCACATTCAATTAAGCATAAAGTGGCAAAGGTGTTAATAAGTGACCTATATGGTGTTTAAAGTGAAGAAATGTGTATTTTGTGTGACTATTGTTCATCCAATGGCCACATGAATTTTATGTTTGTGTGAAATTCGAAATTTTTAACGTGAGAAATGCATATAATATTGTTGATTCATAGTTTTATAAGTAGAATTGTTTGTGTTGTTGTTGTGTAATAGAAATGAGTGATTCACAATAGCCATTTTAGTGTAGATACACTGAAATTTGTAATCTGATTAAAAACTGTCATTTATATGATATCTTGCAAACAATATGAATTAAAGGTTCCATTTTTAAAACTTTTAATCATGAATTTGTTTCTAATCAGCTAAAGAAACATTTTTATGTAAAAGATCGTAAAAAGAAAACATGAATCAAGCCTTCGATTTGCGGTTTTCATAATTTATAAGTTTTCTCAATTTTTCACCGGAACTAAAATCTTGCAATATTGTACCTTATTTTTACTTTTTAAATTGTAAATCTATTATTAAATGCCAAATTATACATTATACCATCATTAGTTAAACTAAAATGTTTTTGTCATATCACACAATGTACTCGCAAATACTAGATGAAACATCAGATTAACAACGTTCATCTTTCACAATCACAAACACATTTTGTTAAGAGTTAAATTCTAAGCTTGCCTACACCCATAAATAAAATACTTTCATTCAATCTCACAGTACTTAACTAGTTACAATACCCATGCACGCACGGGGGTTTTATTAAAATTTTTATTCTGTATTAATACTGAATAGTGTGTCTTTAAAGGTAATTGCATATAATTATATAGTTATAAGTTTCGAATTGTTACGAAGTTTACATAAATCAAATTTGTTTTAATATTTTAGTTCAGTATATACACATTTAAAAATTTGTCCATGAAAATTGTGATAAATACAATTAATAACTTATGCATGAGTTTTCATTATACATTAATATCCATTAGAATTTGGTAAAATATGTAAAAATTCATGAGTAATTCAAGATTTAATTTTATTTAGCGACAAGATGTTGATGTTATTATTAAAATTTAACTAATGATATTATGGTGTACATGATGCTGAGTTTAATAACCATAATGGCGTTGATAAAGTTAAAGTATACTCCTTAAAGTTTTTAAAAATTGTTTTTCTAGATATTCTTATATAAATAAATAAAATTACATTGAGTCATTGTTTGTCGTCAGCGATATTTATTTTATATTAAAGTGCTTACAATTTGATAATTATATTCCGATTTGATAATTTAGCCGTATTTAAAATGTAAACTTCGTGTCCACATTAGCTTTTAAAATGAAATAAATGAATCCTTATTGAGCATTATATAGTAAAAAAATGATAGTTATAATCTTCAGTAATTTATATGTTGTTATTTTAAAACAACATATACATTATATTAAGATATAAATTATAAAGGGTATAAAGTATAAAGAAGTATTTGTTTATAATTCAAAGTTATTAAAAAACATAAAGACTTATAATATTACACTTAACTCTATATAATATTTAAAAATTCAACCACTAAAGTTTTATTAATTACCTCCTCTTTTTTTTTAAGTTTTGTTTCTGAATTTGACACCTATAATTTATGTGTTTTTATCAACCAAATGTCTCACCAAAATTATATAAGTTTGACCAAAATCAATTTAATTTTGATTTTTATTAACAAATCACATCGCGATTTCTGCTTTGCGTGGTAGAAATAGAGCCCATATTGGCCCATTTGTTTTCAATAGAATGAATTGACAAAATAATTCCAAAATGATGTAATTCCTTTTATTATATAAAAGATTGGAGTAATAGTTTACCACAAATTAGTCCAATAAAGTTTAGTACAAACAAGCGGCATTTACTGTGATGTGCCTTTCATCACATCCATCTTACTGCCTATTTTTTAGGTCACCCCTCTTTTAGTCTTTACAACTTCAGGCCCGGTGGTGAGGCCGAGTGTAGCGAGTTGGAGTTTTCTACTTAGTGATGGCTTTAGCTACACACAGTTTATCTTCACCTGTAATGTATTTAAAAACATATTTATCACCTTCTGATAAATTATTGCTTCGCACAAAATCCATCCACCATGTTGCCACGTGGACCCATTGATATTAGCACTTCCTTCTAAAACCAGATGAAGGTTTTGGTATGTAGGCTATGGCACTTTTCAATCGGCATCTGATACATGAAATTAAAATTCAAATTAGAAGGTGTTTCATCTTTGTTATTAAAACCACTTGTTTTCTTATATTACACGTAATATGGACCCTAATATAATCAAATTGGTACCTAATTATATCTACACTTTTAGCAGGTTCGAGTATACAAATAATGTATGATTTTTTTTAACCTATGTTAGAGTAAAGAAGCATGCTATAAACCCTTTTAACTGCAATACCAAACATAAGAGAATGATAAATCTTACAAACACAGGGTGCAAATGATTCCAAGCTGTTATAGTCTTTACAAAGAACGGATACCCATCATCACCAATCTTAACAACATTATCGTCTCCAAGCACATCATCATCAACAACAACATTAACATCAACATCAACAACGACATCATCATCTGGATTTTTCACCCAGATAAAATTCATTACACCAAAAAACATTGAAGTACAAAGGATGAGGGTGACTCCCTCATCTCAGTCCCTTAGGACACTTACAAGCAACTGTATATAAGAATGACATATCATTCTTATAACTTACAAAATAAAATAAAACAACCTACAATGACTATACAAGTGAATAAATATCATGAAATTAAAAGCTTGCTGCACGTAGGTAGCACCAAAAGCATAGTCATCGTAGAACTTCCAAACATCTTCATTGTCCCATAATATGCTTCAACGAATCATAACACGGCAATGATAAACAATGAGATGAACTTACACTAAAGTCTGGCAAGATCAATACAACCATTACCACTCATCAAAGTGGTTCCGAGTGAAATTCAAACAAGAATATGCCAAACGATCAATTGATAATTACAATGCGATCAATAGGGTTATGACACACAACTTACAATATATCCATGGATGGTAGAGATAAAATAGCATTTCGACACTAATGGTCGCGATTAGCAAACTATAATGAGCCCGCGCAAAATAGGGTTATCAAACCCTAACTTCCAATAACAGGTCAAAGCGAACACAACCGCACCAGTACGATCAGCAATAAACAATGTAACAATAATAACCTGATCAAGAATGGCACACAGCAATGCCAACAAACTGCAATGCGATCAACTTAAACCCGTCATTAACCACTATGGAACGATTCGAAGATAAGCGATAGACCCATGGCGGATCCCAGACATGAATCACGGTTAAGCGGACCATAACTATCATCACATAAACACTAGAGAACGTAGTATTGTGTGAATCGATCATAGGGCTTAACAAACCCTACCTCCAATCCACGTATGCGGACCAAGAAATTGAATGCCAACACAACGAGTGCGATTGTATACGAACCATAAACAATCAAATTATCGAACCCTAACTTAAAATAAAATGAAGCAGGTGATCGCTAATCAGCACATTATACAGGTTATTAAAAAGACAACCACAAATGGGGTTTCATATAAACCGAACTCAAAGCGCCATAGCGTTATAACTTACCCTTTCTCAATCGCGTCCATAAACACTACTACAAACCAGGCCAGCCCAGCGAAAAACACAGCGGTAGATTTACCATTTGTGAATTTGTAATCGTCAAGCGTTTACCAACGAATAACAGCGAAAAAAATGATTGCAAATCCGTTTGCAAAATGGAAACTAATTTATTTTTACATTTATTTTATTTTTCCATAAATAATTTGCAAATTATAAAATTGCAATGGAAAAATGAAGAAAAAAATTAAATCTAAAAGAAATTATAATTTATTTTCCGTTGCAATTCCATAGCAAATTTTCATAAATTGCAACGGAATAGCAACCGAAGACAATTTTAAATCTAAAAAAAATTATAATTTGTTTTCGTTACAATTCGGTTGCAAAATTTCAATATTTGCAACGGAATAGCAACGGAAGACAAAAATCAAGTCAAACAAATTATCACTTATTTTATGTTGCAATTTTGTTGCAAAAATATGAATTTGAAAGGAATAGCAGTGAAAGACATATATTCTTTTCCTTTTCATTTCCATTTTATTTCCAATCCATTTCGTAACTCGTTTTTTTATTTCCGTTTGCTTGTTCTGTTTAGTGTGCACCAGTGGTGACCGATGACCACCGGTATTTCTGTGAAGACAAGTGTGAAAGCAGTTGTGTTTTTTTTGCATATAATCCTTTCACAAAACCACTTACAACAACACATTATAGAAAACGTATATAATCAGCACGCATGACCAAAAATAGCAGTGTAAAAGATTTCAGGTTTAAAAAAAATAATTTGAAAGTACTTATCACAAACCTTCAACTAACACAAACACATGTCCACCAATCCAATAATAACATACAAATTAAAAAAAAAATACAATCCGCTTACCAATCATATGACAATCAGACATGCATCTCAGTCTCTAAACCATCGAAACCACTAAACAATCACGAATCCTTCAAATCTAACCCAGATTTTTAGAAAGAGATACGAGACGAAGAAAGATATGAGCTTTAAAGAGATGGGGGTTGATGGTATGGTGATGTCAAGACTTTTAAATGAAATGAAGGAGACAAAGCGTATGGTGGAAAATATATAAGCCTAGTTTATTGAATGCTCAACGGCATCGCACCCAATTATAGCACGCAAAAACAAAGAGCCCAACCTAGTACCAAGCGGCAGAAGCAAAGAGCGAAATGACATGCTAACACAAGCGATGTGGTTTAGTGTCTTGCTGACTTCAAATAATCTGTGTTAATACAAATAAACCAAAAGCGTTTATTTATATTTTCACGATCTTCTAATGTTTTGTCGATAACAAGCGTAAAAATTATTTTGCGAAATAAATAAAATGCGTAAAAGCTTTTGACCATAGTTTACTAACACTTTTACTAAATGTATAAAATGATCAAAACATATTTTAGTTCTACCTGTTGAAAGAACTGATTGCTAGCCTATATGGGAAAAAGTGTGCGGCGTTGAGAGAAACCTTCATATGATAAAAGAGCTTATGTTGTGTAGTGCAAAACTCTCAGTTGGGTACTGAGAAAGAGTGGAGTGGTAAAGAATGAGTCCTTGTAGCGAACAGCTATAATACTGATATGTGATTTTGTGTTCCTTTACTCTTTATTTCTTTGCATTATTTGTTTATAGGTCTATCTATCAATATCCAATACACGGTCCAAATGGATTGACATACGTCGATCTAAATACCTTAAAACAAAGTTTTAATAGCAAAAACTATTTAACCCCCCCCCCCTTCTAGTTTTTCATAGTCTAAACCCCTAATGTATAATAGAGTACTAGGGTCGTTGTTTGGGTTAGGGTTTATGTGGTGAAGATCTCAGGTTGATGCTTCCAAAACACAATCGAGCCCATTAAAATTAAAATATAGATAATATTTAAATCCGTCTCCGGTTCGAGTTTGAAAAACTACGATACATACATAAATAAGTATGTACATAGATTATTCACATATTAGCCATTACAATATACATAAGCATATCACATGAAAGCTCGACAATAACTCAAGGTGTGCATATATTAGGGGTGGCAATTGAGTCGTGTAACCTATTTGTGACCGGTTTAACCTATTTAAGTCAATAGGTCAAACGGTGAATAAGGTTGGTTGTTTTTCGATTTAACTAGTTTAAATTAAAAATGATATAAGGATTTAAAATAAAATAACAACTACAATAAGGAAATATTCCATATGCAACTTAAACCCCATAATTCCATATTTCCCGGCCATGGTTTATAAGCATTGTATATGTGCACTAAAACTTGTGTTCTGGGTAAATATGGAGTTTTGATATTAAGGTTGGGTAAATATGGAATTATCCCTACAAAAATAACTCAGATAATTCAATGATATCTGAGTTATTAGTGTTAATTTCACTTGTATCTGAGTTATAATCGTAATTCACTCAAATTAAGTATATAACAAAATATATTTTATCTACATCCAACATAAAACGTAGGCTGTATATTTTATTTTTAGAGGTTTATATACTTAAGTTGTGGTTAAACTATTTAATACTTCGTACAACCACGGATTTGTTATCTGGGTTAGATGGGTTGACTTGTTTTTACAAACACGTTTATCCTAGCAACATATTTAACTTTATGCTTGGGTTAGGTGTCTTTTTATGTTTATTAACCAGTCACCTTTGCTTTATATAAGTTGAGCCTCGACTTGTTAAAAATGTCAAGTTCATTTTCTACGCTCGAGGCTCAATAAAATCCGACTCAAACGAGTTCGAGCTCGAGTTACTTGACAAATACTCGAATCGTTTGCATCTACCTTAAAAAAATTACTACGTAATACCATAACAAATTTTTTATTTTTTCATTCTCCACGAAAAACCACCCCCAAAAATTTCAACTTTAATTTCATTCCCCTCCTTTTTGCTCAAATATTTCAGTACCAAATTGATTAGGGTTTCTATTAGGGGTGAGCATGGTGCGGGTTTTGGTAAAAAGCTTGAACCCATCAATTCGGTTTTAAAAGTAAGAATCACTGGCAGATGCGGTTTCTTGGGTTTCGGTTTTTGCGGTTTGGTTTTGCGGTTTTTAATTTTTTTTTAATTCTATTTTATGATATATATTTATTATAAAATAAATATATCATAAGGTTACATAATGAGTAAAAATATATATATTTACAAAATATTGGGTACTAATATGAAACTTTAAATCCCTACAATAATAAAAGTCAAATGAGATGAGAAATTTTTAAAATTTCGATTATAAATTGATAGAAAGTATGTAATAATTAACCAATAAAATACGTTTGAAATAACTAATTATGAAAATATAAACAAAAATATTTACTCATACAAAAATTATGAAGATTAGTTGGTTTATCAAAAAATAAAAATAAAAATATATTTGAATATGACTTTTGATTCGGTGCGGTTATTGCGGTCGGGTTTTCGTTGAAACGGCAAAACCTGCTTAATCGGTTTTATTTTCATGAACCGCACCGCGGTTTTTGTTGCGGTTTCAATTTTTGCGGTGTGGGTTTTACGGTTTTATGCGGGTTTGTGGTTGACGGTGCGTTTCTGCTCACCCCTAGTTTCTATTATTTCCCCCATCTCACATTTACTCATCTTCCACTACCCGGCGTCACCATTTTTACCTCTATTAATCTCATCTTGCTCAAGGTATCTTGTTCTTATCTTTTCATGTTACATATGTTTTGTCAATACTTTTTTGATGATTCGTTTCCTTGTTTTTACTTGAGAATTTATTGTAGTTTGAGGCTGACATCCCGTTTATGCATTGATCTTTCTTTGAGATATGCAAAGATTGTGCTTTGGTATCTTCTACTCATCTATTTACTTAAGTCTTTCTCTTTAATTATTTGATTATAAATGGAGTATTGTGAAGCAGAGTTTGACTTTTTGTCATGGTTACAAGGAAACAATTGATGTGCCTAAGTAAATCTGATGTGTGTACTTTTTGTCAAGTTTATCATATAGTACCTAAGTTAATTTGTTATGTTAAAATCACAGATTTACCTCCCTAATTGTTTGACCTACTAATCATCCAAAGTTAATGTGGCTAAAATTAAAATGGAGTGATTGTAACTTATGAAACTGTCATATAGTATCAATAATTTGTAATGTTAATAAGTAGATTCAAGAGAGGTTGATTTTTTTGTAAAGATGGATATGAACTTTAAAGTCTCACAAGACCCTTTTTTATGGGGATTGTTTAGCAAAGTTTTGTTGGCACACAAACATGACAATTTACTACTGTCTTGAGCCAAGATTAAAGCTCATCAATTTATTAATTGTGCCAAATGAGATACTTTTTTACTTTAAATATCAAATTTGTTTTGTTTGAATTATACAATTGAAACATACATTAAATGGGATGCAAGGGATGCAGTAGTTAATTTTTTGAAAGTTAATTTTGCCACAGTATAATTTTAGCTCTAAAGCTATAATTTTGGTGTTAGTATTATAGTTCCGGAGCTTATATATTTTCTTATTTTCTTGCAGCTAGCTATCAACATGGAATGATTTCAGGAAGTAGTTCGTTTGTTCCATCATACACCTGTGAGTGCATAAGTAACCTCCATGTTTTATCTATTTGTACTTGGCTCTTTTGACTTATTTAAGTATGTACATAGCGTAAGTTTAATTCTATAGTGCTTTGAGATGTTGATTTTCTTTGTGTTTTTCAGGTTGATCCTTATCATGAACGTTTCAACAGCTTTTTCTACATGAATTGGAAGTAAAGTTAATTATGTATACGGATAAAAAAGTACATTATTTGTTGAAATGGGTTGAAACAGATTGTTGTGGCCGACATCATTTATGAATATGTTGAGTAGGGTAATTATGCATTAAAATGAGTTATAATGGGTTTAAATATGGTGATTTTGTAGGTGAAGTATTGTAAAATTAGGTTCAAGAGCTGAAACAATGAGAACACACGAAAAGCTTTTTGAGGAAGCTTAAGAAGAGTAAAAGCAATATGAAAGCTTAAGTCTCTTGCATTGACAATGAAGGAAAAAATGGTGAAAGAAGCGAATGAAAAGATTACTAGATGTTTGCTCAATATACACAATAGCCTCCCATTCCCCCTCCCTAGTAAACAATATGTTGCGTTTGGTAAAGCTTTTGATACATTTTCTAACTGTATAACCCAGAAAAGTAAGTTAGAATGCTTTTAATAACGTTTATGATATTTTGGATATTCGGATGATTACTTTTTTCGGTTTGATTTGCATATTAGAGATATTTGGTTTTAAATTATTGTGTAACGGATACAACTTGAAGGCCAGGGCTGAATAATGCTATTTAAAAAGATTGTGTATGTTTATGCAACAGATCTGCAATTGCATTGACGAAGTTTAAATATCGATTTTGTAATAAGGAATTTATGTTGCAAGATCTTACTGATGCAAACAACAATTTTTGGTTGTTGCAAAAGTTACCATTGCAAAACCCACAGCAAATCATAACCATTGCAAATTATGTATTGATGCAAAAAGATATTCGTTGCAAAATTGTGGGAAAAGGTTTCCTTTGCAAAAAAGTCTAAAGTTCCTAACAAATTTTCTTTCATTGCAAAACAGTTGCAAAAAGTTTTCGCGCTTGTTGCAATTCGGTTGCAAATGAAATTTACATGGAGCCTTTTGCAAGTCGAAATCGTTGCATTTCGTTGCAAATACTTTGCAATGGATTTGCATCATTTTTTGACGGTTGCATTAGGCCACTTTTGTTGTAGTGAAACATACCTGATATCATCAACCTTATCAGACGTAAAACAACGTGCAGGTAGACACCACATAGTCATCAACCAACCGCACGCTAGACGAACCCAATGAGATCGTTGAGTGAAAAACATGGTGAACCCTATATATTAAGGATCCACCAATGCGAGGCCACGATGAACAAACCCAGCAAAAAAACTGCGAATAAATAAAAACCCTGAAAGATTAGGGTTTCGATCAGTTAATAGATTCGCAGATCCACACAAACCACAAAGATATTGCAATAGGCACCAACAATCGTAACAGATAAATATAGGACGATTTAAGCATAAACCGCCATGATTGAGCGACCAGAACAGTACAACAATGGAGATTTCTTAAATATATAACATTGTGAATCATTGTCCGCCACCCCTTAGATGAAAACTTAACCCAAACCATTCGTCTTGTATACCCTAATAGGGTAGAGAAACGGAATAATTAGGATTTTGGCCGGAATAGAGGGGGCGTCGGCCAGAAAACTTCAAGTTTAACATGTTTTGTTTGTGGTAGCAAAATCTTTTCACATCCATTAGATGGACCATAAATCCACATTTTAAAAGTGGATTCACCAACATACCACAACACAAGAATATCCTCGTAACCAAACTGAGCATCTTCAACAACCTTACTCCAACCCTTGTCAAAACAAACACTTTCGCCGATTTTCTTAATTTTTACATTCCACAAAAACCCTCCATTTGCTGACCTAATCACTACATCTTCAGGGATCTTGTCCGCCATGTACTTCGTGACAAAATCATGTGGCAATGCCTACAAAACAAAATGAATTTCACTAACAAAAAAAACACATAGCAGCACATACATATAGTGTGTGTAAATTTGATAAATACGTATATACCAAGTAAGGAGCATCATGATCATGCAAGATCTTGATGAAAGAAGGAGGGTTGCTAAGAGCCATTTGTAAATACTTTTCAAACGTTTGAAAGAGATTATAACATACAAATAACCTGCTAATGTTGCTATTTAAAGTTAAAACTTTCCCTTGGCAACTGATAGGTTTTCATATTAAATTCAATTAAATGTTTCTTAGATGCCAGTATGCCACACTTTACGAAATCCACAATTCCAAGATTTTAAGTATGCAAATTAATTTATGATGTTAATTTTTACTTGAATAGAGAATTAAAACTTATTCAATGAATAACTTACTTTTTTACAGTAGCTATTAAGCTTATAAAAAAAGGTGATGATTTATATAAAATATTAAATCTTGAATGTTGTACTTCTCCTAGCTAGTCCTCTTAAATCTTGGCGTTTCGTTTCTTAATGTGGTTGTGTTAAATGGATCCTTTTGATTCCGACCCACTATACCGTTCCGAGACATTGACTCCTGGTTATAATTCAACATCAAATCCGCAAGGCGCCAAGGCTTTATATAGTTACTCCATCCTTGCACCACATAGAATCCTAATTAATGAAACGACAGCAAATTGTATTTGCGTTATCAAAATCTAAACTCTATCTAAGGGAAATTTTAACGATCCATCATACCTTGTTATAGAATTAACAACACCTTGGAATTGAAGCATATACCACTCACAAATGAAACGTTTCATTTGTTGGTGCTTAGCTTGTTCTAATATATATGTAAACTCCTCTTTCCATACTGGAAAATGGTCATTCATCAAGTCTAAAAATAAAAAACTAAAAAAAATAAAAAATAACGTTATAAATGGTTTTCGTGTTATGCTTAAAACATGTCACACATTAATACATCGTCCAAGAGTTTGGTTCAACAAAGATGACAAAAACTGAATGATCAAATACGACAATCATAGTCACTCATTTTATTTAAAAGGGTAAATTGCAAATTTTGTCCTTAATGTTTCTCGAAATTGCAAGGAATACCCTAAGACGAATTTGTTAAAAGCGACCATTAATGTTTACGTTTTTGCAAAACATCCGCGAGAAGCACTATTTGCTAGCATTAGAAGTTAGGTTTTCTCGAATCCGTAGTCGAGGGGTATTTCATTTTCATGGTTAATATACGTGTTTGTTACTCAACCTGATTGATGATTATGACCTTTGTTCAACATGGACTAAATTTGCAACTTGAGTTATTTTTTACCCTTTTAATAAATTTCCTCATCACACATTCCACAATTTTGTTTACACATTTTCAGTCAAAGCATGGTTGTCATTTGTATGTGTAGCAAAGCGACAGAATCAAACATCTTGGACTAGGGAACCTAGGCGATGGTTATTGTTGTCTTGCATGTGTGGTTTTATTGGGTGAGACAGATCCCTAATGGTTGTCGGCAGTGGATTGATTCTTGGCCTTCTTGTAGGAATGAGTTGGAAGAAGATATGGATGGCGATTGATGTTGATGTAGGGGAGATGGATGCGCAAAGTGAAAAATAATATCTTGTGTTGGGTCATTGTTGGTTGTTTTAAGTTTTTAGTTTGGTATGAAACTATAGTGTTGTATTGTGGGTATGCTTGATTTCAGGGAATAAAGTCATCTCTGGTTTATGTTGACCTTTTTATGTTAATAAAATTTTGATGCTTAAGGTATAATAGTGGGATTATTGTACTTGCTTGTTGTTATTTTAAATAAACAATGTAGTTGGTATGGAACTATGGATTATTGCTAATGTTTTGTTCTTGATGAAAAACATTAACATGTATCTACTTTGACTTGTGATAGTCAACAATGCTCCTTTTGGTTGTTGAATCACTATGCAGCAAACTGGGTTTTTGGTTGCTCAACAAATTTGACTTACTATGGTTAATATTAATTTTGGGTCATTGAAAATATTTAACTTGTATAGATTATATGATGATGTCAAACAAAGCGTCTTTTGAATTGTGCAACATTATCACGACAAATTGTTATTTTGGTTGATGAATCAATATTCACAAAGTTGGTCCTTTGTTGAATCATTATGCAACAACTTTGACTTGATGAGCAAATAGTCAATAAATTTCATAAATTTAACAAAGACCATAGTAGAAAGCCCAAATGAGAAAATAAACATTCCTAATCAACCAATATTATTCCGTTACATTAATTGTCTACAAGACAAAAACTGCAAAATAGACATAATGGATACACGGTCTTAAAACAAACAAACAAATAACCAAATTAGTTGTTGCGCAATCACACGACGGTGTTTGAATCTTCTTGGCTTGCACTCCAATCTTTCTTGGTCTCTGAACCTCTTCTTTGTTCCACCTTCATGATCCCATTCCTTCCCATTCACTCGCTTATGTTCCAACTTTACCCCGACACTACCATCTTCTTTTTGTGATCCCAGGGTGAGTGGTGTTTCCCTAATACCCATGTTGGTACTCCTTCCGCTTTCACCACCATTCTCCCTTCATTCTTCTTTTTCTCAGGTTAGTTTGTCTCCTTTGGGCTGTAGCAAGCTCTCTTTATTAATATTACGCCCATTTGATGACATGTTGTCAGCATAGAACATGTTTATGGAATCACCCGATTAGCTCCATCTCACATGTGCATACCTTCCGCGCCGCATTGGTCATTCCAGGATCCTCCGCCGGTATGTGTCCCCTCCCCATTTATATATAGTAGATTTTCTTCTTGCTTGATGTTTCTAAAATTGAGATGTTGTTGGGGAACCGGATATGTCTATTACTCGGCTACTGTGACAATTCTCTTCACAAGATACTCACGATGTTTAGCAATGATTGGATGATCTTTGCCATCCAAAAACTTTCTATTAATGGCTTCACATAAGTTTAAAAGGGTGTCACATTTAGCTCTCCTTGTATATTACATAAAGTGCCAACATCAATTTTCAGCTTTTTATTGTTACTGATGAAAGACATAGTATGTTTATATTATACCTGAAAAATGTGAGCTTGACCATGATGATGGTAATATCTTTCTTAACCAGTCATAAGCTTTAGGGTCCACTGATTTGAGCTCCTCCATTATTCTATTAAAGTAAACCATTGTTGATCCGGTAGCACACTTCTGAAGAAGATCCTTGTCAATTTTTCCACTGAATAACTGTTTCATGTTATCATATATGTGTCTCACACAGAATCTACGTTCAACAAGGAAACGATTATGCAATGGCTATCCCCTTGTGTCAATAAACATAAGATATGAATGAGAGTTTAATAATGTACAAAACTAATAAAGGGGCAAACCATGGTTATACCTTTTATCTGTTTGAGATGAAGGTGTAGTTTGAATTGGGTTGCAAATCAAATTCATCTGCTAGATTGGTAAGGAACCATAACCATGAACTCTTGCACTCAGCTTCAACTACCGCGTAAGCAACTGGATACAACCAATTATTGCTATCCACACCAACAACAATTAAGAATTGACCAATATATGGTCCTTTGATAAAAGCCCCGTCCAAACTTAGTATTTACCTTCTTCCTGCTCTTCTATTAACTTTTGACCCAACTCTTCCACTAGTACTTGTTTTTTTAGATGTGCAAAGCTAGTAGAAGCCATTTTGCTTAGCGCGTCTGCCTTTTTGTTTTCACTTCTGGGTACTTGCTTGATTGAGAATATTCGGAAGTTCTTTAGGAGTTCTTTTACTTTTTCCAGATATTGAATCATTCCTGATGTCTTCGCAATGTATGTTCCATTGACTTGATTTGCCACCAGTTTTGAGTCTACATTTGCTTGCACATTCTTGACTCCCATTTTTCGCTGCTCCGCTAACCCTACTATCAAAGCTTCGTATTCGGCTTCGTTATTTGTTGTGTTGAAACCAAACCTTAAGGCATAAGTAAACTCTGTTCCCTGAGGATCCGTCAATATGAGGCCTGCTCAGCAACCGTCTATTCAAGATGAGCCGTCCGTGAACAGAACCCGGGTTGCGGAAGTTCTTCCACTTCCATTGGTTCGTCCTCTTCATCGTCTTTTGGATGCTCTACTATGAAGTCTGCTAGAATCTGTCCTTTAATGGACGTTCTCGGTCTGTATTGTATGTCATACTCTCCCAATTCAATGCTCCACTTTTGTAATCTACCTGCAACTTCTGGCATTGATAGTATTTGCTTGATTGGTTGGTCCGTGATGACTACTACCTTATGCGCTTCGAAATACCTCTTCAGCCGCTTTGTAGTGTGTACCAAGGATAAGACTAGTTTCTCCATTGGTGTGTAGTTTATTTTTGGTCCTTGCAGGCTCGGTTCCCAAATATATTGGCATTTGTTTGCCTTCTTTCTGTCATGAGCTGCAGACTTCTCTAGGCTAGCAGCTAAGTATTATTAACTCTTCTCTCTCGGTAGCGGTTAGGGTGGGGAGGTTTGCTATCATCTTCTTCATTTTCTTAAAAGCTTCCTCCGCTTCTTGTGTCCATTGAAAGTCGCTCTTTTTCGTACACTTTTTGAGTGTTTTAAAGAATGGTAGTGACTTTTCGGTGCATTTAGCCAAGAATCTGTTCAAGCTTGCTAGTTTTCCATTCAACCTTTGCACATCCTTAAGGCATTTCGGGGATGGGAGGCTTAGTACGACCTCTGCTTTTTCTGGGCATACTTTAATTCCTTTAGTATTTACTGTGTATCCTAGGAACATTCCCTCATCCATTCTGAAAGTGCACTTTTTAGGATTTAGCTTCATGTTTATTTCCCTTAACGTTTTGAAAGTTTCCACTATGTAATCTATTGTGTTTTCGCCTCCCGGCGGCTTTTGATCACTAGATCATCGACATATACTTCTAAGTTTCTGCCAATTTGTTTGTGGAAAGATCTGTCCACCAGCCGCTGGTATGTTGCACCTGCATTTTTTAGCCCAAATGGCATTTTTGTGTAGCAGAATATTCCTTGATTTGTGATGAAGGCCGCTTTTTCTTCGCTTCTTTCTTTTGCCATCCGGATTTGGTGTAGCTTTATACGCATCTAAGAAGCATTTGAAGGGATATCCGCAGAGCGATTCTACCTTCCAATCTATCTCCTGTAAGGGGTAACCATCTTTCGGACAGGCTTTATTAAGGTCCTTGAAGTCAACACAAATTCTCCAGCTCTCGTCATGTTTTGCTACCATTATCGGGTTGGCCAAACTAGAAGGTGGGGGGGGGGGGGTTGAATAGTTTTACCAATTTAAAACTTCCTTTTAAATATTTAGATCGACTTATGTCAATCTATTTGGATGTGTGTTGGATGTTGATAAACAAACATATAGAAGTATGTAATGAAAAGATAAGAGTAAGAAGCACAAAACCACAACGCGAGTATTTATAGTGGTTCGGCTACAAGGACACCTTCCTTGCCCTACTCCACTCCCCGAGTCACCTACTCGAGAGTTCGTAATCACTACACGACACCAACTCCTTATGGTGGAGAAACCTTCAGAACGTTGCCTACTCTTTTTTCGGTACTAGGCTAACCACCGGGTTCTTTCACTCCAAGGTGAACCACACCTATCACAACGTCGACTACCCTTTATCCGGTACTAGGATAAGTACCGAGTTCCATTACAATGGAGGAACTACTACCCAACACTACACCAACGACTAATCCCAAAGGAGACCAACTCCTTATTACAACATTATCAATGATATCAATATCCTTGGATCTAATACTAATCTATCTTGTACATCGAAACACACCATATTGAATGTACATCTAAGGCACCTTTCACTAATGCCTTTAAATAGATCTTCAAGACACCCTTCACTAATGTCTTGTTACTTGAATTCTAGGCACCCTTCACTAATGCCTATAATACGGACGATCGACACCTTTCACTAATGTCTTCGTCTTGACACTTAAGACATTTTTCACTAATGTCTTCAACACTACACTTCTTAGAACAAAGAAAAGAATCATCAACAAGAGGACTTCAGTAGTCTTGATGATGAGGAAGCATGGCAACTCATGGACTTGAGCTTGCTTGACTTCAAAGGTGGTGATCTCACCTTTAAGAGGAACCTAGAGAATCACACAAAAACAAAACTATATAGATCACTTGAATCTGGGTTAGAGAGTTTTTAACTCAAGGGGAAAGTATGTCAGAAAGGGGTTAGAAACAATGAAGAAATGGCTCACTATTTATAGAGGAAAATGTCTACTTTTCACCGGATCCCTCCCACAAAGGATTCGTCTAGCGTAAAGCTAGGGATCCGTGGGACGCTCCTCTTTACCCATGGGTATTTTGGTTATGGGTCATGGGTCATGGGTCATGGGTTGATCCATGGGTCCTTAACTAGATACAATGTATCTTTTGAGTACAATGCACCTAGTCACATGGGTATGGGTCAATACCATGGGTTATGGATATTATCCATATATGATATAAGCATGATGTCATGCAATGGGTTATTGGTCAAGCTCCATGGGTCATGGACTTTGGGTTGTACCCAACTACATTCAATGTATTTGGTCAATGGGTTATGATACTTAAGTTTCTACATATTTATATTTCCCAATATACTACATACTAGTTATGTGTATATTTTACCCAAATATGTAAACACTAGTTGTTGTACATATGTAATATTAAATCATAAAATCAATTATACTTTTTTAGTGTTTTATGTGAAAACGTAAGTATGTTAGAAACTATTAGTTCAAACCTTTTACGTATTTTATTTGTTTCGTTAAAATGATTTTACGTTTGTTATCGACAAAACATTAGAAGATCGTAAAATATAAATAAACGTTTTTACGGTTTATTTGTATTAACAATCTCCCCCTTTTTGTTGATGACAAAACATAAAATTATTTTAAGGAAAAGCTAAAATTCGTAAGAGTTTGAATTTGTAGTTTTTACTTTCTTCTCCCCCTTTTTGTCGAAACAAAAAGTGCTTCGAAAGGAAACTAACACATTGTTTTAGGAAAAATATGTGAAAGAAATAAAAAATAGAGAGCAAGTAACGGGAAAGGATCTCGTCTTTACTCCCCCTTGACGAGTCCATCCCTATGTAAGGGCGTCAAGAAAATAATACTAAGCTAGTTCATTTGCAACTAAGTTTGCAAAAGATTTCGTTTATGTGACGAATGTGCTCCCCATTGATGATTGCAATTTTGCAAAGGGATGTCATGAAATGTAATCCTAATATTGTAAGTAATTTGCAATGTATTGCTTTGACACAAAGCTCCCCCTAGCTTTAGGGTGTCAAAGTCTTCATGTGCAAATTGAATAACTACAAAACAAAGGTTAGAAAACAATTATAATGCACAATTTCCTGCAAATATGATCCAAGTTAGTAGAAAAATAGTTTTCTGTATCACGGATCACACGGTTTCCTCCTCCTAGGGATCCGTCTAGGCAAATTTAAGGGATCCGTCTGGCTGATGATTAATTTCAGCAATGGTGATATAACACATTATTTTAATATCAAAGTGAGATATGTATTATACAACATAATCATATACTCAGAAATATAGCAAGTAGCATGTATTTTCATTTAATAAAACTAGAGATATGATATACATGACTCTAAAAACTAAGAAAATGATCGATACATGACTTGGAATTACTAGACTTATCTAAATAACGCTTGAAACTAGGACACCACTAAAATTCTCTAGCTCAAGTTTGTTTAGGTTTAATCTCGTAAAACGTTCGAGGAGGTGATAGAACATGAAACGTTGGTCTTCTCCTACTTCATGTATTAAACTTTCAACATGTTGACAATGATAACAATCTTTGTCATGGCTAGGTAGTGGTGGCGGAAGAAATGAAATTGCTTGATGCGAAGGATCAAGTGAGGCGGCTTGTGGAGCCTCAAACGACGGAGGGATTGGTGGAGGCGCATTTGAAGATGGCTCGACCAAGAATGATGGTGGTGGTAGAGAAGTGTCAACTTCCATATGGTCGGGTGGTTGAATTTGATGATTTCTCATAATCCAAATGGGATTATATGATGGTAACGGCGAAAAGGAAGCCGAAGCTAATATTGACTCAACACCTTGATTTTGTACCATTATTCCCCCTAATGAGGAGAATGTTACCGGCGCAGGAGGATGAGACGGCCTAGGAGGCAAATCCTCTAAATTGTAGAGGTGTGGTGATGATAGTAGAGTTGTAAACGAGATAGCTCTAGGAACCAATGGTGATGGTTTAGTGGAGATGATATTGTTTGGCCTAGGAGGTATGGTTGTGTTTGGCATAGGTAGTTTTGAGGGTACTATCCTTTTAGGAATTGGTTTGATTAGTTGAGAAGAAATCCTTGCATTTGTTGGCTTGACCGGAAATGATTCGGTTGAAGAGATTTCGTGTACAACACGAGCAACTTTCTTGGGTGGTTCTTTGGTGGATAAGTTGCTACTTGGAGTTTTCCTCATGATAAGATGATTTCAAGAAGTTTGTAAAGGTTTCTTAAGTGCTGAAAATGAGGATGAAGATGATGACTTTAGAAGTTCTAACAATGTGGTTTATAAAGCAAGAGATTTGGTAAGTGCATTCAAGACTTAAGCCACTAAACTTCATTGGAATGTGATGATTAACATGCACAAGAGTCAACTTCAGAGTTTGTACTAATCTAGGAACTCATTTAAGATGAGATGGAGTGTTTAAGTTAGAAAGATGAGCTTGAAATGATTGTTTTAGCTAGAGTTGACATAATCTGTCATACGGATCCCACGGTTCCCTCCAATGAGGGATCCGCCTAGGCTAATCCTAGGGATTCGTCTGTCAACAGCTAAGAAAAGGTAGCAATGGATGTTTGTAAGGTCTAATGCCTATTTCTTTTTGAGTGTTTCATTTTATCTAAGTGTCTTAAATGAAGGGGTGCTTAAGTACTTGAGGGTAATGAGTGATCTAGCTAATGATTGCCTTTTATGGAAGAAATTGGAACTTTCATGAGTATCAATGAATGAACAAAGATGACACTAAAGAGTTTTTGAGAGTGTCAAGTGGAGCTAAATGATCCTAGAGATCAGATAGTGACTTAGGGTAATGTTTTGGAGAATATCCTAAAGACTTAAGATGGAAAAACTAGAATTTGATCAATTTCGACCAATTTTGAGGTAAAGATGATTATGATCAATTTTGCCATAATTGAAAGATTTCTAAGGCTAGATGTGAGGGATCATGTGAGGAATGATGAGTGAGCTTGAGAGCGGAAGAGTAATAGGTTTAAGTGAAACGGTAGATCTACAAGCGTCTTGATTGTGATCTAGGTGAGTTATGTGTGAGTAGGAAGGATCTACTTAACTTGATAAGGACTTAATTTGCATTAAGACACTATGTATAGCTTAGTGTGAGGTGTTCTAAGGACATGTTTGAAATACAATGTTTGTAATTGCATTTTCTGTTTGCCGGATCCCACGGTTCCCTAAGAGTAGGGATCCGTCTAGCACAACCTTTGGGATTCGTCTATCTGCTAAGCAGGACCTTTACTAAAGGTATGCAATGATTTTGACAATGCATTATATTCCAAGGTTAGTTTAAGAGGTTCTAATACTAAGATATCAAATGTAAGATGTTTTATTTCATGAAGGAAATCGGATTACATTGATAAAGCATGAGTACAAAAGGATTGATCCTATTTGAAAGACTACTAAGTTCCTTGAGCGTTTTCGCTAGAAGGATCATCAAATGGTTGATGAGTGTTGGTGGAATCAAGAATGAAGAAAGTCTTCATGAGAGATATGTTTAGCGGTTCCATCATCTTGTTTACAAGTACGTACAACAGACTTTGAAATTGACGATGAAAATGCATGACGTTATGATAGAGATGCGTCAAGAACATTCCATAAGGGATGAGTTTATTCTTGGAGCCTTGAAGATTTACAATTCGCCTTGCGAAGAAGTAGGCGAGATTGTATGGTTGTCGTGTTATCAAACAATACATTATGTGAGCATAACAAGCGGGAAGGATTTCTCGATTTCCCCTAAGAATCCAAACATTTTCACGTAGGATGAGTGCAAGGGGATTGTACTCTTCTCGGATGTCCCGTGTAAAGATAATGTTTGGATTGGAGTAATATGGTCGAGGTTTGCATATTATGCGATTTAAATCCTCCGGGGAAGGTATGTATGAACAATATGGACTATTTTCTTCATGAAAGTTGAAGAGAGAATCAAGAGACCAATCTTCGGTGAAGGCACATTGTCCATGATTTGGAATCCGGAGGATGTGAGCAAATTGCCCAAGATTTAAAACAAAATTTTGGTTTTTGATCCAAAACCAAAGAGATAGAGAGCGATCCTCGTTACGAACGAGTTCAACTTGACGGAAAAATTCCATTATGAACCTTGGACATATCTTCTCATTGATTTCAAGAAGACATTCTAGTCCTATGACTCGGAAGGAGGTATTGATACCTTCTTCGAATTGTAGAGAGGTGTCTACAATGCGTCCTTCGTGGAAGTGACGGTTTTCGAGATTATTGAACCTACGGACATGATTGCCAAGTGTGTTGGGCTCAAGGGAGATGTTTGGAGTGTAGACACTAGTGAGTGAAAAATCAAACTCATATTCATGCGTCATAGTTGAACCTATAGAAAAGATGAGTTAATAGAAAGTGATGTTTTATGGTCAACTAATGATTATCTAACGTTTTTACTTGATTTTTATTAACAATGGTTTTTAACAACAATGATACTTAACTTACCTAAGGTTTTGACATTCTAGTGAAATATTACTTTTAGAAAGAAAGTGGTTTTTATTTTGCATGAAAAACTGTTCTCCAGTAGTACGGTTCCCACGGTTCCCTTTCATAAGGGATCCGGCTAGTCTAACTTTCGGGATCCGTGGATCTGAAGAAGCAGAAACAGATTTCTTGATAAAAACATAGGTTTTTAGATCTTATAGTTTTATACCAAGATATGTGTTTTACCCTACATTTTCTTTTAGCATGCATACATGGCTTTCTAATGTATCACGATAGAATGGAATAAATAAAAAAGAAATGATAAACACATTATGATAATAATAACCTAGATAACTAGACTCTTAGTAATATTTCATTTCAATGCTAAGAATGATACAAAGGATTGGGTATATAACCCCAATGTAGATTAACAACACAAAGTATATTTCTCCGTATGTGAACTTCATCATAGGGAACACAAGTGCGATGAGTGTTAAGGCGATGAGCACGAGCGCGATGTAAACCATGTTGATGATGAACCTTCTTGGTTTTGGTTTAAGATGAGAAGAAGATGAAGTTTTGAATGAGAGGTAATTTTTTAAAAATGAAAGATTTGAAAAATTGGGGATTTGATAAAGTGGGCGACGGATGGTTTATTTATGGGGAAGGAGGAATTTTTTGAAATTTGTGTTTTGTTTTATTATTAGAAAGATATGATTTTTGGATTAAATGCAATAAAACACAAGTTTTATATATCATGACTTTAGACCAAAAAATATCACGTATGTGAGAAAAGGCTTCCTAATGAAGCTTCATGTAATACATGTATATGCACAAAAGATAATCATATAAATACCTATGTAGGCATACTTAATTATCAAGCTAATGTCATTTTAGAGATTAGTAGAAAATCATACCTCTAACACACTTAGGAATGTCTTTACAAATGACACAACAAATGTCAGTAGACAATTCCGGCTCCTTCGTATTTAAGATACCTTCTTAGGGAAGGTATTCTTGTTACCAATCGATTCCTATGGCTTGGTAGGTATGAGCTTTGACTAATCAACATGACAAAGAAGATTAGTGCATTTAAATAGAAAATAAATAATGAGAAAAATGTTGTCATTTAATCAACATCCAAACAAAGGGTTTTAAAAGACATGGTGTTTGTTTTTATGAAAAACCTTCTTTGTAGTTTTCAATTAACCATGGATCGTATCAAGTTTTTAAAGTACAATATACTTCAAGAAACTTGGTAACGAAGCTCTGATGCCAATTGGGGAAAACTAGAAGGGGGGGGGGGTTGAATAGTTTTACCAATTTAAAACTTCCTTTTAAATATTTAGATCGACTTATGTCAATCTATTTGGATGTGTGTTGGATGTTGATAAACAAACATATAGAAGTATGTAATGAAAAGATAAGAGTAAGAAGCACAAAACCACAACGCGAGTATTTATAGTGGTTCGGCTACAAGGGCACCTTCCTTGCCCTACTCCACTCCCCGAGTCACCTACTCGAGAGTTCGTAATCACTACACGACACCAACTCCTTATGGTGGAGAAACCTTCACAACGTTGCCTACTCTTTTTCCGGTACTAGGCTAACCACCGTGTTCTTTCACTCCAAGGTGAACCACACCTATCACACCGTTGCCTACCCTTTATCCGGTACTAGGCTAAGTACCGAGTTCGATTACGACTAATCCGAAAGGAGACCAACTCCTTATTACAACATCATCAATGATATCAATATCCTTCGATCTAATACTAATCTATCTTGTACATCGAAACACACCATATCGAAAGTACATCTACGGCACCTTTCACTAATGCCTTTATATATATATATTCAAGACACCCTTCACTAATGTCTTGTTACTTGACTTCTAGGCACCCTTCACTAATGCCTATAATACGGACGATCGACACCTTTCACTAATGCCTTCGTCTTGACACTTGAGACATCTTCTACTAATTTCTTCAACACTACACTTCTTAGAAGAAAGAAAAGAATCATCAACAAGAGGACTTCAGTAGTCTTGATGATGAGGAAGCATGGCAACTCATGGACTTGAGCTTGCTTGACTTCAAAGGTGGTGATCTCGCCTTTAAGAGGAACCTAGAAAATCACACAAAAAACAAAACTACATAAATCACTTGGATATGGGGTTAGAGAGTTTTTAACTCAAGGGGAAAGTATGTGAGAAAGGGGTTAGAAACAATGAAGAAATGGCTCACTATTTATAGAGGAAAATGTCTACTGTTCCCCGGATCCCACGGATCCCTCCCCACAAGGGATCCGTCTAGCATAAAGCTAGGGATCCGTGGGACGCTCCTTTTTACCCATGGGTATTTTGGTTATGGGTCATGGGTCATGGGTTGTTCCATGGGTCTTTAACTAGATAAAATGTATCTTTTGAGTGCAATGCACCTAGTCACATGGGTATGGGTCAATACCATGGGTTATGGATATTATCCATATATGATATAAGCATGATGTCATGCAATGGGTTATTGGTCAAGCTCTATGGGTCATGGACTTTGGGTTGTACCCAACTACATTCAATGTATTTGGTCAATGGGTTATGATACTTAAGTTTCTACCTATTTATATTACCCAATATACTACATACTAGTTATGTGTATATTTTACCCAAATATGTAAACACTAGTTGTTGTACATATGTAATATTAAATCATAAAATCACTTATACTTGTTTTAGTGTTTTATTTGAAAACGTAAGTATGTTAGAAACTATTAGTTTAAACCTTTTACGTATTTTATTTGTTTCGTTAAAATGATTTTACGTTTGTTATCGACAAAACATTAGAAGATCGTAAAATATAAATAAACGTTTTTACAGTTTATTTGTATTAACAGAAACCATAGTACATTCTAACGAGACCATTCTGCTACTGCGGATCGTGAGCACTCCGCCTTTCACCGGGACTTTCATCATCCCGTGTGTTGTTGAAGGCACGGCCTGTAACTTCCGCATTCCCGACCTTCCTATAATCCCATTATATGGCGACTGGGACCTAACCACCATGAAATTCATCTCCGCTGAATCCCATGAAAGGGGTTGTAGCGGGTATCATTTGCTTTCTTATTTCTGGCCGGTGCCTTTCGAAGCAATGTTCATACAGGACTTCTGACGCGGAGCCTCCGTCAACATACATTCTATGTATAAAGTGTCCTCCTATCTCTGCTTCGATGACCATTGGTCCGTCATTCCCTTCTTCTCCCGTGAGTGGTGGGAATGAGATGTTCTTGTTTGGAGAGAAGCTTTGCGTAACTTTCTGTCTGATCACCCGTTGCTGAGATTGCACCATCAAGATTGCCAGGGGCTTATCTTTTCCTGACGTTTCTCCTTTCTTAAGTGCTTTGGACTGATCCTTGCCACTATTTTGCTTAAGTTCCTTTATTACGTTTGACAGCTTTCCAGTTCTTAGCAATTCTTCTATCTGTCTTTTTAGGTGCATGCACTCGTCTGTGTTGTGTCCTACTTCTCCATGGAATTCGCAATACTTGTTGCCGTTTCTTTTCTCAATCGGTGGAAGCATTGGAGGAGGAGTCTTAAATTTCACCTTTTCTAATGCCAATATTTCTTTGGGCGTTTTGGAAAGGAGGGTGAACCTATCCTGCTTCCGATCCATCCGGAGCGAGTTTCTGTATCCTCTCTTGAAGCCTTGCTTTTGTCCGGACTCATGCGGTTTCCATTGCACCTGGGGTAGCGTCCTCTTCTTTTCATGGTTGCCGACGGCTACTTCCCCCCGGAGGAAAGATGTAGTTACCCTCATCATTTCGTCCACCGATTTGGGTATATTATCATGCAGTCTCTTGATTAATTCAGCGTTAGTGATTCCATGCATAAAGCTGGAAACCTTCATGACTTCCGGAGCTCCTTTGACATCCCTACTCTCCACCTTGAATCTTTTCACGAATTCTTCTGTGGTTTCTCCTTCCTTTTGTTTGATATGGTGAAGCTCTACTGGATCTTTTATGCACTTCTTTTGCTGAAGGAAGTTTGACAGGAAAACTTCCTTAAATTCGTCATAGCTGTCTACCGATTTCGGCGGAAGATCGTCGAACCATACCCTAGCAGATCCGGTGAGGGTAGAGTTGAACACGTGGCACTATGTTGGCATAGCCCAACGTTCTACCTTTTTCGCTGCCTAAAATTTTTTAAGGTGGTCTTCTGGATCTTCGCTTCCATCATATGTCTTCACATTAGTAGGCATTCGCGTCTTTTTAGGCATGTCGAAATAGCGGTTGCGTGGAGTGAATGGGTCGGTATCCTTGCATACCCATGGCCTAGCTAAATCATCATTCTCGACATCCGACTTTTGCCTCTTTGATCCGGAACTCCAGTGTTCATCTCCGTTGCCTTCACTTCTGGTGTACCGATCGGACCTTCGAGAGTATGTTCGACTGCCTTCGTATCCTTCGGAATAGGGTTCCGTCTTTTGCGAAGAAGAATGGTGGTGAGTACCCCTGTCTTCCTCGGATCTGCAACGTTTAGTTCTCTCGGTGCTTCCGGAATGTATGGAGATACTCTTTTCTCTGCTTCCCAGCCTTTTGAACGCGCTTTTGCGCGACTCCCTGAACATTTCTTCCTTTTCGGCAGTTTTCTTCTGTGGTGATCTGGATCGGCTGCGTCTTGGCTCAGAGTTCTCCCCCGTGTTCTGGCGCTTCCGAGATTCGATCTTCTTTCTCAGATCCTTCCTTCGCACCTGTTTTCCGGATTCGGACTGCTGGGATGCTTTGCTAAAGTCTAATCGGGCTTTCACCGTTTCTCTAGCCTTGATTCTTCCTTCCTGTTTCCGAACTTTCTCTGTCACAATAGGTAAGATCTGTTCGTAGTACTTATCACAGTACTTCTTGATGGCTGTACTGGATGCGGACCCATCAGATCCTTCCAGATCTATCATGTTCTTCTTTCCTCCCTTGTTCCGCACCACGGAAGCTGTGGCGGGATTAGGGTCGGAACGAGCTCTTTCGGTAGGCATTTTTTCTTTTTCGGAACGTAGTTGTGCACTGGGTCCCACGGATGGCGCCAACTTGTTAGTACAATTTGTGTGATGGGTTATAGAAGGTCTGGACGTAGCTTACTGGACTGGGCCGGTAAACCTTTGGTGGGTTGATCTTGTACTAATTCAAGTAGTTTGAATGAGATCCCTGCACAAGAAAGGTAAACCGTTAGTCTTACCGTGGGGACGGACCCCACGATTAGACTCCGGCGTGAGAGTAAGAACAAATTCTTGAGAGGGAAAGTAGAAGTGTGTATTATTGTGAGAGAGAAAGTTGTACCTTGTATGGGGATTAGAGCCCCTTTTATAGGCGAGGCTTGCCGTTGGGGCCTCCTAGATTCTCGCATATAAGGGTTAGTTGCTGGAGCCGGACCCTTGGAGGACAAGGGTTCCGTGTTAATCGCGGATGCGGACGTAGGGCTCCGATGGTTGGAGGTTCAGCCCGTCATAAGCCTTACGCGCATCTCTAGGCCTGGGCCATAGCCAAATTAGCCATTGGGCTTACTGTGGGCCTAGGATTTGTAATCATTGGGCCTAAACCCAGTGTGCGTATAGCGTGTATTGGGCCTCGTAAGCCTGTAATACATACTATACGTCACCAGTAACCTTTTTTCAATGCACCAATACAAATATAGATCCGTTTGAAAACCCTTGAATTCAGGGTTAAATCAGTGTTTGTTTTAATTTAAATCTTCACAGTTGTATCCTTATTTTTTCTTTAATTCCATCGAGTAATCCCTAAGATTGACATATTGTTCTTCATGGTCTCCCAAATTCTTTTCATTGAAAATTCTTTTGCTCTAAATACCTTTGTCTCAGAGATGTTGTTCTGAATTTTTGATTTAATTCATCTGTGAGAGCAAGGGTTGGTTATAAGAATTTTACCTGCCTCAGATTAGATGAATCCTGCACTTACCAATTTAATATCTCTTTTTTGGAGGCATTTATATTCGTATTTTAATTTTTTGACAATCCAATTAGCTTCTTCACCGACTTTTGAGACGTGTACGGACCATGGCCACATGGGTTTGACCCTTTTCTTAAAGGTTTTGGATAACCCTTTCGTGATCACACTTATCAACCATAACATCTCTTCTACACTCTAAAGCATACATTCTTACATTTTCTTTGATTTCCTTCTTTGTTAAAAAATGCTGTGTTACAAAAAATTCACCCTTGTTAAGATTTTTTTTGCCTTAGTACTCCCTCCTAATTTGTTTCAACCTTTTCTTTCTTATGTTCGCAATTTTGGGAGCACGGGTATCTTCACCACTTTGAAATTCCTCAAAGTCATAGCCAACATGCATATCCATATCCTCCACCACACTAGTAGCTAAGCTTGTGACATGGTCAATGAGGACATCAAGTTCAAAATGAAAACCATTCATGTCCACCTGTGGCTCAAATGGGGTGGCCACATCAACTTGCTCAAAGTCACTTACATCCAAGTCTTGCAGTTGCTGACTCTCCTACTCAACAGGCTCTTCCCTATCAACAACCTTTTCATCCACAAATCTACCATTAAGCACTAAAACAACATCCTCATTCTCTCATTGAAGTTCATTTACCATGTCTGTACAGTCTTCGTCTTCTTTAACACCAGCATCTACACCTGTAACAGTGTATTGTTGGAACACGTCATCATCCACAATTGATTATTGTTGGTCAGCTTCTTCTCCAACAACATTATCGTTAACAGGTTGTCCCATAGGATTTTCTATGCCATTCAACAACCTGCTAACACTGCTTCGATCATGTTTGCTTGTTGAAGCTTGACTTGCATTCTGAAAAACATCAAATTTTTCCGTAGCAGTATCATCCAATATTTCATCAATAATATTGGATTTTTTTTGCCTTGAGCCTCAATGTAAACCTCGATTCTCTATATGTAGGAACCAAGTTCAACACCTAAACAACATAGTCATCATCCATCAAAGGTAACAACCCATCATCCAATGACTCGCCTGGTATCCTATAATGAGACAATAAAATCCAACCATTCTTGACACATAGGTCATCTAACAAGGAATCATACTCATTAAACGAAAATCGGTCATAATCAACCAAATTGTACCATTCTATAACTGGAGAACGATATATCCCCCCTGGTGGTGAGGTGAAATCACCAATGTGAATGATTTTTAGTGAGAACAAGTTGTGGTTTGATTCCGTGTAGAAAGAATAAACATCAACACACAACCTAAGAACAAAAAAAAAATCATCCTAATGTTTAAACTAATTCCTAATCATATTGTCCATGCTTTTAACATTATATTTAGCTAAAAAATCAGTACAATTTAAATTAACCAAACTTACCGTAAATTTGATCAAGATCATAGATTGGGGAACACTGCGTTCGATTTTTTTCAAATGGAGGAGCCATCATTTTCAATTTTGAGTTGATTTAGAAGTGTTTTTAATAAGTTTAGGGAAGAAAAATGAAATTGAACTTTGAACAAGCTACTGTTTCTTGGGTTAAGTTATAATCAGTAGGTGTCATGATGATTTAGGTGGGAACAGTGAAATGACAAGGCTACCCTCAGGGACGAGACAACTTAACGAGAACACTAATGCGTGTTAGTGAACAGTGCCTCTCGGTGGCTGTTTTGCAAAAAACGTTAACATTAATCGCTGTTTTGCAACAAATTTCGTCTCGTGGTATTTCTTGCGTTTTCGGGAAACATTACATAATTTTTAATTTACCCTATTTAAAATTTAAAAACTTGCTTACATCATTTATTGAAAGATTAGATATATCAGAAACCGTTTGACGTTAACTAAAACAAATTACACTATCATGTTGAGCATAAAATCATCTTTCATTAGAGTGACACTTGTATATATATACTTTCGATGAACTTTATTTTCGAGTTCTTTTTAGTGTTGAAATTTACGCATAGGAAAAAATCACTTGTGATTTGTAATTTGAACTTAAAAACTCACATTACAAATAAATGTGATTTCGTATCGTGTAATATTCTATACCAATAAAAGCGATATTTTTTGTCGAAAATATATTGAAGTGTCCGTCTATTAAAAGAAAAAACAAATCGTTACAATGATGTATTTTTTGTCGCTAAACAATTTAATTTACTGTTTGCAAAATATTTTGTTGTTAATTTTTTTTTCTTCTCTTTGTTGAACTTCCGGTATGCACAAAACTTAGGGTCCGTTTGGTATGTGGTGTGGAGACTGTGGGATAAGGATTGTATTAAAAAAAGACGTTTGTTATGGGGTAATAGGTTTTGATGTTGTCAGAATAGCCAGAAAATTGGGGATAAACAAATCCCACCTCACTCATTCGGATTTGAGCTGGTTTCTAAAAAACATGGGTCCACAATGATTTTCTACCACTAATTTTCAGATTCTTATGTTGTAACTAGGTATATAATATTTTAAAATAACATAACTATTTATAATATTCAATAAGTTTTTTTAAATTAATATATAATATAAATTTATATTATATTTTCTCTCTCTTACTTTTTTCCAAACCTCACATCAAATCCAAATTCAAATTCAAATCCAAATCTTAATCTTAAACCCACATTCAAACAAACGGGCCCTTACTACTATAATTTGTGTTTTTTTTTTTTTTTTTTTTTTTTCAATTAAATTAAAGTACTTTCCTTATGACCTTTTAAGTTGGTGCATTACCAAAACTTGCTAATAAGGATACCGTACTATCAAAATTAATTAACTCACTCATTGTACTTTGCAATTTTTGTTTGCTTGAATATTGAATTATTTTTATAATTTTGTAAATAAAAAAAATAAAAGATGTTGGTAGCTTGGTACATAATATCAACAGGTTACTCTTTTAAAAAATTTCAATCCACGTGTTATGTCATTCAACATTTCACTTATAAGTTATAACTTAATCTTATGAGTTATTTAAACATGCATTTTTTTTTTTATTTACTTATTTATTTATTTATTTTTTAACTTTTTCTATTTCCCGTTCTCAAGGAAGAAAATTAGGTTATGATTTTTATTTGTCTTATAGCCTCACACATAGATATATTTGACTACATATTTTAAGTTTAACCTCTAAATAAGAGTATTTGCCACTTCTGATAATACAACGACGGTAATAAACGTTTTCCATAATACTAGTTGGATACACGCGTGATCGCGTACAGTGCGGAAACCCTTTATCGAAAAAAATATTCACCCACAGCGACATCGATAAGTATAGTTATATGTGTTTGCTTACCCACTTAGTGAATAACGTTTCACAACACTCCGAATGTATATGTGTTAGTTGTATGTGTTTGCTTTGGTTTCCCGTAGCTTTCACTTGACATCATTATTCTCGCATATAGAAAGACCATCGTAATCTCTTACCCGTCAAACACTCTCCCAAAAGTATATGATTTTGACGAATAAAAATTGTATTGATTGAAATAAACATTAAAGTTGTAAAAATTTAAATCAAAATAAAATAAACTCACTAAAAATGTAAAATCTACAAACTCAAAAAAATATATCAAGATGGATGTTGAATTAATGAGCACAAAATTTTTAAAAATATGGTGAAATTAGATTATAAAAAAAATAAATAGATAAAAAGATATTTCAGTTTGAAAATAAAAGTGAATTTTTTGTTAAGAAGTAACACATGTCACTAAATGATTGAAGCTCATTATTTTAATTTTTTATTAGGAGTTAGACTTGGAGTTTGTTAAGAAGTGACACATGTCACCCTATGATTAAAGCTTGTTCTCTTAATTTTTAGTTAGAAATTAAACTTGGAGTTAAGTTTAAGTTATTCATACATTATAATACAATATAGATAAAATGAACTAAAAGGACACAAAAACAGTACATTGACTCAAGTGAACAAAAGTAGAAAGTAAAATAACTTCTTTGACTCTTGACTCATTTTTTAAACTAGACAAGTACCGTGCTAAGCAAAGAAATTTTATAGCCGTAAATAGTTATAGCTGTGATATCGTGGTTAGCTGTTTTGTGTAACATTCATACAGACAAAAAAAAATATATATATATATATATATATATATATATATATATATATATAGATATATATATATATATATATATATATATATATATATATATATATATATATATATATATATATATATATATATATATATATGAATCTAGATCAAATAAGATCAAGCTTAAAGTTGTTAAAATGAGATCCAACTAAAATTTGACAAGCGACACTCTCCTTACAACAAAAATAAATTTTTTATTAACTACAACTAAAATTGTTAAAGTTTCGATAGATTTCTTTTTAAAATTTACGAAACTTAGATGATACACTTTGATTAGAAGTGTAATGTGTATCAGGTATTTGTATGTGTATCAGTTTTGGAATATTTATTAGTGTAATGTGTATCAGGTGTATCACAAATCAAACTCATGTATCATTTGATTATTAGTTGCTAAAATGTTAATTTGTATTAAAATATTATTTTTTGTGTATTATTGCTAAATTTATTATTTTTAAATGTTTTAGTAGTTTTTTGACTTGATCTTATTTTTACAACTTTAAGCTTGATCTCACGTTAACTCTCCCCATATATATATATATATATATATATATATATATATATATATATATATATATATATATATATATATATATATATATATATATAAACATATATGGGAAAACCTTGCCTGCAATTACCTACAGCCAATTGGCTGCAAAATGTCCTTAATACGGCACCGTTTGACTTTACAAAAGTTTAATAAATCTGAGTTTTTAGTACTTGTTAAATTTTGGCGCCAACATAGAACATTTATTAGCTCCATGTGTAGCTTTTTTTTATATAATTACGTTTGAAGCCTTTCCTTTGTGATTTAAGATTTCTTATATAATACAGCATGTGTAGTTTTTTTTTTTTTTTTTTTTTTTTTTTTTGCCCTTTCAGTTAATTATTTTTTAATAAGTAGTAATAACATGTTGAATTCCTATTAAAAAAAATCAATGCATTGTGCTTAGGGGTGTCATGCGGGTTATCGGGTCGGATTTGGGCTTTATCGGATCGGGTCTATCGGGTTTTCATAAAATAAAAACTAATCCGTAACCCGACCCTATAAGGAATCGAGTTATCGGGTTTGGTCTATCGGGTTGTCGGGTTTATTAGGTTGGAATTATCGGGTTATCGGGTTAGACATGTAATAATTACAAAGTAATAAAAAGATAGATCGGTATTTACATAATAACATGTTGGTTCAAAAACGCTAACTCAAACTAACAAAATGTTGACTTAAGATTTTCATGTGGCACAAAAAAGTTAGATCAGTATCTTTGTGTTCAAGTTTTCATGCACAAAAAATGTATTAGTCTCCTACTACTATAACATGCTAATTGGTCTAAGATCAATATGTATTTCACCATTTCAGTAAGCATTTCACCAATTCACCATTATAACATGCTCATTGATCAGTATGTATTAAAAATAGATCATCAATGCACCATTTCACCATTTCAACACGACTACATATAATCTATGGACAAAAAACTGATCGAAACGACTACATATATAGATGTCTATTCACATATAATCTATGGACAAAAACCGATCGAAACAAGACTACTTATAATCTATGGACAAAAAACCGATCGAAACGACTACATATATAGATGTCTATTCACATATAATCTATGGACAAAAACCGATCGAAACATGAGGAACAAACTTCAAATCTTCAACTACATCTCCTGTCATCCACAAGATCGTCATTTTTGAGATTCATCGAACTGAGAAGAAAAATCATAATTAGAAATCCGACACATAAGTATACAGTGTATGTACATGGTATGCATTAGACGTAAGAGTACATTTTTTATTTTACAACCAGTAACGTAATGACCCGTGCCTCGACAATAACTACACGTTCTTTGTTTCTTTTTGTTCAGGGATGTTTCCATTCCAGGCTTGATCCGTGTATCAACCTTAGGACGTCCTTTTGTCGTTACGGCAACTATAGGATCTGAAACTAATACTTCTGATTGTGACTCTTCCACTTGTGTTCCAGATTTTAAACCCGAACTATCATTTGTATCGAACTCAACTCTAGCCTTCTTTCTCATGTTTTGCTCTTCCATAATACCATTAAGAATGTCATCTAGTTTCTTAATTTCTAATGGATAATCTTTTCCATCCTCAAGTATTTTGGTAAACTTTGTTCGAATAGACCATAAAGTTAACAAACTAACTACTTCATTAACATCATCTTTAGTGCCTCTACATTCAGTTCCAATATTTCCAACCAAATCGATCGCTTTCATCGTCCACCTTGGTAAGATATAGTGATTAGGAATGAATGTCAATAACTTTCTCCTCATGATGTAAAGAATATGCTTGCACAATATTCCGAATGTTTCAAACTTTGCACATGAACAAGTAGCAAAAAATTCTAAACCTACTTTACATTCAACAACTTTCCAACTTTCTATATTCCCTTGCAAGAATCCAATACGATATTGTACGAGACAAGAGTCTTTGGTTGTCTTTTCGTGTCCGCAATCAAAACTAGCCTTCCATTCTTTTTTGAAAACATCATAAAGATTGCGCGTATAACATTTTGCTGCCATTGCTTCAATTGGATGATCACCTTGTAATGTCGGCTTTGAGTTCAAAGTTCTAAAGTCTTGATATTTTTCAGCACCTCTTCGAGAACTTACCACTTTGTCGTATTGTTCTACGAAATCATTTAACATGGTTTTAGAGTTTACGAATCCATCAAATAAAGAATGCATACTTTCACTTCTTCCACTAGTAGTCATTCCAGCAAAAAAGGTATCATTCAAATAAGCTTTTACCCAATATTGACGCAAATTATACATGTTTCCCAACCAACTATTTTCACTGATAAGATATTTCTCCTTTATATGTTCCCATTTTGATTCAAAATCTTCAACATTTGGAGTTTTGACCCATTGACTGTACGTATCTTGAAAATCATCGTATCGAGACCGTAACGGTTGAAGATGTTCTAAAACGTGCTTTTGAATGTGCCAAGCACAAAATCGATGTCGTGTTTTGGGAAAAACCTTCGCAATCGCATTACGTATAGCCAAATCTTGGTCAGTAATTATAGAAATCGGTGGAGACCCATTCATACATTTTAGAAATTGTTTAAACAACCATGTGAATGTCGTCTCAGTCTCATTTTCCAACAATGCACCCCCAAACAAAATCGACTGTCCATGGTGATTCACTCCAACAAACGGAGCAAACGGAAAACTAAATTTATTTGTCTTATATGTAGTATCAAAAACAAGAACATCGCGAAACTGACAATAAGAATATCTAGATCTCCCATCTGCCCAAAAGATACTTTTTAATGTGCCATCTTCACTCAAGTCCATGTCAAAGTAAAATTCTTTATCTAGTTGAGCTCCTTGCTTGAAATGCATAATAATTCCATGACACTCTTTTCCTAAGTTAAATTTCCTTTCGTTGCTTACAATATTTGAACATTGAACTCGCGTAAGCTTATCTTCGTCATTACCTCTAAATGCATTTACTATTTTAGTTATTTCAGGCGGTTTAATTGCTACTTTTGACAATAAAGTGACAACATCTTTACATTCATGGGAACGGTGAAATATACTATGAGATCGTTGTTTGAGTACATGTGACGGGGGATCAAGAGGATGATTACGTTCACTAATAAACTTGTCTACGACCCATTCTCCATGCTCCGACAAAGTCACTTGCATCATGGCCTTACACCCCGTTCGTACAATACAACGACGTTTCACATCATCTCCTAAATGTCTTTTATCATTCATATCTTTAAAACCTTGTTTGTTGCACACAAATATCTTTCTATAAATTTCATTTGTTTTCTTGCGCCTATTTACCTGATTCTTACGAATACCAAATCCTTTCGATAAACCATATCCATTATAAAAATCATAAGCAACATCTAAGTTCTCAAATGTCTTTCCAAGTGTAGAATACCTCATAGATTGATCAAAAACATTTGTTGGTTCTATTTCGTCTTCCTCGTCCATGAGATAACCGTTAGAGTCGATTTCATCAATTAGTGTATGTTCACCTTCATCTGAACAAGAAAAGTCAAAATGATTTTGTAAGTACAAATTTCTTTCAAACATAAAGAAACATAATAAAGAACCATAAGAAAAAACATATGAGTGAACCTGTTATAATAAGCTCCTGGATACTTGAATCATTCATTGAAAAACTCATAGCTCATAGAAAAGGATGACTGGTTATAATAATAAAAAGGTTAAGAATTACTTATTGAAGTTTGAGATTTTATATGATTCTTAGAAGTTTAAAATTTTTAATATCTGTTGGAGGGAAATGTTAGCGCTAAATGATGTAAATTGAAGCATCAATGGATATTATCAAATATTTAATTGCAAACTAGTTAA
Source organism: Chrysanthemum makinoi (assembly GCA_910596185.1). Lineage (NCBI taxonomy): Eukaryota > Viridiplantae > Streptophyta > Magnoliopsida > Asterales > Asteraceae > Chrysanthemum > Chrysanthemum makinoi. Next base: position 329,508,429 of record OU343225.1, on the reverse strand, counting down.
ATGAGAAGGACTAGTATATAAAATATGAATCACGTCTTTGTATTTTGTCATAATTACGCACGTGATATTGTGGGGTATATGCAGCCATTTAGATGCAATTAGTTGCAGCGAATATTTCTCATATATGGGGATAACTTGGCTACAATTTTTGTAGCCAATTAGCTACAATCCTTCATAAAAAATACACTAGAAATGATTCAGGGACCCACAGAAAAGAATCAGGACCCACAAAAATAATCAGGACCCACATTTTTGCACAAAATTGTAGCCAATTGGCTACAATTAATTGTAGCTAATATATTCCCTATATATATATATATATATATATATATATATATATATATATATATATATATATATATATATATATATATATATATATATATATATATATATATAGTAAGGATCCAGTAAGAAGTAAATTAAAATAAGAAGTGGTGAGAAGTGACCAAAACCACACATTTGAGATGCAGCGACTTGCATTAGATGCATTTCTATTAATATAGATACTACATCTTGAGTTTCGAAAGTTAATTTGATGTATAGATGGTGCAAATTGATTTTCATGATTTCGGCACATGCAGAGGAACAAAAAACAAGAGCAATCATGGAATGCATCTAATATACGTATATGCATCTGATTAAAAGCTAGAAAACACACTATGGTGCGTTATAATGCATCTAAGATTATAGGGATGCATCTAATTTAGGTCGGTGCATCTTGGATTTGCGGTTATAGTTCTTCTTATTTCTTCTTATTTTAAGTAATCTTCTTTTTGATCCTAACTCTATATATATATATATATATATATATATATATATATATATATATATAATAGGTTGTCAAGATCGGGATCCTACCCAGGATCGTTTTCGTCTTTGCAAGATCGTGATCGTAAGATCGGATCGGGATCTTAAGATCCTACTCTAATGTTATTTCTTAATAATTTATGTAATTTTATACAAATCTACAAATTCTAATACGTTATAACCACAAAATACTCTAAATGTTTCATATAAATGTTGTCCTAAATTATGATTATAAAATGTTTAAAAAAATTAACATGTTGTTTTTTGAATTCTACAAACAAACAACCCATAAATTTGTAGTTTTTTAGTTTGTAATCCGAGAAAGTAAGATCGGATCGGATTAGATCGTAAGATCGTATGGTCAAAATCGGGATCCTATAAGATCTTAAGCTTGCAAAGATCCTATGTAGGATCCGGATCGTTTTTGCTTTGCAGTATCGTAAAATCGTAAGATCCTAAGATCAGGATCGGGATCCTGACAACTATATTATATATAACACAATCAACTCACATAATAATATAGTGTGTTATATCGTAGAGGGTACGAATGCAATTTTTAAAAACTAATTATTTTGTCCCTAAATAAATACAAAGTCTACTCTTGTTTACAGTCATAAAATGTTTCATGCATTACATAATTTAATAAGTTGTTAAATAGTTCAAAATACCACTAATTGAGCAAAAGTGTTTTTAAGAAATGATGTTGAGGCCACCGAATATTTTTCAAATCAAAGTTTTTAAGATCGGGATTTTACTCAGGATCTTTTTCTGCAAGATCGTGATTGTAAAATCGGATCGGGATATTAAGATCATACTTTAATGTTATTTCTTAATAGTTTTTGTAATATCATACAAATTTACAAATTATTATACATTCTAAACACAAAATACTATGAATTTTTTCTATAGAAATGATTAAAAAGATTAACATGCTGTTTTTTGAATTCTACAAAAAAACAACTCATAAATTTGTAGTTTTTTAGTTGGTTATCCGAGGAAAGTAAGATCGGCTCGGATTAGATCTTAAGATCGTATGGTCAAGATCGGGATCCTATAAGATCTTAAGCTTGCAAAGATCTTATGTAGGATCCGGATCGTTTTTGCTTTGCGATATCCTAAAATAGTAAGATAATAAGATCAGGTTCGAGATCCTGACAACTATGCTTCAAACTATCATTAAATGAAATTTGGCAAAGATGTTGATTTCGGTATACACTTTAAAACATATCAATACATAATACTAACCGAGATTAAAGGTATAGTAATAATTATATAATTTTAATTTTAAAAGTTTTAAGTATAATTATACACTTTTTATACTTCCTCCGTCCTAAAATTATTGTCCCTTATTGATTTTTTTAGTTTTTCTTCTTCAACTTTGACCATAATTATTTTTATTTGTGTTATATAATATTTGATGAAAAATATATGAATGTATTGGGTTCTAAATGTATTTTCATTGGTATAATTTTCATCAAGTATTATATAACACAAATAAATATATTAATGGTCAAAGTTGAACAAGAAAAACCGGTCAAAGTCAAAATAGACAATAAAAATGGGACTGAGGGAGTATTTCATTAGACGAGTACCCGTGCATCGCAACGAGATTTTATAGTGGTAGTGATAAAAAAATGTTTATGGTTATAAACGAAAACTATAAAAGTTTAAAAATTTGTAGATTAAACACGATTTAAAATGAATGAAAATAATATAGGCTATGAGTTATAAACGAAAATAATAATAAAAGTTTATATATAATTTTCTTTACTTTCTCACTTTAGAAAATATGTGTTTCTGTTTTATATAAGTAGTTTAAAACACAAAAACTATTTTTGGAAAGCAATCCAAACACACCTTTAAAATGACGAAAATGCCCCTGAAACATGATAATTGGCGGCATGTATAACTTGTCTCCATTACATCCACACAACCGTTTTTTTAACTAACTTCATCTTCTTCATCCAACCAACCAAACTCACTCCACAGCTTCAATGACATCATCATCATCCTTTTGTTCTTCATTCAAAACACTTGGTTCTCATTGGAATCACAACCATTCCAGCAAAAACCTTAAATTCTTGCTCATCTCACATTGGACAACAAAACATTCTTTTAGTGTTTGTACTTTAACTGTTTCTTCGTCTTACAAAGATGAGCCGAGTAGCCCGAAAAAATCCAATAAGAAACAATCTCAGGTATTAAAAGGATTACAAGCTATCATTTTTATTTATCTTGGTTATTAGTTATTACATATATAGAGTGACGGAACTAGGGTGGGTCCCGGGGTCGTGCCCATGGATTTTTACGGTGTAGTGCAAATTATGCTTCTTTAGTCTTGTTTAGTTTTTGTTAGATGCCACCTAGTCTATTTTTGCTTAAAAGAATTAAAAGCTATCATTTTTATTTGTCTTGATGATTATATATAATGTATCAGGGACGGAACCAGGGTGGGTCCGGGGGACTTTTATGGCGCAGGGCTAGTTTTTGTAAAAATTTAATTTTTTTCTAAATGCACCCGGTCCAAAAAGTTATAGTTCTCGTCTTGTTTAGTTTGTGTTAGATGCACCTGGTTTGTTTTTGTCCTGGTAATATATATACATATGATTGAATCTTGTTTTGTTGGTTGGTTGGTTGGTTGCAGATGAGTTATGATCCTTCTGAAGATCTTTTTGGGGTTTCAGCTGATTTGCAGCCTAGGTAATATTTGGTTGGATTAGCATTTATGTGTTTGATTTGTATATTGTATTAGAGCATAGCGTGTCGTAAAGCCAAAGTTAACAAAAAGTGCTACCACATTAGCACCACACTGAACCCCTTTTGGACTCCTCTAAACCCTTTTCCCTTCTCCTTTTAATTCATCAGAAACTAAAACGCAACCTAGATTAAGACCGAGAACAAGCTCAGTTGTTATTCTCTTCTGATCAAATTTGGGAATTGAGGTTTTAAGAATCCATTCCGAGGAAGAACAGGAAACAGATAAGATAGTTTAGAGTGATTATATAGGAAGAAAGGGAGAAATAGACACGTAACAGGTGACAACTTTGATCCAATAACTTTGAATAGAGGTGTGGTAACACTGATGAAGGCGGGCATGATGCTACATACCCAATGCTCAGGGGTTGTTCGGTATTGCGTGTCAATAGTAATTACGCTTACTTGGGATAGTCCATTGGGCAAGGGGAATGTTTACAAGAAAAAAAATGTTTATGCTTATTTGCGTATCATATGGCGAAATAAGTTGTTTTTTTGTAGGTGGTTTAAGATTGGTCATCTAAACTGATTTCTTGTTTTCATGGTGGATTGAGAGTTGCATGTTTAATGTAAAGCTGTTTTCGGTTGCTGGTTTTGCTTATAAGAATGAGTTCTAATAATAAGCAATCCCAAACACCACCCTATATTCGTACTCGTATCATCTAAGGGTTGTATGTAAAATGACATTAAATAATCACATATTAATAATCAGTCTTGTTGCAGCTACTCAGAATCAGTTTTAGCGTCTAATAATCACTGACTTGAAACCCCAATGCCATATAATTACTTTCAAAACGCAATGCCAAACACTCCCTAAATCATTGTTCTTCCTTTTTGTGTAGTTGAATTCACTTTTGATTCGAAATAATTGAGCTAGTGCTTTTCATAATGATAATTTATATTGAAGTTTTTGGTTTTGTATATCCAGAATTCATGTATGATACATTTGACTATTAAAAGTCAAATGTACATTTTTTTAAATAATTACGATGGATTTCTAGTTGCAAATTTTACATGAACATATAGTTGTGTAGGAGGTTAACTATTAGTCAGGATTTTATGATATTGAGTTATCAACCAATATAAGAAGAAAGATTATAATGAACTAATGATATTGGCACTTAAATATTTGTAAGCTATCGAAAGAGCAATTTTAATGAATGAATTTCACTGGCAATTAACCATACGTAAGCTTATATGTGGGCTTATGAGCTTATTTGATTTCGGCGTCTATTTTATAAGCCCCAAAGTTCCGGCTTATTTTGAGACTTGTGGGCTTATATAAATTTATCATATCATAATAAACTTATATAAGCTCACAAGTCTCAAAATAAGCCGGAAAATTAGAGTTTATGAAATATAAGCCGAAACACGAATAAGCTCATAAGCCACACATAAGCTTAAACAAACACCCCCTCAAGTTTTTCAAGCATAATGGCTATTTTTTCTTAGTCAAAATAATGGTTTCTTGAAAGCCAAAGTCAAATACCATTGCTACGATTGTATCATACTCAAAGTTGTTTAACATGAAACGTTTATTCCAGGAAGGCTCTTTCAAGTAATTCTACTCCAAGATCATGGTTTGGTCCAAACGGTCAGTATATTAGAGAGCTTCCTTGCCCAAATTGCAGGGGAAGGGGATACACTCCTTGCACAATGTGTGGCATTGAAAGATCAAGATTAGATTGTTCACAGTGTAACGGAAAGGTATACATTTTATATCCTTTCTATATAATTTTTCATCTTCCTATATTCTAACAACATATTAATCAACACCACAAACCGTAATTGCTGATTATGAAAACCAATGGTAATTTGGATTGTGGCAGGGTAAGGTTACATGTCCCCAATGCTCGGGAGAATGTGTAATATGGGAAGAGTCCATTGATGAACGTCCATGGGAGAAAGCCCGTTCAATGTATGATATTCAATCTTACTTTGAGTTGGCATATTAGTTTGCTTTATACATTTTCCTCTATATATTCGTTTATGTTCAAATAACTATTAGAATGATTTACATTTAAACAACAAAAAAGCCTTTTCGTAGCATACTAAGAGCGTGTTTGGGATTGTCTATTGTTAAGTATTTATCTGCTTTGAAAATAAGCATGCAATCTGCTCATTTTAAGTGCTTTAGAATAGTAGAACTGAAATTAATGAGTTTTCAATCCAGTGTTTGAGATCACTTATCTGCTTTAAGACGATGAAATAAGCAGATACGCACCTACATAAACAATCCCAAACACTCCTTAATAACAGTTCTTGTTATGATGACAAACTCTTTATGCTTGACAATTCTTCAATATCTCTCATTTTTGTAGAATATTGTGTTACTCTTAAAATTACACCAAAATATGGTCGTTTTGCTAAAGTCAAATATATATATAACTCATAAGTGTTATATGTCTAACGTCATATACATTTCTTGAATTTAGTTCGCCACTGAAAGTAAAGGAAGACGATGAAGTGGACAATCTTGAAATAAAGTTAGCAGCAAGGAAAAAATCGAAACGTGTATACAAATCTACATCTCAAGAAGTTGGTTTGAAGATTAGTAGATCTTTGAAAGCAAGTTTGTTTCTTTCCTTACAAATTTAATAGTAAAGTACTCGAAGACATAGTTCAGCTATTGCTCACTGAATCATGAACTTACGCTTGTGGTTTTAGTTGGGTGATTGCAGAGCCTTAATGCAAAAACTGGACTATTTACCAACAGAATGAAAATCATCCATAGTAATCCCGAGCTTCGTGCTCAAAGAGTGGCAGCAATCAAGGTTCTAATGATCGCTTTTTTATATTGTGAACATAGATTGTGGGTCCCATTTAGCTCATGTATACTAGATTTGGATGGGACCCACATGGAGAATTGAAATTATAGGGTGTTTGAGATTGCTTATTTTTAAACATGAGTATTTGGTTAAGACCACTTACTTTACTTTAGATAAGCACTGAAATAAGCATATTGGTACTTGTAATATTTTAAGCTGATAAGCACTGTAAAAATAAGCAATCCCAAACACCTCTTATTATAATTGGCAAATTTACGGGGTCTGTCTTTGCAGAAATCAAAAGGGTCTGTTGATGCAAGAAAACATGCTTCTGAAACCATGAAAGCGTTTTTTAGTGATCCAGAAAACCGGCTCAAGAGAAGCCTATCCATGAAAGGTATGTTTGTATCTATACATTTTACGTAATGAGTTATGAGTCGGTACTTAATATTTCAACAATGAAAATGCCACTAGCAGAAAACAGTGTGAAGTAATATATGTTCATAATAGTCTAGTGTTGGCAAAGTGGGAGTTTGGGTGAGTTGAGTAATGGGTAGGATTGAGTGGGTTGATCCAGAACTCTTTTTTTTTTCCTTCTTTTTTGGTTATAAGTACTTACTATTAGTTTGTTAAGTGTGATCAGAAAAACTAATTTGCATAAACTGATTAAGGAAATCGTATGAATTTAATTGAAATTTGTGCACATTCGACCCATTCTCTCTTTTTTTTTTTTTTTTGTAAGTACATGGGTTTTAATAAACTCTATTTTTTGTCAACTTCATCCGTGTTTGATGCGATGTAGGAGTGAACTTTTACTGCAAAAACTGTGGCCGCGAAGGGCACAGGAGACACTACTGTCCAGAACGTGATCAAGGTTCAGTAGATCGACGGTTCAAATGCAGTTTATGTGGCGAAAAGGGTCATAACAGAAGAAGGTGCAAGAAATTTGATACAATAAAATCAGAGGGTAAAACCTTTAAACAACCTTCTTGCAGCATTTGTGGCAAAACCGGGCATAATCGCAGGACTTGTCTTAACCAAACCATAGCGAGCCCCACCAGCACCAAAACCAATACTCAGGTGATAAAGAAAGCTTATTTGGACTCGAAAAAAAGGGTGTACACTTGTAGGGCATGTCATGGCGAAGGTCACAGTATTAGGACATGTCCATTAGCAAAAACTACAGACGTTGTTCATTCGTAACATATGTATGTTTATATGAAACTATATATTATAAACTAGCTAAGTTGATTATAGTTCTTTTTTGAAGACCAAATCTCCAGATTTGCCAAATTGATAAATATTTTTTGTTACTACAAACATACATTTTCTTGATAAATATTTCGTTTCCAACAAATAAAAAAAGCCACATACTTTTAGTAAGATAATTAGGATGTTTTAAAAAGTTATAACAGCACTCCTTACTATATTATGGGGACATGTTAGTCCTTACTATATTATGGGGACATGTTATTTGATGTGATCATGTGAAAAAAATAAAAATAAATAATAATGTTAACATGTACATGTCTTAGGAGCCCATCTGGGAACCATATAGGCCCCATTTTGGCCCATAGCAAAACTATCATTAATGGAATGGGTTCAGAGTTTAGACAGTGTTACAGTTTGCTAAAATTGCTTGGTGACATCTTGCATATAAATTTGTTAAAATTGCTCTAGTCTCAACTTCTTATAAATTTTTTCCTCATTAAATATATGTCTACTTTAGTTCATGTGATGAATATTTCTTTATCAATATTAAAGCATTTAATAAAAATGTAAATGCGCAGTAAGAAATTTTAATGTATAGTCAGGTTTTCAACTGTGATGATTTTTTTAGTTTTGATGTGCAACTTATCTGCAATGTAATGGACAAAAGGATAAATACTTGCATGTGAATGGCCTTACACTATTTCCTTGTTTGGGGTATCACTTGGTTTTAAGAGTCAATATATCTTATGAAATTTTTGTTAAGCTTTAGCTTTTAATGAATATACATGATGGCTTTTGGGAACTCGTAAGCTTACGTAGCGTGTACTTTTTTTCTCCAACTTTACACCCATTTGCCATAATATTGATAACTTAAATTTATCAATACTTAGAGCAAGGGGTGTCATGACCTCTCCAATTCTCTTCACTTGTGCCCCACGTGTGCCACATCACCTCCACATCACTCCAACACACTCACTTAAAAATACCCCCATTCACAACTAACTCACTTCTCTTCATTTGGGCCCCACCCACCCTCACAAACACATAAATAACACAAACACAAACACATATATTCTTTTGTCCGTTTTTTCGTCGTTGTAACGGCGAAATGGGAAGTGGCATTGCATCATGGTATCATGGCTAAGGATGGCACAAAGTGGCTAAGTGCCACATAGGAAGTGGCGAGAAGTGAGAAGTCCCACACCCCATGCTCTTATATCAACATAATAATAGAAGTTAGATAACCTGCCAACCTAGCTCTATGTATTTAACTTTTTATAATACTGATAAGTTAAACTTTTTTATTGATAACTGTTTATTAAACATGTTGAATATGGGTGGGAGGTCGACCTGTCAACCCGGTTAATTTTTTCTAAGATAAAAAAACAAAAGCATAGTTGATTAAGTGCGTTACACTGGTTAAATAGGTCGACTTATCAAACCATTTAACTTGTTTAACCCGTTTAAAACGTTGAACCTGCCAACTCATTTAAATAAACAGTCTATATGGGTTGTGCTCGTACAAGTTAGGTATATATAAGTCAGGGTTGACAAGCCTAACCCAATTGTTAAAACGTCATGTTCGGGTACGGTTTTTGACCCGGCAACCCATGAACTCGAAACCGACACGAATTACCACCCTAGTGACAGGTAGGCAATTAAAATTTTAAAACGTTGTAAGTAATATTTATTGTAACCACGGTATTATTATTTTTACCACCCTGTATATCCTTTCTCATGCAAGTTTTATTCTTTCGCTAGTTTGGAAGTAGTTTTGTCAGATTTCTTCAACATAGTTTGATTCAGTTTGTGATCTTGGTAGCCCTATTGAACTAAATATTTCAATATATGCTTTAATTATACAGTTCTATAATTGTGTGCTTTAATTTGCATAACTCCATAGTTTAAAAATCATATACTTTGTAGACAATCTTTTTATGATAAAGAACAAATATACCTATTTCCAAAAGAAAAAAAAAATAAGTGTAAATGGATAGCAAATCTGACCTCTTGCAGTCTTGCTAAACCCTAATACCAACTTAAGCAAAACTGTAAACAATATGTAGAAATACAAAACAATGGGCAAAGATTAATACACCACTCATTTCCTATGCAAGCTAGTCTTATGCTATATCCATCACATATCAAAATACTTATTGTGACCTCTCCTTTGTGTCATGTCATTATTAATCACCTATATCTTTTTTGAACTAAATAAAAAATAAAAAACCACTTTTTAACATCAAAAGTACAACACAAAACAAAACAAAAGAACCTCTTTAGTACCTGCTACTTCCCAATAGCTCATAACGTTAATAACAACCATCAAATAACAACACAAAAGATATTGTTTATAGGTACATAACCCGTATGTCTTTATTAAGTCATAAGTTAGCTAACAAAAGATTTTTCGCAAATGGGGTGTCACAAGAGTTGTTACATAACCTTCGCGGCGCGTGGAGCTGGAGTTTGATCTTTCTTCGTCACTCGTGTTAGACACAGTTTCCCTTCATTTCTGATGAACAAAAAGACACATTCATCTCCTTCCCCCAGCTTGTTATCTCTCTTGAACCCGACCCACCCCCGCGACAAATGGTACTGGTTTGATCTAAAACGAACGCCCATTTCCCACTCTTCCCCATCCAGATTCTTCATGATTATCGTCTCTTTATGACGTATTCCAGGCAACCCATCAAAATGGGACGGCAGCCCCTAATCATACCAATAATTAAAATGGTTAAGTTGCTTAGACGGTGTTTATTAATTTAAGTGTTTTGATACAAGCAACAATATATGACACAACCTAACACATCTTACCCTATACTAGCTAGAAAAGTGTTCAAGTGTTTTGATACAAGCAACAATATATGCTAGTAAATTAAATGTGATGAGATCGGACTTATATGTACGTACATTAATATATACGAGTAGTATGACGACACAACCTAACACATCTTACCCTATCTAGAAAGTTTAGCATTTTATTTTACACAACATAACCCTAATAATTTATGCAAACTATCATATACAATAAACTTTTCTAAATAAACAACAATACTAGTAGCAAATACTAGGTGTTTAAGAAATCTAAACCACATTATGCAAACTATATAATCAACATATATTAAGTGAGACGTTATTAATCTTACCAAACAAAGTTTGTGACTTTTGGAGACAGTCACTGTGAAGAAACGTTTATCATTACCATCACCATCACCACCATTGGCATCAGCATCACTGCCATCACCATCACTACCTTTAACATCACCACCATCATCTTGACCATCAACAGTTTCATCACTAACATCAACAACATCCTCAACTTTAACATGTATTTTAGGTGCCAGCACTTTTTCAGAGCCATCAGTACCATAAATCCACATTTTAAAAGTGGTTTCATCAACAAGCCAAAAAAGTAAAGTATCCTCATAAGCTAAACAAGCATCCTTGACAACTCTTTTCCAACCCTTGTCAAAACGAACACTTCCCTTAATTTCCTTAACTTTTACATTCCATAAAAACCCTCCAGTTGCTGACCTAATCACTACTTCTTCAGGGATCTTGTCTTCCATGTACCTCATGACAAATTTATGTGGCAAGGCCTGCAAAAATAAAAAGATTACATGCATGAAATTTCTATAACAACATACTACTAAAAAACACATGTATAGTAGTGTGTGTTTGAGTAATATAAGTACATACCAAGTTAGGAGCATCGTGGTCATGCAAGATTTTCTTGAATGAAGGAGGATTGCAAACAGCCATTTGCAAATTTGTTCAGATCTATGATCGAGTAAGATTAATGGGTGTTTTGCAAAGTTTGTAAATTGTGTGTGATAAAATGAGGTGCTTTTGTCCTTAAAAGTTAAAACACGAGTCAAAAGATCTAGCTAGCTTTCTAGTATCTACTTTTCAGAATCTCCTTAAAAGTTCCGTACAAATATATTAATTTCGAAGTCCATAAGATCATCCACGGTATCCGTCATCAAAAACTTTATCTCTTCCAACCTTGTTATTGTGAGATCCTTTTCTTGCTGGGCCCGATACGCCGCTGCGGCGGTTTCACGTTTCATACGATACTCGTTTGCCATAGTTTCTGTGAAATAAGTTGACGAGCTCGTTCCTCCAGTGCTTGCTCCCCAGTACTTGTCATGCTCTCTGATCTTGCTTTCTTGGTAGCACGTTTCTTTTCCATGAGGCAAGGTTGTTCATCATGACCAAACAAAGCCTCGTTTGTTTGGCTTGGGGCTTCGCCGGTTAAATCAACCGGTTCCGGCGTGTCCCATTTCTTATAATGACGCAAAACCTCCCAAGCGTCATCGAGACCAAATGGTGCTGCTTTGGTTTCCTCACGATACCATTGTTTTGCCCGTTTCATCACATCAAGCTCACTTTCCCCGCTTCGTTGATCCCGTTTCGCACGTTTGTAACAAAAGTTAAACTTTGTGCATATGCCGTTCAAAGTTTTCCACTTGCTTGACGTCATGTCCTTGTTGCGCCGTTGAAAGTTGAGTCTATTGAACTCATTTCTGACCCGATACCAAAATGTATATCTGGGTTGGCACTTTCCAACTTTCGGATCCTCCGAAACAACTATGTAACATCTTGCAAGTAATGCTTCCTCTGCTGGAGTCCAACGCCCAGCAACGACAACTTCCTCTTCATCAGAATAAATTGGTTCGAGCTCGGGGTCTTTGGATTTTTTTTGATTTTCGCTTAATACGACATTTTCCTTTTTTTGGAGGAGACGTGGGTGTCTCAGCAACATCATGTGTTTCAGTTTGTGATTGTTGTGTGAATTGTAGGTTTTGAAAGTTGGAGTTTAAGGTGCTTTGTTGGTGTTGTTGTTGATAAAAGAGATATTGTTGATGTTGTTGCCACATTTCTTGGCTCGAGAAGCCTAGTGGGTTGGGGTTTGAAGATGAACCCGCGTTCGGGTTAGATGATGAACCCGGGTTTGAGGGATCCCACCCACCACCGAGAAGATTGAAGAAAGTATCATCGTTGCCTCCCGACATTTTTTTCAGTGAATAAAAGATTGAAGATTGAGAGTATTGAGAGGATTTAGTAGTGGAAGTGTGAAAAAAAAATGGTGTTTTAGTTGGGTATTTATAGTGGTAAAAAAATGTTTTTGATTTTTTTTTTAATTTTATAAAAACTAGCCGTTTAGGGTTAAAAAAGAATTTTTTTTTAAACATAACGGCTAGTAGCCGTTACGAGGGGTGTTTATGAAAATTTTTTGAATTTTTTTTTCTTCCCCCTTAACGCGCGTTATAGGCGCAACACCTCCCCCTTTTTTCCTCAATAACGCCGTTACTCCAACGGCAATAACGGGCGCAACGCCGTTATTTTGCTTCTAATGCCGTTATGGCGTGATTGTTGGGACTGCTCTAACATCATTGATTTGGCTACCATGGTTAGGACCACGGGTGTCATAAAACCTAAACCGAACCGAAACGAACCGAATCGAATCAAAGCTGTATATGACTATTTAGGTCGGGTTACTTAGTTTTAAAATTATATTCGGGTCAATTTGAATGACCCGAGTTCTAAATAGGGTGAGGTTCGGGTATGTTTTTATTAGCATCGACCCGAATTGACTCGAACCCGACCATCTCAACTTTGACTAACACTTTTACAACGTAACTATATTGAAGTAAGACATTTTTTTAATCATTTTACATATACTCGGGTTGACCCAAACCCAAATTGACCCGAACCCGACTAAACCGAGTTCTAAATAAGGTTGGGTTCGGGTATGTTTTTTTAAGCCTCGACCCGAATTGACCCGAACCCGACCGAGTCAACCCGAATAACACCCCTAGTTCAGACTACTATCACCAGTCACACCACTTCACCTTCTACCTTAGCGTCATGTCAGCTTTCTCTCTCCTGTCACTTCTTCTTATTTTTCACCTCTAAGGCTGCTCCCAATGCATGAAGGTGAGGAATTGGCAAGGCTACTTCACTCGAAAACAAGGGTTAGGGTGACTTTTGTCTCACGACAGAAGCAAAAAAGAAGAGACGAAAGGTGAAAAGTAAACCGTGTAAAAGTGGGTCCTCTTCTGATATTTTATTATTTATTATTTGTTTTGTGACTGGGCGTGATTTATATAATGGGATATGTTTGTATAAAAAAGTAGGTATTTTAATATATATAAAAAAATGTGTTAAAAGGTGGAGTGGTGTGAAATGGATGAGAGTGAAAAGTGAGAGGATGGTGAAACAAAATGAAAGTTGATGTGACGCTGAGATAGAATGTGAACTGATGTAAGGGTTGAGAGTGGTCTAATAGTCACAACTCCCTCACTTTTTATTAAAATACTCGCTTTCACACAAAATATCACACACACAGACACACACACACTCACAAATCAAATACATTAATAAATAATAAAAACATAAAAGAGGCTCATTTTGCACGAATGCATATGAGGACCACACCTTTGGCTGTCAGGTTTGAGCTCCTCATCTTTGTTTCCCAACGTTGTCATGCGTAAGGTAAGATCCTCACGTTGGTTCACTCTCCAATGCTAGGAGCAGCCTTAGGGTGTAGATAAAATGGTAGCAACAAAATGTATATGTGTATAAATGTACATTTAAGTTATCTCCAAAAAAATTCAAATGGGCGGTAAAATTTTGTACTCGTACGTCCATTTTGTGTGCCCGCACATTTTTTCTAATAACTTAGCCTTAAGCAATGAGTACTTGTTTAAGTAGTTTTTGATTTGGAATAGAGAATTTATCAAAACTTTCTTTGATAGTTAACTTAATATTTACTGCGGAAGAGTGATATCAATGGATGAGTGCCTCAATAGTTTAATTAAGTTACTCAAAAAGTATTAAAATTATATTTGTTGTAAATCTGCTAATTATAAGTCTATGTTATTTGCGTTGCAGTTTATATTTATGTGCCAAATGGAACCTGGATTAATTTCTCTTTTTTAATTGTCTTTTGATCATATATATCAAGTTAGTTATTTATGAAATTTAGAAAAATCAAATGAAAAATATTACTAGTAACCAATTTACTTTCCCTAATTTCAACTCGTAAGGTGTTTTCAACTATAAATGAAAGATTCTGGTTTTCTACCGTCAGTTCAAGAACTTTGAAAACACATTTTTAGGCCATCTTTTTTTTTAATCATCAAATTTGAAAAATGAAAGAGCATCATTTATCAACATTCATCCTCCAAAACAATACATCTATTCTTCAAACTTCAACTTTACACATATTTATATTTAATCAATTAAAAAAAATCAAGTTATGATCCAATAGCAAATCAAAGATATTGAATATGAAGGATTTTGAGCAATGCTCCAAAATTTTCTCCAAATTTAGAGCATGATTAGAGATGAGTTCTAATCCTTCATTTTTCAAAGATGAAAAAAATGATAATTTGAATAACATGATCGGAGATAACCTTAACAAAGTTTTTGTGTTCTTTTACCCATAAATCACATATTGAAAAAAGGGACTCACAAAGAGGTATGCATACTAAGGGGGCTGGCAATGGGTTCGGGGTGGGCTTCGGTTTGCTTGACCTCGATCGGTAACACCAATGCCACTAAATCGGTGTGTTGTGGGTGTATGGCAAATCGGTAAAAGACACCGATTTGGTGTGGGAGAGGGACAAGCATCAACTAGGGGTTATGGAAGAATATTATTGGTGAGTGTTGGTTAGGCATGATTGACACTAAAAAAGTATGGTTAGGTATGAGATAGATATGAGATGATATGAAAGAATATTATTAGTGGGTGATTAGGTATGGTGGCGTGACTGCCACCCCCTAACATGTATGTACATTAATTAAATGTGTATGTCATGTGGTATCCTCTTAAAATGATTATAATAACCTTTTAATTTATAAACTTTTTTTATAATTTTATTTTATTAAAAAACTGTGAAACAAAAATTACGAAACAAAAATATAAAACTTGACATAAATAAAAAGATGTAAAACACAAAAAAATACAGAACATAAAACTATAAAAAGTGTCTTGCATTTTTTAATAAAGTGTATAAAAGTGCCCAAAAAAATGTAGAATATAAAATATAAAATTTGACATTTTAAAAGTAGTAAAAACAGAAGATACTAAAGAAAAATCTATAAAAAAATTGTCCTATCATACTAATAAATTAGGTAAAAAGGGAGGTAAGAGTGGTAAAAGTATACGGATAATACTGCCCCATCTGTATACATATTTGTTGTGTTAGAGGTTGTATCAACACGGTTTCTACAACAAAAATAGAACTAAGGATACAACTCATCCTACTCCTACAAGCTAAAGAATCATATTTTCATCAGTCACTCACATCAGAAGACTTATTATTGCCATAACATTTGCTACAAATATATGGTAACGAGTAAGTTAACCCGCGCGTTGCTGCGGGGCCTGCGTGTTCAAACAGGCTAGTGACTTGAACAATATAATTTTTTGGCTTTGATTTGGGCTTTTTTTAGTGACGCGGAGACCAACAACGTCAACAAAACATGCTTATGTAAATAACACATGTGGGACTTACATGTAACTTGGGTGCAAATAAGCTTCATGAAGCAATTTGAGTTGAGGCCTAGTATTTGTAAACTTCATTTCCTACGAAGCTTAAAGTCTGATTTAATAAAATTTATACAAAGCAAAAACACCAAACTACATAAGTCACTATCAAATTGCTTCATATGTACTTGCAAGCATCGTGTATACTGTAAACGTCTACACATGAAACAGACTACTGCACCTCAAACGCATCATGTATACGCGCTGTCTTCTGTCGCGTTTGTAGCATTTTATGAATCCCTTGCACTTTTTTGTTTGGTCAAACTTGGACAGCATGTGACTTCCATATTCCTTAAGACCAGCGTATTGCTCAACGCGTCGCGACAAGATAGACTCGATCGCTCCCATCGATTCTTTCAAACTTGTTAGTTTCCATGATGCTGGTCAAGCAAATCAAAACCAACTCCTATTTATGCAAACTGGAATCTGTCACCTAATCAATTGGAATATAACAACTTATATGAAGAAATTTATCACATGGCTTATGACACTCGACTAATTTAGGTATAATTATGTGAGATTCACCCAGGGAGCAGTTTTTTACGTATACCGCACCTGTGCTTTTTGCATTCTCCAAGTCTAGATTGCAGCATAGATTTTACTATATATTTTTTACTTTTAAAGGTCACAGATACAAACCTTTCTGCATTTCCTTCAGCTACATCGGCCATGATTTTTCCTGTCCTTCGACCCAAGGCTTGGAAATTTTTTCGCTGAGACCAAAATATACTCTTAGAAGCAGCGGCCTTTGAGAAAAAGGTTTTGTAAATTGTGGCTACTTATTTAGGGTTATCACTTGATGTAAAATTTAGTCAAGGATCAACCAATGTTTTAGAAAAATAATTTCATGCCGGCTACATCAAAACTCACCTGATTTGCAAATTCATTTTAGTCGCACTCATAATACATTAAGGCGGTGTTTGGGATTACTTGTTCTTTTTCTCTTATAAGCTAATATATAATAAGGAGTTCAAAATATACTATCTGGATTGCTTATTTTGTAAAATAAAACAATCATACTCTGCAATCCTTTTACAAAACGTTTTAGGTAAAAGATATATAAAAATACATTCTCTTTCAAATCAAATTAGCAGCTCCCTGGTTATCTGTTACCATCAATTTAACCCCAAAATAAGCAAAAAGGTATATTTTTTTTAGCTTACATACATGCTTATGAGCTTATTTTATTGCAGCCCGAAACATATATAACAATCTTTGCTTGAGCCTAATATATCAATTGTGTTAATAATATAAAATATACTTAAATAATAATAAGATCAAGATTTGATCAACAATAAACATACACAGCCGGACGAATTCCCATGAAAAGTGCCTATATGATAATTCTCTTTCGTAAACTTCCTAAAATCCTTAACTGGGTCATCTTCATATTCTGACTCTGTCTTCTTTTTGCTACTCCCATTCCCACGCACATCCACGTCATTGCTATCCTCCTCCTAAACCTCATGTTCATATTCTGACTCCCTCTTCTTTTTGCAACTCACATCATCTTTAATTGGGTCATCTTCATGTTCTATAGTTAGAGTCCAGTTGCTGTTGTTGGTCTTGTGGTGATACTGCTACAAAATTTGACGTCATCTAATTTTGCTCAACTCAAATCAGCTCATAAGTCGATAAATAAGCTTAAACAAACAACGCCTTAGATTTTAACAATCGGTCAAAATGCCAAATCACATAAACTAACATTTTCGCAAAAATCACTCAAGTTTGCATAAACTAAGCAGCTGTATATTTGTCTCACAAATAATCAGCTAATAAGTTTAGACAAATTATCGCATACACCATCAAAATGCAATAAGCTGATAAGTATTTAAATAATAAATCTCAAACTGTCGCGTACACTATCAAAATGCAATAAGTTGTAGCTGTTGTATTTTGGATCGCAGGCTTTGCTAAATTTGGCATAGATGTACCGGAAGAGTTAAATATAAAATCATGGGTCGCTTTATTCTCGCACATGACATTCCCATTTCCATCCCCATACCAGTTGGTGGCTTAATTATATTATGAGAACTTGAAATAAAAATGAATAAAAGGTTGTAAAGTTAACTATACAGCCACCTACAAAAATTGACCCCATGATTTCATATTTTGGACAATTAACTGTTTATACAGCCCGTTGGTGGCATTACTCATATTATGCAATACAACAGCCACCTACAAACGGATAAAACATAAAGCTGCTATTGTAGAAATGTTGTACCTTCTCTTAAGGAAACTTGAAAAAGGTTGATGGAAGAGCCAAAAAATATCGTAGGATGTGAAGTACATGATGAAAAACGGTTGTTGGAAGAGCCAGAAGAATTTGGCGCCCGTCCATTCGAATGACACGATGGCGTACACAATGATACTATAATATGTGCATTGACCATATGCGTACGGTATCTTTAAAATCACCTGAATGAATAAAAAGAAAATGTTAATAAGAAGTGATAGTAATCATCAACTTGACATATCAGCGTTTGTAAATAACATGTGTTGAGAAACAGTGACCTGTGGCATGGCATAAGGTAATGAGGAGTACATCTCGGCTGTACTTTCACGATAGAATACGGTTCAGTCTGGGGTAACAACGACCTGAGAGCAGCAACATATCGGTTTTAGACGGAGAGCAGCAGATCGGTTTTAGACAAAGAGCAAAGATATCGGTTTTAGAGGAGGGTTGGAGACCGATTTTCTTCTGCCTTTGGCGCACACGATTAATCACCCATTAATATGTCCTGAAAAACCTGTGAATAGTTTAAGAAAGATATATATGGTGTAGAAAACTAGAAGGGGAGTTGAATAGTTTACCAATTAAAAACTTTGTTTTGAAACTTATTGTAAAGATCAATTGATATTGATCTTTAATATGTTAATGAAATATGCAAGCAATATGTAAGAAGTAAATAAGGAAAGAAATGATCAAACCACAACAAGTTGTTTATAGTGGTTCGGTCTACAAGGACTCTTTTTCCTTGCCCTACTCCACTCCTCGAGTCTCACACTCGAGAGTTTAACTTCACTAGTCAACAAGCTCCTTTCACCGGCGGAGAAAACCTTTACACTTCGCTTACACTATTTCCGACACTAAGCTAGATGTCGAGTTCTTTCCAAGGGTACAACCACTCCCACACACAACGTATTTTGAGGACTAAAATACTAACCACTCACACTCACAAGATTATGATGGTTTGATACAACAATGAAGTATGAATCAACACTAGATCATACAACACTAAACAAACAAGACTTCCAACTTCTCGTTGAAGCTTGAATAAGACTTGATCTTCTTTGCTACAAAAGAGATCACTAATATGATATGAAACTGAGTTAGAAAGGTTAGAGAGAAGATATGTATGAGAGTATGTTAGAAAGGGATGAAAAACTACTTGGCTTGGCATTGCTATTTATAGCCAAAGTGGACAGGAGCGTCCACGGACCGCGAAACCCTTAAAAGGGTTCCGCCCGTGTACCATTTTGGTACCGCCGGTCTAACGATCAAGATATCAAATCTTTGCTAAAGTCAACTCTATCTAAGTGAGATTGTGCAAGATATGAAGAGTACAAATCCACACAAAATATCTAATGAAATCTTCCAATGATTTCCATGATGCATTACATGATGTCATATGTTGTATTTCTATTTTTAGAAATATGCAAGTACATAAGTAGTGTTTGGTTTTAAGAACCTAACACATTCTAAAAACTACTATCATACATAATGATTAGAGTCATATCAAGATGTTACTAATCATAAATGTAAATGCTTGAATGATGAATATATTGTTTGAAAAAGCTTGTTTTAATATCTATTAAACTTGACAAGCTTTAAGCTTTTATACAAATTAAATTTACTTTTGTCGTTAACAAAACTTAGTAAAGATCAAAAATATAAATAACGTTTAATGACGATATTTGTATTAACAATCTCCCTCTTTTTGTTGAGGACAAAATATAAATTTTATTTTTATAAAAGATACAAAGTTTGTACAAGAGTTATAAAAATATTAGTTTTAGAACTTGAAAAGAGAATGATAATGCAAGTGTATGATGTTTGACTATTTATGAAAGTCAAAGTATTCACTAGTTGATGCATGATGTTGACTTTTTCAGAAAGTCAAAGTATGCAGTTTGACTTTTTAGGAAAAGTCAAGTATTATCAATGAGGGTTCTGTTTGACTTTTAGGAAGTCAAATGTATGCAGTTTGACTTTTTCAGAAAAGTCAAATATAAATAATTTCAAAGTTCTATATTTTCTCCCCCTTTTTGTCTCAACAAACAGAAGAGGCTATGCGAATGTAATGAGCCGAGCTATTATCTCCCCTTGTTCAAAGCTCCCCTTAATTGGGTGCTTAATGGGAAGATACATGGATTGTGAAAATAAAGCTACAAAAAAGATGTTAGTAATAATGATCATTCACAAGCATTTCCAAACACTATGTAATGACACCAACAATATAATAAACAACATTCATTAGTTAAAAATTTTCATGAGTAAAGATCATGAAAAGAGAACACAATGATGTGTTTTTAGTACAAGAAAAAATTATCCTAAGAAAGTAAAGACTAGTCTAAAACCATCCTAAAGTGATGGTGGATGGGAAAGAGCGTTGAGACGCTCAAGGATGTGGTTGAGGATGAACCTCATTTCTTCTTTGAAGTCATGGACCATAACCCGGGTCCTTTCCACGGTTTGGCCCGTTTGCTCACAAGTTGAGCAACCATGCCTTGGAGGGTAGAATGTTTGGGGAGGTTGTGGTGGTGGAATGGTGGATGTGTTGGTGTTGGTGGAAATGTTTGGGGTGGTCATGATGGAAGCAAGCAAAGCACTTTGCATTTGCATTGTCTCACTCAAGTGAGAGTCCACCATGCCTTTGAATTGGTGGAGGTTGTGGAGTTCGGTTTGAATCTCCTCTCTAGTGGGATTGGCATCCCACATACACTCCTCAATGTCCTCAAGATGATGGGACATTGATGTGGGAGTGAATGATCCCCATACAAAGGACCATGAATGTCTTTGTGAATGGGGTGGAAGAGAAGAGGTTTAGGCCCTAATGGGGCGTTTGGGTCAAGAGATGACCGAGGTGACTCATGAGCCATCCGCTCAATTGAGCCAAAGGATGGCAATGGTGGTGGATGATTTGGCCTAGGAGGCAAGTCATCCAAGTCCTCCAAGAAAGGATTTGGGGAGGTTGGTGGAGTGGAAAATAACTCCATGGGAATGAGAGTTGGAGACCTTGGTGAAGGTGGTGAGGGTGTTTTGGATGTTTGGATGGGTGCCGGTGGAGGTGAAGTTGGTGTTTTTGTTGGTGGTGGAATGGTGATCACAATGTGTGATTGAGTAGGTGTGGCTAAGGTAAGGTTTGTATCATCTAGGATGGGAGATGAGATTGTGAGTGGAGAAGACTCGGATGAGGAGCTAAGGTGAACGAAGCAAAAAGGCCTCACACTAATTCTAGCGGTCTTCTTGCAAGGTTTCGGAGATGATTTTGTCATTTTTGACTTTGGTTTGTCTTTGCTAGATGATAGTAAGAATGAAGAAGGTGTAAGGATGATCATGGTAAAACCTCTCAATTTATAGAAGTGAAAAATCATGGAGAAATGTGTTTGATTTGATGTTGAGCCATTGAAGAGATGAGGTTCCTAATGATTTGGAAGTGGGTTGAATGCTAGTCATATCACCCAAGTCAAGCCATTCAAGAGAGATGGAGTGAAGAAGAAAAGATTTGCAATAAATGTGTTCTAGTGAGTGGAATTTCCTAATATTCAGATCACCCACGGATTTGAAGGTACCAAAAATTTGGTTCCTTCCTTTATGCAAAAGGGCTCCTTGGGTGGATTTTTCAAATTTTTGAATTTTGGTGGGAAATGGATTTCTTATATACTTAAGTGAATTATACTAGTTCTAATAAGGGTATAAGCAAGTTAGGATTGATTTATAAGCATTGGATGGTAATTTGGAATCACGAAATAGTCGAAATTCAGAAAGTTACCTGAAGGATCCACGGCACCAAAATCATACACGGCCGGAACCCTAAAAAGGGTGCCGCCTCGTCCGCCTGTATCTGTACGGCGGTACCAATTTACATAACGGACGGTACCAAAATTATGGTGCCGTCGATCCGTGAAGTGAGAAAAATGGACAGAGTTCGTTTTTAGGTGTCGGGGACTTTTCCGAAACCTGAAATTCTTCTCAAAACATGTTATACTAACCATTTCTAGTTAGGAAAAGCAGATAATATATATATAAACATAGTGGAGCATGTATTTTGAGCAAGGCTTATTGATTTTCACATTATAGTGAAAATGGGTAAAATTTGATAGCATACTTGAGCCATCCCCCTGCATGAGATTGTTAGCATACAACATTGTTTCAAGTTATATGATCATCCTACATAATAAAAACAACTAAATAGTATCAAACATTAATGATAATGTATTGTTCCAAACACTCCTTAAAAGTACCCTTATTTGTCCAACTTCTTGTAAATCTTGTTCATCATCCTACCAAGGCACTTGAACATTCCCTTAGTTTGCTTGAACTTCGCTGATTCATTCTCTATTTCGGGAAGAGACGCATAATACTCATGAGGCGGAAGACGAGAGCTTGGAAGACCATCCTCGGAGCTATTTGATGATGATGATGATGGAGTTGGAGGTTTTGCTCTCTTGCCTTTTGTCTTAGCAACTCGTGCATCACTCAAAGGTACAAAGATGTGAGGGATGAGCTCATAGTGAAGGTGCATCCCTTTTGGTGTTGGTGGAATTGGTGCAAAGTTTCTATAGAGACGGGTGAGGAGCATCCCGTATGGAAGAGCAACCGATCCTTGAGTTGGAATATCAATCATTCTCCTAGCTATGTAGTAGGCTAAATTGAATGGTTGACGGGTGGACAAGTTGTAGAGCATATGACAAAGGCAAGCGTTAATGTGATCCCTATTTCCTATGGTGCTAATGACGTTGGCTCTAAGTAGCTCCTCCCATTTCTTAAATTCGGGCTTAAGTTCATTTAGCTCCATTCCATATGGATCTCGGTTTACTTCTTTTCCCTTTCGGGTAACTCGGGTTGTATCACTTTTTGGGTTAAAAGGTGTTCACGGATGACATCCTTGTCGGCCAAACGGGTTTGGTAGGGTAGAGAGCGGTCATTGATAGCATCAAGAGCGGTGAGTGACCATTTATCCGAGTAGAGACAAGTTCCTCGGTTGGGAATTCCTAGCACTTGAGCAAAGTTGGCTAAGGTGATGGTGTAGTCGTTTTGATTAATTCTAAACCTAAGACAAAATTCATCATCGTCTTCATCACTAAAGCTGGTCACACTAGCATAGAATTCTAACACAAACCTAGGACAAATTGGTTCATCGATGTCAAGAAGACAATCAAATTGAATGGCGGCTAGTTCTTCACGAAGGTTGGTGTTTTCAAGGAAGGATGAGTGAATGGTTCTACCCTCATGGAAATACCTTGATTCTAGACCCCCTAAATATTTCTACTTGTTCTTTGGTAAGTCCTTTGGTTTTGTGGTGTTTGGGAATGTAGTTAAGGGTGTCTTTGTGATCATAGAATCTTGCGGCTACCATGGTTATTCCTAAGGACAAGAGTTAATATGTTAAAAATGAGAATAAGTTTTAACGTTTTTGGTTCTAGTGTGTGCCTATATGAAAACAATTTGGAGTTGCGGTTATCTCGACTCATTTTATGCACAAAAATGGTTTTAGTGGGTGTTTGGCAAATACCATGAGATAACCCAAATGCTCCTAATTCAATGTGGCTTCATTTGAATATACCCGGAATGCATATTAGTTATGCAATACCTTTAGTATTCAAGAGCATGCAAGTGATGAAAATTTAACGTTTCTATTTGTATTAGCAATGAAAAATTGTTTTCCTACAAGTGAGAAGCTTTTCAAAATTTTGACATGGGGTGTTTGGTTGTTTGAATAGGCCTTATATTCATTATCTATCAATTAGTGGGAAGCATGATTTGTTTATGCAATATGATAATGTAGTACCTAATTTCAATGACTAGTTATGCAATTTGCCAATTGAATTCATATTTGGTATAAAAGCATACATAAAACCCCATGTAATGATTTGTGATAGTTTTGTGCATAAATAAGAATCCTAGACTCAGAATTAAGAGATGAAATGTAGTTAGGATACTTACAATGATGTTATCTTCAGTGATTAGTGAGTTGGAAGATGACAATAATGAGCTTGGTTTAAGTTTTACACGTTTTGGTAAAGTGGGTTTTGAGGAAGAGTATGATTTGTATATAGCGCTTTTGCTTCTGAGACACCACGGACCGACGGTACCAAAAATTTGGTTCCGTCTTTGTTATCGTTTGGTGCCGTGGCTACGTGCAGTACAAGACAAATTTGTTTAGTTTTGACTATTCTAATGTTTTGGGCTATGTTTATCCTACATGTTTGGTTCCATTAACCCTAAACCAAGTCTAAGAAGATTAAAAGGTTCTCGTTTAAGAGGCTTAGTTAAGATGTCGGCAATGTTGTCTTCGGAGGATACTTTCTCGATTGAAATGTTTCCTTTTTGAACA
This sequence comes from Chrysanthemum makinoi, assembly GCA_910596185.1. Classification (NCBI taxonomy): domain Eukaryota; kingdom Viridiplantae; phylum Streptophyta; class Magnoliopsida; order Asterales; family Asteraceae; genus Chrysanthemum; species Chrysanthemum makinoi. The sequence goes on along the minus strand of OU343225.1, from coordinate 329,483,764 downwards.
TTGTCGCGAAGAAAGTGATGGCGGATTTCAATATGTTTTGTACGAGCATGTTGAACGGGATTCTTGCTGAGATCGATGGCTCCTTTGTTGTCGCAAAGTATCACAATGTCGTTGAGATGAATTCCATAATCTACGCGAGCTTGCTTCATCCAAAGAGCTTGTTGACATGCTTTTCCGGCTGAGACGTACTCGGCTTCAGTGGTTGAGATGGCCAAGGCCGTTTGCTTCTTTGCAAACCATGAGGTGAGACAATGTCCAACAAAAGTGCAAATACCACTTGTACTTTTTCTATCGACATAGTCACCGGCATGATCCGAGTCGGCATACACTATGGTTTCTACACCCGTTCCTTTGGGATACCATAATCCTAAACACGTTGTTCCCTTAATGTATCTAACAATCCTTTTTAAGGCTTCTAAGTGTGATGCCTTTGGGTTTTCTTGAAAGCGAGCACATAGACAAACACTAAACATAATGTCGGGTCTACTAGCCGTAAGATAGAGTAGGCTACCAATCATTCCTCTATATTTAGTGTTATCTACGGATTCACCTTCCTCATCCTTGGTTAGTTTAGTGTCCGAGGACATGGGTGTTTTAGTTGGTTTGGAATCTTCAAGACCAAATTTCCTAAGCATGTCTTTTATATATTTAGATTGGTTAAAAATATGCCATCTTCTAGTTGTTTTATTTGAAGTCCTAGAAAGAAATTTAACTCACCCATCATACTCATTTCAAACTCGTCGTGCATGATTTTAGAGAAATCATCACATAATTCTTGACAAGTTGATCCGAATATAATGTCATCAACGTATATTTGAACAATGATAATATGTGATTCCTTTTTCTTGGTAAAAGAGTATTATCTACTAATCCCATAGTATATTTGTTATCAATAAGAAAAGTCTTAAGTCGGTCGTACCAAGCTTTTGGTGCTTGCTTAAGACCATACAATGCTTTCTTGAGTTTGAAGACATGATGTGGTTTCTCAAAGTCGGTGAAACCGGGAGGTTGAGCAACATACACTTCTTCGTTAATAAACCCATTAAAGAAAGCACTTTTAACATCCATTTGAAATAATTTAAAATCATAGGCACATGCATAAGCAAGCAATATTCTAATAGACTCAAGCCTAGCTACCGGTGCATAAGTTTCATCATAATCAATCTCCTCTTGTTGATTATAACCTTGCGCTACAAGCCTAGCTTTGTTTCTAGATACTATCCCATTTTCATCCATTTTATTTTGAAAAACCCATTTTGTTCCAATTATAGTTTGATCTTTAGGTTTTGGAACTAATTTCCAAACATCATTTCTAACGAATTGGTTTAATTCTTCTTGCATGGCAATAACCCATGATTCATCTTTTATTGCTTCATTTATGGGTTTTGGTTCAATGGTGGATACAAAGCAAAAATAATTACTTTGATTTTGGGCTTGTGACCTTAAGGTTCTTTGATTGAGTTGTCCTATGACTTTTTCTAAAGGATGACTTTTAGATTCTTTGATGTTGACAATTTCTTTATTTAATGGTTCATCTTCCTTGTTATTATTAATTATTTCTTGACCTTCTATCATTTGACTTTCAACTAAGTCATCATCTACCAAAGGTGATGTCTTAGAGGGAGGTGGACTTTCGTCGAATGTTATGTTCAACGATTCCTCGACTATCATTGTTTCTTTGTTTAGGACAATGTAAGCTTTACTAGTTTGAGAGTAACCAAGAAATACACCTTCATAAGACTTTGGGTCAAACTTGGTGAGATAATCCTTAGTATTAAGAATAAAGCATTTACAACCAAAGACTCTAAAATATCCTAACGTTGGCTTTTACCTTTATAGAGTTCATATGGTGTTTTGTTTAAGAAAGGACGTATTAAGACTCTATTCAAAATATATGTAGAAGTGTCAACGGCGTTACACCAAAACTTTTGAGGAATGTTTTGTTCATTAAGCATTGTTCTACTCATTTCTTGAATTGTTCTATTTTTACGTTCTACTACTCCATTAGATTGAGGTGTTCGTGGAGCGGAAAAGTTATGTGTTATACCATTTGTATCACAAAAGTTTCCAAATTGAGTTTCGTTGTCAAATTCACGACCATGATCCGTTCGGATCGACACAATTTTGACACCTAGAAGATTTTGAATTTTCTTGCTAAGTATTTCAAATTTATCAAAAGCTTCATTTTTGGTTTTCAAAAACAACGTCCAAGTAAACCTTGAATAATCATCTACTATGACCAAAGTGTATAAGTTGCCTCCATAGCTTCTTATAGCGGATGGTCCAAACAAGTCCATATGTAATAATTCTAGACACTTAGATGTGGACACCATATTTTTAGATTTGTGACTACTATGTGTTTGTTTACCAATTTTGCAAGCGTCGCAAAAGTGTTGGTCATATTTAAGTTTTGGTAAATTCCTAACCAATTCTTTTGAAGATAGGTTTTGTATAAGTCTCATATTAGCGTGACCTAAACGTCTATGCCAAAGAGATGAGCTATCATCTAATGTTGTTAGGCAAAGTTTGTCATTATATGTTTTATCTATTTTCATGACATATATGTTATTTTTCCTAACTCCTTTAGCTATGGTGATACCATCTTTTAGTATTTTACTACCATTTTCATCAAATAGTACTTTATACTTTTTATCACATAGTTGGCTAATACTAAGTAGATTAAATCCTAACCTATCCACATGAGCAACATTTTCAATAGTTAGGGAGTTATGAGCGATCGTACCTTTGCCAATAATTTTGCTTTTGAGATTGCTACCAAAGGTGACATTACCTCCGTCATACTCTTGGTATGATGAGAAGAGACTTTTGTTGCCCGTCATGTGTCGTGAGCAACCACTATCTTTTATCCATTCATCAGGTTCCAATCCAACTTTCAAGCATACCTAAGAAGCAAATAACTCAAGCATTTGGTCCCCAATATCTCATGGGTCCATTTGGGTTACACATACCATTTATTTGATTCATGTATGGAAACGATGGGTAAGAGTTCCATGGCATGTAATCTGGAGTTTGATATGGTCTAGGAAAGTTTTGATTCCAACCATTGTGTTGGTAGTTGGGTTGTACGTTGTGGTTGCTCTTAGGAAAGGGGCGTTTGGCAAAAGGAGTTTTATATCGTTGTTGAGTAGTTTTTGATCTAAATTCATTTTTAATAACAAGTCCTACTCCAAGTAACTGGTTTTAGTTTAATACTATTATTGGTTTTCTTTGTTATTTTAACAAATTCAAGATGCGGTCCGTATTGCGAACATTCCGTTCTGCTGAAGTACCCACGGCACCATTTTGCACAACGGACGGAACCCTTATTTTGGTACCGTCTGGTCCGTGCTGCATCTGCAGCAATTTTGACAGAATGTTCGTCCTTTTCGGCCGTTTTATTTTGACTCTTTGGAATTAATACTTCATTAAAACCTAGCCCATTCATGTCTCCCGGTGTTTTATGAATTTTAACTATTTCATCGGCAAAAGCGATGTTCTTGTTAAACCTTTTAAATTTAGAATTGTTTTCTATTAAAACATCTTGTGTGAGCTTTAGTTTTTCTATTTCAAGTTTAAGCTCTTGACATGATTTACAATCATCGTCATTTGCTTTTCCTTTTCTAGTCGTTTTGCTTTTTCTTTTAACTCATAAACTTCATTTTCCAAAAATTCCTTTTTGGTTTTTAAAATTTATTTTTAGTTATGATTTTTAGACTTAGCTCACACAATTGATTATATTGTTTTTGCAAAGTGTCATCATCAATAGAAGAATAAGAAGAGTCGGAAAGTACCTCATTTGACTCATGTGCCATTAGAGCGATCTCTTCCTTGCTTGATTCTTCATCGTCTTCACTATCACTCCAAGCACCACTTACAAAAGCTCGTTGAGTTTTGCTTTTAGGGAGCTTGGGACATTCTCTATGAGTGACTTGCATCACCACATCTAAAACATTTTCTTTCACCTTTTCCCTTCTTTTCATCCCGATCCTTTCGAATGGCTTCTTTTCTTCTCGAGGTTGTCTTACGAACTTTCCTCTTCTTCTAAAGAACTTCTTAAAATCTCTAACGGCCATGGCATATTCCTCATCTTCGCTACGGAGCAAGATTCGTCATCATCACTTGATTCCGCTTTTGCTTTTAGAGCAACGGATTTGATCTTCTCCCTATTTCCTTTGATGATCTCGAATCTTTCTCCATCACCATTTCGTGTACTTTGAGGTTACCGATCAACTCGTCTAGTGACATTATTGAGAGATCTTTTGATTCCTCAATGGCGGTCACTTTAGCTCTCCATTTGGGATGGAGTGCTCTAAGAAATTTCCCGACAAAGTTCTTACTACGAAAAGATTCATCAAGTGCTTTAAGTGATGTAATAATAGTGTTAAAGCGAGCAAAGCCACAATCAATGGTTTCATCTTCAGGAATAAAAAATTGTTCATATTGTTGAACAAGAAGATCAATTTTGTTATCCTTGACTTGTGAATTACCTTGATGTGTAACAATTAAAGATTCCCAAATATCTTTGGCGGTTTCACACATAAAAATTCTTTCATATTCTTTTCTAGGTAAAGCATTATAAAGCATCATTTTAGCTTCATTATTTTTAGCAACTAGTTTCTTTTGTTCATCAACGGAAATATCCTTTGTTGTAGAACTAAAATCCCCTTTAACAATAATAAACCAAAGATCTATATCTTTTGATTTTACATATGTTTCAAAACGGTTTTTCCAATAGATAAATCCATTGGTTTCAAAGAGTGGTGGTCTTTGCATAGATTGCCCTTCTTTAAAGTTTTCAGAATCCATGGATCGTTTCAAGTTTATAAAATACAAGTTATTTTAGAAATTCTTGAGCAACGAGGCTCTGGTACCAATTGTAGAAAACTAGAAGGGGGGTTGAATAGTTTACCAATTAAAACTTTGTTTTGAAACTTATTGTAAAGATCAATTGATATTGATCTTAGATATGTTAATGAAATATGCAAGCAATATGTAAGAAGTAAATAAGGAAAGAAATGATCAAACCACAACAAGTTGTTTATAGTGGTTCGGTCTACAAGGACTCTTTTTCCTTGCCCTACTCCACTCCTCGAGTCTCACACTCGAGAGTTTAACTTCACTAGTCAACAAGCTCCTTTCACCGACGAAGAAAACCTTTACACTTAAACACACTATTTCCGACACTAAGCTAGATGTCGAGTTCTTTCCAAGGGTACAACCACTCCCACACACAATGTATTTTGAGGACTAAAATACTAACCACTCACACTCACAAGATTATGATGGTTTGATACAACAATGAAGTATGAATCAACACTAGATCATACAACACTAAACAAACAAGACTTCCAACTTCTCGTTGAAGCTTGAATATGACTTGATCTTCTTTGCTACAAAAGAGATCACTAATATGATATGAACCTGAGTTAGAAAGGTTAGAGAGAAGATATGTATGAGAGTATGTTAGAAAGGGATGGAAAACTACTTGGCTTGGCATTGCTATTTATAGCCAAAGTGGACAGGAGCGTCCACGGACCGCGGAACCCTTAAAAGGGTTCCGCCCGTGTACCATTTTGGTACCGCCGGTCTGACAGTCAAGATATCAAATCTTTGCTAAAGTCAACTCTATCTAAGTGAGATTGTGCAAGATATGAAGAGTACAAATCCACACAAAATATCTAATGAAATCTTCCAATGATTTCCATGATGCATTACATGATGTCATATGTTGTATTTCTATTTTTAGAAATATGCAAGTACATAAGTAGTGTTTGGTTTTAAGAACCTAACACATTCTAAAATCTACTATCATACATAATGATTAGAGTCATATCAAGATGTTACTAATCATAAATGTAAATGCTTGAATGATGAATATATTGTTTGAAAAAGCTTGTTTTAATATCTATTAAACTTGACAAGCTTTAAGCTTTTATACAAATTAAATTTACTTTTGTCGTTAACAAAACTTAGGTAAAGATCAAAAATATAAATAACGTTTAATGACGATATTTGTATTAACATATGGATTTATGGATTATTAGAGTTTGAGCATACAAACATACCTGACTAGGTTGTCCAAGAACCGGGGAAGCCATGTGAAAGACATCGTCACATCCTATGATCGCATTATCAAAGCTTCCATCTTCTGTTAGTTCAGCTTTTACTAAATGGAGCCTTTCCTTTGCCCCTTGTAGGTTTCATAAGTGAGGTAATTTCGTGACATTTGCTACAAATTTAAACACAAAATAGGATCAGTCAAGGATTGGATTGGATACTTAGGCTATGCACAATGGGGTGGGTTGTCTTCGGTTGAGGGGCTAGGTCGAGCAAGGTCGACCCACTGTGGGTAAGAAGGTTGAGCAAGGTTGAGGAGAGAAGAAGAGGGTATTCGGTTGAGCACACAACCGAGTTACACAATCCCAAACTTTACCACTTTTTCAAAACTTTACCACTTTTACAACATTATAAATACCAACCTCAAACACATTTTTAAACACACAATTTCAAACAACTTCTCATAAACACTTTTAAACACATTTTGATAATTATGTCTTACGAGTTATTTTTTAATTCTTCGTCTACACATTTTGTGATGTTTTCGCTTTTAATAAGTATTGTAACGCCTACGCTTTTATTAGTTTAATTTTTAATTATTGTTGTAATGTTAAGTATTTTTATTAATGAAGTGTAATTTTGTTTTTAAAAATATTTGAATTAAAAAAAAAAAAATCTCAGGTCACCACTGTGGCAACTAGGTCGTCGTCAGGTCGTCGGAAAGAGAAAGCTGATGTGGCACCGACGAACTAGTTCGCCATTGTGCATAGCCTTATTGGCCATTAAAACTCTATAAGCATTTTCACCGGTAGTGTGTTAAGCATAGACGTACATAGACACTTACAAAACCCACCTTATTAACAAATCATAAAAATACTTTTTCGCTTCAACTTTGGTACTTTCTAGACGTTATTAAAACGTAGTATCAAATAAATAATTTGAAAGATAAGCAAAAGAGAAACTCACCTACTTATTGGCTAATTGAAATCACCCATTTCAGGTCCAAACCCACCCAATCCAGCTTGTAAACCCACACGTCTCAACACCCAAACGCGCATATTCCAACCCCTGTTTCAACACCCAAATCCACCCATTTCAGCCCCCGAACGCGCCCATATGAAGGTTCTTGGTACCTTCACCTCTAAACCGTTTTGCCTCAACATAGGCAACAACAAACCATGTTCCTTGATCATTTGGTAAATTTCGATTCCAACATTTTTCCATTGCTATCACTTAAGCAAAATAATCACATATGCAAGATCAAAACCCTCGTAGCTCCAAACCTCAAACAAATTCACATGTGCAAAATCAAAACCTTACAGATCAAAAAGTTTCAATCTTTTATATAAAAGCTTTAAAAGGTATAAATTTAAAGTCAAATAATTAAAAATTCACTAAAACTTTAAAAACCATATGATCAGACTTACTATTGGTGCCCACCCTCCACTCACCTCACTACTCCCTTCTTTTTTATATCATTTTTTTGTGAGGTTCATCGAATCATATATTCATTTTCATATAAACGATATCAAAAAGCTTCAGTTTTAACCAAAGGGTGTGTGTTTTTTTTAGTACTTTGGTGGGAACAATATTCTGGAACAAAATAGAGGGATGTGGGATTTATTAGAGAGGTGAGAAGCTTCTCTTGAGGTGGGATTTATTAGTGATGTGATAGCACTGATCTATACTATTACGGTGTAATTTACATAGGATAGTACACACCTGTGTGGCTCTGGTTGTATAACAGGATAATTACGGAGAAACGGGGATGAACAGGAAAATCCCCACCACACATACACCAATGAAATTTCGCCAACATATAAGCAGATTCACTGTTGAGCCTAGTAATTCGTAAGTAATTAAAAATGGACCAATAAGAAAGCTTATTAATGTATAACATCCTCCGTAAAATTCACTAATGACCCCATTACATTTTGGCTATTAGTATATTTTATAATATAATTATAATAAAGGACACATCTATTATCCTCAACTTAGTGATACATTATCTTATTTGTCAAAATTTTATTTTTTATAAAATGTTGTTGCACCCGGTAAATTTATTACTTCAAAAATCATTTAAGTAAATAGGATGCGAGTGAATTTCACATCTCAACTCATTTAGAGGCGAACTGGAAACACACAATTTGTGCGTCAAAGCAAACCAATCATAATAAAGACAACCCAATCTTATGAAAAACTACTAAATATACTACTGACACCTAGTATGACCATGAACCTTAATATCATAAGCGTCACATAAAGCTAATTGTTCTTCTGTTAAATCTTCACACTCATCATCATTATAAGAGTTATCATCATAGTCATCTTTCCAACGCTTTTTTAGGTTTTCATAGCCTTTGAACTTGTCGATGCTATAAATATCGCGGTATCATTAGCATCATCTTCCACTTCATTCTCGCTAAATTTATAGTGTTTGTTTGATACACAATTATAAGAATGTTCATAGTTATCGCCTCCCTTAAGACATTCTACCTTTATTTACGCTAACACAAAAAATAAAATAACTAAATATACATTGAAATTGTGTGTCATCAGAACAAGAATTTTTCATTCGGATACATTAAGAATAATGTATGACTAGTAAGTACAAGTCAAAATATGTACTTTTTTGTTAGTTGTTGCAAATAAATATTGGATGATATAATGTATGTACTACTCAGATAAGCAGGTGTACATGCACAGGTCGAGCCACGGTAACGGAATGCCAAGGTCTGGTTCTTGTACAAAACATATTCGTAAAAGTTATCTTTCTAGATCGAGTGCTCAAACAACAATGTGATCTTTTTATTATGCTAGATGTAATATAATTGGTGAACAGTCGAAAACGGAAGATCTGTGTGATGAGCAAGAAAGGTTAAGTTGAACATATAATAAGTTGCTGGATGCGACTTGCGAGTCATGTGTAATGGATCATTTATCATATGTTTTTTTGGTAAACGGCTTCCACCCGAAAAAATAGTTAAGTATAAAAAGAATGTGGCTGAAATACCACGTTAATCTCAAGCAACCGCAATGATCCAACTAGCTACACATAACTAGAAAACCAAAACAAAACCAAGCATAAACTAAGAGCACAAGGTATGCAAGGACCTAATAATGTTGGAAAATTCATTTTGCAAAAATGAGTTTTTGCAAATTTTGGACACTATTTAATATATGTATATGTTATATATATTTATATTTCTTGGTAGCTTTGCGTTCTCCTCGACGAGAGCTTCGCAACGAGCTAAAGTATGTCCAAAATGGAGTTAATATGAATGAGATATCGTATATCAAAGTGGGGCACGTGAAACACAAAATTTGGAAAAGTGGGAGTATCCCACATCGCCCAAAACAAGAAGTGAAACCTTGTTTATATAGGAATTATAATCTGATTTTATTTATTTTGCTGTTTTTTATTTTGCTGTTTTTTTTTTCTTATGTTAATTTATTTACTGTCATTATAATATGATTTTATTAATAAAAGTGTACACAGTTTCCCACAGTCTTAAAACAGATTCAGTTTAACCGAATTTATAACATTTTGTTAAAAATCGGATTTATTATTAACATAATTTTATATCTGTTTTCTGTCGAAACCTTGTTGAGTTTCTTTGAAAATCAGTTTCTATTAAACAGTTTTAACATACATATTTGGATTACAGATCTATAACGTTTTTTTTAAGCAGTTTTATTATCAGTTTTAACGAAACCAAGATAGAGTTTCTATTAAACTGATTTACTCGATCCATCAAAACCAAGATAGAGTTTTGTTGAATCGGATCCGGTACAAGTAGATACTATTTAAAAGCGGTTTGTTTGATTGTTTGTGTTTGTTTTTCGGGATGACAAACACCACTACCCCTCCTGTGACTACTCCGTGAACGTAACGGTGCGCCAGTTACTACCACGGTTGCTAATCATGCTTGGAAACCAGAGAAATTCAGCGGGCGTAATTTCAAGAGGTGGCAACAAAAGATGTTCTTCTATCTCACTACTTTGAACCTTGCGCGGTTCTTAAAAGAGAACCCACCTAACGGGAACCTCCGTAGAAGGTCAATCCTCTAATCAGCAAGGCCGTTCAAGCCTTGGAAGCATGGAAACATTTAGACTTTTTGTGCCACAACTATGTTCTGAATGGTTTGGTTGATTCTTTGTACAACGTGTACTGCAAGACCAAGACTGCCAAAGAATTATGAGAGTCATTGGAACGCATAAGTAAAAAACCGAGGATCTGGTACAAAGAAGTTCGTGGTAGCTCGTTTTTGGATTACAAGATGGTTGATTCAAAGAATGTGATGAGTCAGGTTCAAGATCTGCAGGTTTTGCTACACGACATTCATTCTGAGGGATTGACTTTGAGTGAAACTTTTCAAGTTGCTGCTATTATTGAAAAGTTACCTCCAAGCCGGGTAGAATTCAAGAACTACCTGAAGCATAAGCGAAAGGAGATGAGTGTTGAAGACTTGTTTGTTCGTCTTCGTATTGAAGAGGACAACAAGCTGGCTCAGAAAAACACGTGATATCGCTGATTCGCAAAGGCAAATATGGTTGAGCATGTTTCGTCATCTTCAAAGTCCAATGTCAAAGCTAAAGGCAAAGGAAAATGAAAGAATGACAAGAAGGGCAAAGGGAAGTCTGATTACCTTGCTCCTAAAGGCGCAATTGTGAAACGAAGTTCCAAGGGGTGTGTTTCAATTGTGACCCCAGTCACCGTCTTTGCTAACTCTAAGATGCCGAAGCGGGTGACTCCAGGCCAGGCTAATATGGCGAATGAAGATGTGGACATGATTGCTATGGTGTCTGACGTCATTGCCATGATCTCTGAAGTTAACCTGGTAGGTTCCAACAATAGGGAATGGTGGGTTGATACTGGGGCTACCCGTCATGTGTGTGCTGATAAGAGTATGTTTCACTCTTTCAGAGCGGTTGATAGTGGAGAGAAGTTGTACATGGGTAACTCTGCATCGCTTAAATCATAAAGGAGATGTAATCTTGAAGATGACATCCGAGAAAGAGCTCAAGTTGACTAATGTCTTGTATGTTCCGGAGATTCGCGAGAATCTTGTGTCCAGTTGGGTCGTTGAACAAGTTTGGTTTTCGTCTTGTTTTTAGTCTGATAAGTTTGTTCTTTCTAAGAATCAAGTGTATGTTGGTAGGGGATATGCCCTGAATGGTATGTTTAAGCTCAATGTAATGGTTGTTAAGTATGATATCAATAAAATGAATTCTTCTGCTTACTTGATTGAGTCTTCTAATATGTGGCATAGTCGTCTTGGACATGTAAACTTTAATTCAATGCGTCGTTTGATTAAATTTAATTGCATACCTAATTTCCATATTGACTCAAAATATAAATGTGAAACTTGTGTTGAAGCCAAACTTACAAGAGCATCTTTCAAATCGGTTGAACGAAAAACCGAACCACTTGATATGATACACACTGACATATGTGATTTGAAATCACTACCCACAAAAGGTGGCAATAAGTACTTTATCACATTTATGGATGATTGTACAAAGTATTGCTATATTTACTTATTGAAAAGTAAAGATGAAGCTATAGACAAGTTTGTTCTATACAAAACGAAGTTGAGAATCAACTTAGTAAGAAAATCAAGGTGGTGAAGTGATGAGGAGGTGAATATGTGTCTCCGTCACGATCTATGTGCAAAACATGGAATTAGACACGAGTTCACTGCTTCCCTATTCACCTCAGCGGTATTGCCGAAAGGAAGAACCGTACCTTGAAAGAAATGGTTAATTCCATGTTGATAAGTTACGGTCTAAGCCGGGACATGTGGGGAAGCCATTCTAACGGCTACTTATCTTTTAAATAAGATACCTCGTAAAGAAAAAGAAGAGACCCCTTATGAATTATGGATGGGAAGAAAACCATCATATCAGTACTTACGAGTGTGGAGGTGTCTAGCAAAGGTAGCTATACCGACTCCCAAGGCCCAAAAGATTGGACCTAAATCTGTGGATTGTATATTCATCGGATATGCTAAAAATAACAGTGCTTATCGTTTCATTGTACATGATTCGAAAAATCCGGATATACAAAAAGGTACATTAATGGAATCAAGGAATGCTTCATTCTTTGAAACTATATTTCCTTGTTTAAGGAAGGAAACTAGAAATTCATCTAGAATAGATGAAGAAGTTGTCAAAGATAAGAGACAAAGAGATGATAATGATCTCAAAGATGAGAGACAAGATCAAACTGAGGAAGAAGAGGTTAAACCTTGAAGAAGCAAAAGGGCAAGAACCGAGAAATCATTTGGACCCGATTTTGTTTCTTTTATGGTTGAAAACGAACCTACTTCATACCGAGAAGCTGTTACTTCCTCAGAAGGGCCTCAATGGAAAGAAGCCATTAAAAGTGAAATAGATTCTATTTTACAAAACCATACTTGGTAGCTCGTGGATTTACCTCACAGTTTGTAAACCACTAGGCTATAAATGGATCTTCAAGAAGAAGATGAAAGCCGATGGCACCATTGACAAGTATAAAGCAAGATTAGTAATAAAAGGATTTAGACAACGAGAAGGTCTTGATTACTTTGATACATATTCGCCTGTTACACGAATAACCTCGATTAGGATGATACTTGCTATTGCCGCTTTAAGAAATTTGGAAGTTCACCAAATGTGGATGTGAAAACGGCATTTCTAAACGGAGATTTAGAAGAAGAAATCTACATGAATCAACCTAAGGGTTGCATGGCTCCTGGACAAGAGAAGAAAGTTTGTAGGCTTGTTAAGTCATTATATGGCTTAAAGCAAGCTCCCAAACAATGGCATAAAAAATTTGACCACGCCATGCTAGAGAGTGGATTCAAAATTAATGAATGCGACAAATGTGTTTATGTCAAAGACACAAATAGTGGATATGTAATCTTGTGTTTATATTTTGATGATATGCTTATCATTGGCAGTAACGACAAGATGATCAAATCTACTAAAGACATGTTGAAATCAAAGTTTGACATGAAGGATATGGGTTTGGTTGATGTGATCCTTGGAATAAAGATCATACGAACTCAAAATGGACTTGTGTTAAGTCAAGCACATTATGTGGACAAATTCTTAATACTCATAATGCGGGGGATTCCGGCCTAGCTAGAACTCCAATTGACACAAGTAAGCATCTATCTAAAAATAGAGGCTTAGGTGTTGCCCAATTAGAGTATTCAAGAATTATTGGTATGTTAATGTACTTAATGATGTACCCGACCGACTTAGCATATCTTTGTTGCTAAGTAGGTATACTAGTAACCCAAGCTATACACATTGGACAACTATGACTCGGGTACTTCACTATTTGAGATACAGATGCGATTATGGACCTCATTATGATCGATATCCAAATTTGTATCGAAGGATACAGTTGATGCAAATTGGATATTTGACATAAAGGATTCTAGATCGACTAGTGGATATGTGTTTACACTAGGAGGGGCAACTATATCTTGAAGTCTTCCAAACAAGCTGTTATAGCTAAGTCCACGATGGAATCATAATTTATCGCGTTAGATAAATGCGGACAAGAAGCGGAATGGCTACGTCAATTCGTAGAGGACATACCAAGGTGGCCTAAACCCAGAATCGGCTATTAGTATACATTGTGATAGTCAATCGGCAATTGGCAGAGCTCATAGCATAATGTGTAATGGAAAGTCCAGACATATCCGTCGTCGAAATAATTCGATCACGACAACTACTCTCGGCACAGAGTTATCTCAATTATTGACCGTAAAGTCAAAGGATAACATCGCGGATCCGCTTACGAAATGCTTAAGCAGAGAGTTAGTTAGTAAGTCTTCTAAAGGAATGGGACTAAAGCCCTTGAAGGAATGAGTTTCTATGAAGGAAAACCTAACCCAGTATTTGGAGATCCCAAGATCTGGGTTCAATAGGACAACCTAATCATAGAAATGTGGGGAAGTCACGTCAATGTGGGGGAGTTACTAAATATTGTAACTTACTAGTCCATTCCTATAATAAATGTGACTTGTTGAGAGGTTAAACATATGGCTTTAATGATTCATGATGAAATTATAAAGCATAATGATTCAAGATGAAATCACAAAACATATGTTTTTAATGATTCAAGATGAAATCACCTAAGTGAGAGAGAAGTGGGGTGTTCGAGAGGAAATGTGGGAGCGTAATTCCTAAGAGCTCTTGCTTGAGAACAGTGCTAGTTTTCATGGCCATAACGAACACGACTATGAGGACTTGACAGTGTTAGGGAGAGTCTTGTGTGAAGTGTAATGTCGTTTACGTAAATGGATGATGAGTTCAAGGACATCGAGTCTACTCAGATCTAGGAGACTAAGTGCATCTTACAAGGGAAGGTTCAAAGGGTTACACCTACCTATCCTATGCAAGACTTAACCGCAGAAATTTAACCGAAACTTTCGTGTGTTTTCGACCGATCTCCATTCATGTGGGGGATTGTTGGAAAATTCATTTTGCAAAAATGAGTTTTTGCAAATTTTGGACACTATTTAATATATGTATATGTTATATATATTTATATTTCTTGGTAGCTTTGCGTTTTCCTCGACGAGAGCTTATACGAGCTAAAGTATGTCCAAAATGGAGTTAATATGAATGAGATATCGGTGTCTCAAAGTGGGCACGTGAAACACAAAATTTGGAAAAGTGGGAGTATCCCACATCGCCCAAAACAAGAAGTGAAACCTTGTTTATATAGGAATCTTGTTATGAACCTTCAAATTGATTTGTTGGTTTTACTCCAACACCTACGCCGCCGTAGGTGCAGATTTCGGGATTTACGGGCCAAAATGGGTTCGAAGCTTCGAACTCATGCGAGCGACCAGCGGACACCTAATGCAAAGCCTGCATGCATGCGTATCTTTTTTGCGAGTCGGGTTTCCTTTTCAAATTTTACGTAAATCTATTTAAAGAATAGATTTGAAACTTATTAACAAAGTTCTGAGAATACTTGTGTTTTAATTAAGATATATGAAAATCGTGTTTATTAGTTAGCGATTTTTGCATATCGATTAATATTGGCGGAATATCTTGTCTTGGTGAACAAGATAGGTTTAGCCTATATATTAAACGCCTCCTCATTCAGTTTTAGATACAGAAAAACGTAACTCCGCTGCAGCAATTCGTTCGTCGAATGGGAACACAAGTTTCCAATGAATTTTCGTGCAAGTTTGTCGTTTCGGATATTAATGCGATTGTACCACAGCCAGAAATAGACAAATGAATCGTTTTAAGGGAATCGTGTTAAACACGCAGCCTCGTTGGGACCTTTATCTTTGCTTTCTTTTATATATCGCTATAGAGTCCTGCTCTTCGCTTCTACCCCGCTCGTCTTCATAATTATTTTGCTGTTTTTTTTATTCTGTTAATTTATTTACTGTCATTATAATCTGATTTTATTAATAAAAGTGTACACAGTTTCCCACAAATAATACGTTATTGGTATGCCAACTCAGCGTCATATCATACACTTCCAAATAACACACCAATCACTCAAACACCCTCCCTCATAACACACCACTAACTTGTTATTCGGTCCCACAAAATACCCCACTAAAAATATCCACCCACTCACAATACAAAAACAAAAAAAAAAAAAACAAAAAACAAAAAAACAAAAAAAACACACACACAAGTTTCATTTGGTTTGAGCCACTCTAGTAACTCAAAACCATTTGGCATGTAGATAACTTATTGCATGGTATGGTAGTTGGCATGTTATTTGTCAAAAATATTGTGTTTGGCATGTTAAATAAAGACCATACCCTGTGCTCTAAGACATATAAACTTTTATGCTAACCAAAGGAAAATAACCTATCCAAGTCTAATATCATGGATGGCAAAGGTTGCAGATAAAACACAATCATCAAAGTAATCATCATCATAATCATTGTAGTCACATGTACCATCTTTCCATTGTTCCAAAAGACTCCTCTCGTTCCCTCCACTACCGAAATAAATATTCCAGAACTTCATCGACGCCGCTATCGTGAAATATGCACATTACCACCTGTAATCTGGTAACCCACCTTGGTGAATAATGCATAACGCAGTAGGAGGGATATGATACTATGCATAGTAGCCGCGATCGCCATATTCTCTTCAAATCAACCTTTGTTATAGGTTTACCATCATCATCCACAAGAGTAATTTTGTTTTCAATAATTAGGTTTTTTATCTTCTCAAATGTCTCATCAATAAAAGTAGAACTTCCATTTCCACCCTTAGAAGAACTAGCAACAACAGGTATATCAGATGTTAAAAAACTAGCCATATCGTTTTGGAAATCAAGAACCTCATCACCACTATCTTCTTCAGCCACTTTAGTTTTCCTCTTACTACCAATCTCTAAATCAGCCTCATCCTTAGGTGAAACACTTGTTGCATAAGGAATACCATTATCATTAGTATCGGCCATATCAGGAGCATCACATGGGTTCGATGTAGCAATAATCGTCACACTCGTACTTGCCTTATTAGTGATTTTCTCCTTAGTAGTAACCGGCTTTTTCTAGACAAGTCTCCAAAATTTTGGTTTAGGCTTATTAATTAAGCTGAACACCCCAATAGGCCGAGAAGGAGCAACCACATTCTTTCGCTTACTCTTACGATTCTTTACATCAATGAAACCATCATCCTTTTTTTCCCCACGCCACATTAGTATTACTATAAACAACCTCCTTAACAATGCATTTCAGTATTCAATCAAAGCATGTCCAAAAGTTTTACATTCACCACAATGAGGAGGTTTTCATCCATATTCGATATTAATAATTTCAGTTATGAAACCATTACCTTCTTCATTTAGAATTGCCATTGTAACTTGGCTTTTTAGTTCTGAAATCCGCACTTAATTCAACTAAAGCACGAGAAAAACTAATACAAGCCCAAGATTCAACACACATAGAGCTTGTAAAAGCATCTAACATAATAGGTTTTCCTACTTGCGTAGCAATCAAGCTCAAACCATCATCTAATAAGCAACCAGGAACCTTATGCATTTGATCCAAACCTGTACCTTGTTTACTGCTCCTATAAAGGGAAAAAGTGGGAGTCCATTTGTTTAGAATAATGGGTGAGTTACGTATAATCCAAGGACTTCATTCCAGAACACGATCCACACCCTCCTTAGTTGCAAACTTAAGAAGAAATACACCATCGCCATTCTTCATCAGCTTTTGCAAGCCAAATTTTCTCATGTATTAATAACATAATTCTGAACTAAAGGAAAAGCAATGGTCTTATTAGAAAGTAACCAACAAATGTGTTATCATACCGACTTAAAACCTTATTCATAGCAGCCATAGGAAACATTGTGTCATGATTATCCACTCGATCCACATTGACTAATGCTCTAAGATTCATTTTCAGAATCATACGAGAAACAGTAATGACATTGGCAAAAGAAGTAGGAGAATATACCTTTGGAACCGATCCCAAACCCACATGCTCAATAGATTTAACACTACCATCATTAGTAGCCTTGACAGTCGTCGAATTAGAAGCAACCTGTGGATCCGTATTCCTGTCCACACGTGTAGACAAATTAACATCACCATCATCAACTGTCCAATCGGTAATAATAGGCCCTATATTCGTATTATTAACCACCTGTTCGGAAGAAGAGCTCTTTAACAATTCACTACTCTTTAAACTAGTTTGACCAGCCAAACTAGACGAGGAGCTTCTAACATTCTTCTCAGCATCACCACTCCCACCAGAAAATTTACCATCATGTTTTGCCCCTTTGGACGCACTAAGATTATTCAAGAAACCCTTTTCCATCTCTCGAAACCCCACAAACAATCACCAAACACAGTCGTTAACCACCCAAAAATAGTAACCAAAGATGAAGCAACGGACAAAAAGAAGAAAAGAAAACTCTAACAAAAAGTTAGGGTTTTAACGCGTTAAGATTTAAGGACTAACCTCCCATCATGAAGATCAATTAGTGCTAATGATCGAAGTAAGGGATTTAAAATCAATCTGGTGTTATTAATGCATGAAAATCAAACGTTATGGCAATAAATGCATAGTTTGAATGCACTTAAAACCTTCTAAACCGACCTAGTAAGTGCAATATAACCAATCAGTGATTAAAACAATTATCACTACACCGACCCACAATGGAATCAAACAATAATAACAATAATTAATTTAGGACCTTAGTAAAACGATTAAAGAAGTGATAATGTTTAAGATCGAATTTGTTAATGGATCGGTTCTTTTCGCCAGAGAGAAAGAGTCGACTTAGGGTTTTTTCATGCCCGCCAGCCTCCCAATGTTATACACCACCCATTTATCATATGTTGAAAACTTGTAATAAAGCTTTTAAGAAAAACATACGGAGAGAGTGTTTGGTATC
The DNA here is from genome assembly GCA_910596185.1 of Chrysanthemum makinoi. NCBI lineage: Eukaryota > Viridiplantae > Streptophyta > Magnoliopsida > Asterales > Asteraceae > Chrysanthemum > Chrysanthemum makinoi. Next base: position 329,465,313 of record OU343225.1, on the reverse strand, counting down.
ACGTTTTGAAGTAGATTTTTATTTTTTATTTTTTTATTTTTTTTATTTCTTTTAGAACGACACATTTTAGAACTTACACCACCTATTTCGCAAATTATATCTCGCATGTCTTCAACGAGACTTGAAACCACAACTTTCAGGTTGATGGGCCACTCACATACCACTGGCTAAAAGGACTTTTGTGAAGTAGATTATTTTATTATTACGCATGCAAAACGTATATAATCAACGATGTAATATATTAATTTTGCAGAGATGCGTGAGGAGCTATTTGGTATATATATACACATATACGGAGTACAGTTATCTAAACTTTTTTTAGAGGTGGCAAAATGTGTTCAAAAGCAAAAAACTGGGTTAAATGGACAAATTTCTAAAAGATTTAGGCACATTTAGCCCTCATTTTTTTTGAAATCTAAGACATATAGCCCATTCAAAACTTAAATTGACACTAACTGGCATATTTTTTTTCCTCAATTGTAGAACATTATGATCGTTTTAAAGATTTTTTTATATATAATATATTTAAGTTTTTTTTAATATAAATTATATATTACGTTTAAGGAATTTATTTCGTTTAAGCTTTTATTTAAGATTTGTATAACATGCGCCTGTTGGTCAAGGCCATGCTCTATCCCCAAGGCAAGCTTTTAAATCCAATCACCATTTTCCACCTCTATTTTTTTAACAACATGTGTACATATTCTTGAAGAAGTACAAACAAAGTATTTGATGTTTCCAATACATTTCAATAATGATTATGTGAGATAGATTTGTATGTTTTGTTTCCTAGTAAGACACGGCATAGACCGTGAGTTTTAACACGTGAGATATTCTCGTAACAAAGAATGAGTTTTCTTTTGTACGTATGTCCACGAATGGCCCCATTTTGGCCTTTTGGCAATGTAGCTAGTTTTGTTCGAGATGTGATTATGAAGGTTTTGCCGTTAAAGGAAAATGGTTTCTCGCACCCTAAGCTACTTCATATCAACTTCTATATAATTTAAGATAAAGAATAAGTTAAGCCACACATAGATTAACTGAAAAACAAACTAACAATTGCTACATATCATGCAAGTACTAAACACACTAATGTTAAAGTAGTGATTAAATTGACATATAACAGATTAGATATCTCATGAGGTGGTTGTCCACGTCGTCGTTGCTTATCATTGCTTGCGTGGCCTTCCACGTCCTCGCTTCACCACCTCCACAAACTCATCTTCACTTTCCATGTCCGCACGACCACCATGCTGACGTGGTTGCTGCCCCTTTGTCACAGCCTCGGTAGCCGGCTTTTTTTTGGTAACTTTGGCTAGACATAGCTTACTCTCACTTGTGATGAACTTAAATACACATTCATCGCCTTCAGTTAACTTATTGCATTTTTTGAACTTGCGCCATCCTGGCGACAAAGTGTACCTCTCAGTCCAATATGATTTATCCAGCCGAACACCCATTTTCCATTCTTTTCCGTCTTGATTCTTCATGATTATTGTTCCTTCGTGGTCTATTCCGGGTAAGCCCACAAACTTTTTGGGAAGCCGCTAGTAATATCAAAACACACACATATGTTAGATTGTCTCAAAATTGCTATAATTATGATTAACCTCAAAAAAAAATTTTAGTAAGAATGGAATTTCTAATAACATTTCACAAGCAAATTAGTGTTTGTCCACCATTGTCATAAGCTATAAAATATAAAGAGACACAAATTATTTTTGACAAGTTACCCTAATTTACTAATTTACCATGTTTTTAAAAGCGTTTGTTATTCCAAATTGTTTATTTAAGTACTCTTTAGTAAAATAAACCTTGTCTTAAGAGCGATAAATTATATATATGATACGTTGATACTTATCATACGCCTTACCAAAACATCGTGTGTCTTTGGGATAATCACCACTAAGTGGTCATCGGATCGACATCAGGACCGTCATTACAATCAACATCTTCATCTTCGACTTCATCTTCAAGTTTAACCACTTGCTTTCTTGGGGGTAAAACTTTTTCACACTCATTTACAGTGTAAAATGTCACTTTGAAGGTGAAATCATTAAGAAGCCAAAAAACAAGAGTATCCCCATAGCGCAAATCAACATCTTTTACAACATTTACCCATCCATCAGTAAAAGAGTATCTTTCACCAACTTTTTCAATCTTTAATCGCCATTTATACCCTCCCTTCGCAGATCGGACTATTGGGTCTTTAGTCTGTTGGTTCTTCAAGTATCTCTTGTAAAAGTCGTCTGGTAACGGCTGCAAAAAACAAAACGTAGCATGGATATATTCACATAAACAACCACAATAATCAACATATCAAGGATAGAATAACATAAACAACAACAACAACAACAACAACAACAACAACAACAACAAACACATAAAACAAATTGATCAAGTAAATGTAATCAAGTTAAGCACATACCAAGTAAGGACGAATTGGATCTCTGATAATCTTGAAGAAAGATGGATACGTACGAGGAGCCATTTCAAATGATTTTTAAACTTTAATAATGTTATACTGTGATGAAGGAATTCTTTTGTGGAGAAGATGTAATATATATGAAAGTGAGATGCCCTATAGCTCTTGCCTAAAAATTGCATGATATGGCCTCTTGCTTAAAAAATTGCTAGAATTGCTATAAGTAGTACGTATTTCTATTTTAGTTTATGTGACAGCTTGCATTTCTTTAGCTTCATTAATTAATTTAATAGTTAGAAGTTTGTATTGTTAGACAACTTTGAGTTTAATCTATGGAACTGTTAATATTTACTCCGTATGATCTTCTTGCGAGCTAGCTAGCTAGGATAGGGATTTCAATATAGATATAATGCATGCTCAAAGAGAACTAATGTCTAAGACTCAGTGGATTACATATATATAAAGAAAGCTAGCTAGTAACTTGCAAAGGTTTGGAAAGAGCGTACATGAGTTACAAATCCACGCTATTCAATTCACAGAAAATTTTCTTTGTCTACTAGAAATCCAATTTAAAGAATCAAATTTGATGTAAACTTTAGATCCTCGTATTTGATGGAGTTATTGGGTTCGGTTGGACTTGCCTCGGTTTACACAAAAACCAATGACGTTGTTGTTCGTATTATGTCATGGGTGGTATATGTATATACTGAAATGATTTTTCTTCAAAAGTAAAGATCTGAACACCAACGCTGTGGTTATGGACATCAAAGCTATTCTGCACCTTTGGATTCATAGCAGAAGTTGCGGGGATACTGCTCATTGGAATGATTGGGTAGTAAACACTTGGTGTAGCTAGCTAGGTCTGCTTTGTTATGACTGTTTAGTTTCTTCCTCGGCCGATATTTGCCTTTGGTGTAGCAGGTTTTCATTGGTTTTATTTTTCTAACTTGTTGCTAGCCTTTTGTGTTTTTTTCTTTTGCAGTTTTGAGAAAAGAAGTTTGATGTTGATGATGATGAGACATTTGTTAGGGCGTTTCGGGAAAACAGTTGCTCATAACTAAGTCTCCACAGATGCCAAAACGTTGTCTGCACGACTGTATCATAAAATTTGAAAGAGACTACTTGGGATATGTATATGAGAAATAGAGCAAAGATTGAGAAAAAAAAATGATTTAATTTTATAAAATACACTTGTGGGGTGTGTCATGAAGAAGGTCACATGCCCTTCAACAAACACTCCAAGCAAAAGAAAAAAAAAAAAAAAAAATCATTTGTAACATATGTATGTTTATCTGAAACTTCATAATGGAAACTAGTTAGTTGATAATACTTTTTTTCTAGACATTTACAAATTTTCCATATTGATAAGATATTACTTGCAACTGATTAAATTTCGTTAGAAAATGACAACATGGTATTTGATGTGAACAAAGGTTGATCATGTGAACACATATACATGGCCAATGCACCATTACCATTTGATGGGTTCAATGATACAGTTTGCTAAAATTGCTTGGTGTCCTCTTGCCTAAAAATTTGCTACAATTGCTTTAGTCATACCTTTTTATAAATTTCGGCCTCATTGACTATTTGTCTATTTTAGTATATGTGACAACTTTTATTATTTACCATCAATAATGCATTTACTATGTAATGTAAATGAGCATATTTCAATAATGTTATTAGATTTTAATCTATGGAACAGTTAATAAAGCAGGTTTAACCCCGAACCCTAATAGGCCGGCATTAGTCGCTATCTCTATGCCACCCCGTCAATTGTGTGTCATCGATGACAACTACGTAATTTTCATATAGAAATTCAAATTCGTATTACTGAAAGTGTGTGTTCTTTATTTGTGCTAAATAAATATGGGCTGAAATGATGTCTGTATTACACAGATATGTAGGTGTGCATAGGTCGAGTCATGGTAATGGAGCCAAAGGTTTGATTTAGCTTTTACAAAATATATATGTATTTTTTCATAAAATTATCTTTATCAAATGAGTGCTCAAACAACAATGTGATCTGTAAAAATCACTTTCATGGTTTGGTCAATTTAGTAACATTTTCGTGTCGATGTGATAAGGTATGTCCACCAGTGGCCTCCTTTTGGCTATGTAGCTATTTTTACTCGAGATGTGATTATGAAGGTTTTGCCGTTAATGGAAAATGATTTGCCACCACCACTTTCTATCATCTCAAATAAAGGTTAAGAGAATCTATCATACAATAGAGTTAAAGAAAGTTATACCAAGTAACTAGATTAAAGATGCGAGGAATAATAAACACGCGAGTTTAACATACTTATACTAATAACGACGATCGACTATCAAGCATAGATAAGACTACAATTAACTAAAAGGGCCTTAACTAAAACTAGAAATTTGATGAGGTGGTGGCCATGTCAACGCCCGTTTCACTGCCGATCAACCGTGCTAGCCTGCTTTTTCTTGGTAACATTGGCTAGACGTAGTTTACCTTCAGTTATGATGATCTTGAATACAAATTTATCACCTTCGGTTATAACTTATTACATCTTTTGCGCTTATGCCACCCTGGCGACAAATAGTATCGTTCGGTCCAAAGGATCTATCGAGCCGAACGCCCATTTTCCATTCACTTCCAGCAGCATTCTTCATGACTATTGTCCCTTCACGATCTATCCCGAGCAACCCCGCAAATTCTTTAGGAAGCCACTACAATACCAAAACCTAGATATGTTACATTATCTCAAAAGGGTGCTTATTATTGGTTATAAAAGTAAAGCTAGATGATGGTCAAATTTGTATTGCTGTAATAGTAACTTTTAACCAAAACATACGGCTTTTTATAAGAATGACTTTTTCTTCTAACAAACATTAAACACACACAAATTATTTTTTAATTTACTAGCATACCCAAATCTTCTGTTTTACCATGTTTTGAAAGTTTTTGTTTATCCAAATTGTTTACTTGAGTATTATTGAAGGAAATAAACCTTGTTTTAAGATGAATTATACATATGCTACATCGATACTTATAACATAAAACTTTCCAAAACATGTGTTTTGGCGATGATCACCCCAAAGCAAGGGTCGTCACGATCAACATTGTCACGATCATCATTTTCATCTTCGTTAAAACGATCACCATCACCATAAACATGACCATTATCATCATCATCACTAACAACAACAACATCGTCATCTTCAAGATTAACATGTGTTTTTGGTGTTAAAACTTTTTCACACGCATTTGGACCGTAAATCCACATTTTAAAAGTGAATTCGTTAACAAATTAAAACACTAAAGCATCCTAGTAACCTAAATGAGCATCTTTTACAACCTTTTCCCAACCCTTAGCAAAGCAAACACTTTCACTAATTTTCTTAACCTTAACATTCCGAGAAAACCCTCCATTTGCTGACCTAATCACTATGTCTTTAGGGATATTGTTCTCCATGTACCTCATGTCAAAATCATGTGGCAAGGCCTACAAAACAAAAATGATTTCACTAATAAAAAAAAATCTGACAACATAAAACACATTTGTGCTATAGTTTAAACATAATGTGCCAAATGAATAAGAACAATACATCAAGTTTGTTACAATAGAAATATATCGATCTGCTAGTATTGGATCAATTGCCGGTGTTGCCTACTTCCTTGACATATATATTAATCCTTTCATTAAATGTTATAGTAAGATGGATCCAATACTAGAAATGAGGATTGTGGGAATGAGAAGAGTTAAAAGTAAAGTGTTTGACTTTTGGTCGATAAATGCAAAGTTTGAAAGGTTGAAAGTTAAAGCGTGTAACAGGAGTAGGAGTGTTATGTCGGAAGTGCGTAAGCAAGATGATTTATTATCTCCTTATTTAAATGGATTGATACGCCTCTTAATTTAAATTAAAAAATTATAAGTCACCGAACCATAAATAGTTCATTTACATAAATTAGGACACTTCTGTATGTAAATAATCAATTTTGAATGAGTGGGCTTATGTGTTCTTGATGTGGCATGAGTAGGGTAAGGGAATAGAAAAATGTGACTTTAAAACTAGTTAGACGTCTTACAGAATTAGATAGGTGGAATAAGAATTAGATTATGAATTAAAGTTTGAGACGACATGTGAAACCTACATTTTAGGTGTTTTGAGTATAGGTAAAGGATTAAGAATTTGAATTGATGTTATAGTATGCCGTGTGGCATGGTGTAATATGAGTAACGATCGTGATAGATGCTAAGTTGTGTTAGCACCCTTATGTGTATCATGAAGGTATTAGCCGAGGTTTGATTTTGTCAAAGTATTGAATTTTCTCAAGTGATTTATAGTCGTTGACTAAAATTCTTAGAAAGAAATAGAGAAAATGAGGAGTTATAGTGAAAAAGTTAAAAGAATGTTAGCCGGCTACAATAAAATATGACATGAATGACTTGATGATCTAGTAAGAATCATTATGTGATAGAAATAAACAAGTAATAGAACATATTAAGGGTATTGGTTGTGTTATTATAAAGCTATTGTTACAAAATCATACAGATTGTTACAACTAGTTGGGTAAATTGTGAAAGTATTAATATGGAATGAGGACTATAATGTAACCGAGTATGGACACAAGTATTGGATAAGATATTTCAGGGATGAAATCTAAATAAGGGGGTAGATTTGTTACACCTCAAGATTTTAAGCGTTTATTTGCTAAAGTGCCATTGAATATGTTTAACCATGACTTTTTGAGTCGGAAGACTCAATATAATTGGTTAGTCAACGAAAGTCAAGTTGTAGTCAAACTAATAGTTATAGAACATGTAATGTGGTTATAAAAAAATATGATATGTCACAAATAAGAAGTTGTAAATAGCTTCATAGAGAAGCAACTCTTATACATTTTCTAGGTTCTTCTAAAACGTTCTAGAGTCGACTTGTGTGTGTGTGTGTGTGAAGGTCGGTTTTAGAAGAGTAAAAGAGAGGGAAATACCTTAATGATCAAATGATGCAGAGTTAAGTGTGTTACACAAGGCTTTTGTCGCAACTATCACCTTTACGAGGTAAGTAATTCTTTTTTAGTTATAATTGATGATTTGAAGAGTTAGGGTTCATGAACCCTTATTTGGAAGTTGGGTAAATGTTATTTTTAAGTTAATTAAGAGTTATATTAAATTACGAGATAAGATATATTGGAATTTAGTTGATAATTTTATGGGTCTTTCATTATATGATCAATTTATGATTATATATTGATTAGAAGTATTAAAGGTGAGCTAATGGATGTATAAACAATTGTTATAGTAATTTTGTTGGTCCAAAATAATTGAGAAATCTTGATAAAATAAAGAATAATTTCATTAAAAATTAAGAACAATTAATACAAGATTTCTCAATACCAACTAGACTACATGATAACATCCTCAACTTTTTACGGGGATAATCTCGGTATATCATCCCCATTGAATGACAAATAAACTCTCATTGATCCAAGCTATGCTTGTGTTTCAATGAGAGGATGATCCTATCAACTAATACTAAGTATTATGTGTTTGAGGATGCATACCTATCTATTACAAATACAAACATTATATAGGAAAAGAATAAAGACATATGATGATGGTGACATGTGGTTCATCTTCATTATACAGGAAACAAAGACTTGTATTGGTCGTTCATGTGATCCATCTTTCTCTTTTGTGTCATAGAATATTATCACTTCTTTTGATAAAGTCTTGTACTTGTTTGACTTCTCTCTGGAAGTTCCACCCATATTTCAGTCAGTATGTAGAGATAGGTCTTCAGGATCACCGAGACATTTGTCAAAATCTCTGTCACCGTGTTGTTTGTAGCTCATATATTTTACTTATCGACAATCAGTGACAGTAAGTAAAGAGAATCTGAACAACAATCACCATTTCTTTATCAGTGAGTTAGGCTATTTTATTTTCAAATCTTGTTCAGTGGTGATTGTCAATTGACCCAACAAGTTTTATTTGAATATACAAATAGCCTTAGGTGATAGGTAAAGGTGTAAGATGAAGGTTCAGTCGAGGGTTCAGTTGTTCAATGATCGGGGTTCGAACCTAGGTTCGACCGTATGATCCTTTAAGTCTCAGTGACTGTTCAGTGATAGGAGGTTTAATAACCAGTTTCAGTGGTCAGTGATCAGGTTCAGCGACCTTGTTCACTTTGACAGGTTTGAGGGGTTCAGTGACCGGGGGGTTCACTGACCAGGTTCAAGGCCTTTTGTGTGAATATACAAGTCCTGGTTCAATTTTGATACATCAGTGACCTTCTTCTTTTTCACACTCTATCAGTATTGCTTGATAAACATTAACTTATAAAGCTAATTAGGGACCTGGTTCAATTTGATACATCAGTGTCCACACATTTATCATTTCACACTGATATGAAACACATTGATTTTCGACGCTTGGGTTTTTGAGTCATACATTCAGGGACACGTTTGTTCAGTGAGATCAATGTTCAGGGTCTCGGGTTAGTACTCTTCAACGACTCTTCAAGGAGTTCTCATTTTCAAGATCATGTTCAGGTTTAGCCTGAATCACATACACACTCCCTGATGCGATTACACACTGAGTCACAACTCGTACTCGTATCTGTCTTCACAACCTGTAGTCATTCAGAATCAGACCCATTATCTTTCCCCACCTGATTCTTTCACACCCTGAATTTCAATGACCACTTTCAGTCACTTTGGGTTCATGGGCTGAACATTCAGGTACTTTACCTTAGTTTCAGTGAGTCCATATTTAGTGAGTGAGTAACTCATTCAGGTTCAACCTGAAAGACATCTTGACACCCTGATCTTTATCAACCAACATACTCAGTGAGTAACAAAGAACAGCTATCTCATCCTTATCATACCCTTTATACCACAAACCCATTTCCATCTCTCAACTTTCTGATGCTCGTCATTTGTGTTCTTCAGTGAACACTGAAAATTCCATCAGTACCCCCTTAACACTCCTTTCAAAAATCCATTAGCTTTAATCTAAGCTGTAAAACCACGTAATCCAGAACTACACATCCGATTCAACATAAACCCTTTTATAATCATAACCGCTAGAATACCAAACATCACAAATCTGATTCAAACCTTTTTTTTAATCATCTTAGCTGCCCCTCTTTCATACCTTTCAACCAACAGCAACAACATCTCAAATGAACCCTTCTCGTTGATAACCATGGCAGTGTCACCACCGTTAGACTTGTATCTGCAGCCGCCGGAGTTGTGATAGTCATGTGAGGGTTTGATTATGTTTGGATGTGTGAGAGTAATTTTTGTGTGAGACAAATTGTGAGGTAATGGTGGTTTTGAGAGTTGTGTACAGTTTTTTTGGATCGAGTGTGTTTTCTGGGTTTATGTGTGTTTGTCCGAATTTTTTTGAGATGAAGGTTGGATGAAATTTTGTTATTTTCGGATCTGTTTTTTGTGAAGATGATAGATCTGAATTTTTGATATTGGGTGTGTAGGATAAGATAATTTGTGTGGTGGTGGTGATTTTTTGTGGGGATAAGATGTGTGTGGATATGAGTGAGGATATGGTTTTGTCTGGTGGGTAAAGGGTTTCTTTTTACTGATTATTTCAATCAGTGAGTTATTTGGGTGGGTTTTTGTCATTTTGTCAAATATCAGTGTCTTCTCCCTCTCAAAAATTGCTTCAAAGAAGAGTTTGAAGGTTCACACCGACTTTTTGGAGGTAAAGGATGTTATCAGCAGCCATGAACGGATCTGGATTAGAGAAAAATCCACCCGCTCTGATACCACTTGTTATTCCCTATTCACTATTGTTAAAAAGGACAATTAAGTACTTAAAGCAATTTAACAGTGAATAATGACTGAATTTAACATAAGTAAAAACACACAGAGTAATTTTCAACATCATATTCTTATTAGAAATAAATCAAAAGAATACGTTACCAAGTACTTGCGGAATAGTACTTAGGATTGAAATGACAAAGTTTGGGTAACTCCTCTCTAAGCTCAGGCTAAGTCTGAGCACAACTCTTAGAACCCATCGAAGCTAGCTCAAGGATAAAGTTGGAGGAGTGAAAAGTTGGCTTGTGTGTGTGTTTTACAACACAAGCTTAAACTTTTCACTCATTCTCTTATGCTATTTATACAAGTATGATTATTAACTTTATCCTAGAAGACAAAAACATGGATCACAGCAAACACGAATATTGATATATTCAGTTATTGTTCACCTTTCTATAGTAGGCGGCGAAGCTTCTTTCCTGATAGAGATCGCCGCTACTATAAATGGGAAGATATGATCTTGATAGATTGAGACTGTGTATAGACCGGATAAACACTTGAGGGACTTAGTTTTATCTGGGTAAAACTTTCCCGCCTAATCCATACTCATTCTTCGCCTTTAAAGTCTTCTGTCTCTTCTTTCGTTTGTCTCGTGTTTAACAGTTGGAGAGGAGTCGAATGGATTCGAGTGAGTTATTGTCATCACTCCCTGAATCCACTATCTTCTTCTTGACTTAGTCTTCACCCTTTAAGTTCCGCCTTGCAGAGTGGAGAGGCTCCTTCTTCGCTTCATACTAAGTGTCGAAGATAGCTCACTGAGAGACTATGCGCTCAGTGACCTGATTGTGTTTATTGGATTAAATACTTAGGATATTTTCTATTCAAATCCTAGTTTAAGGGGTTTGGGTATTTACTGAACCCAACAAATTTAATTATGTTTTAAGTGTTTATGTTTGTGATGATTTTGGCCTAAATTTCAAGTGAGGAAGATGATGATGTTGTTGGTAACTTAGCTTTGGAGTTAAGGTAGGTAACTTGGTAAATATGTGATTAATATGGATGTTTCCATATTATGTAATTATGAATGAAAGTGTTAGAATTTGGTTATAGTTGTTTAGGAAGTGTGGCTTAATAGGAGACTTGGATGTTAAATGTTAGTCCTTGGTTATGGACTACAAAAGGTACGTGTTGATTGTTGTTATGTGATTAGTGATTGTTACAGTTATGTGGTTATAGTTCATGTTAGTTGTTATAGCATTAGTATGCAAGATTAAGTGGTTTAATGCTAGACTATTTGGAATTGTTCATGATGCATTATATGATAATTGATATATTAACCATGTCTTAACTTGGTTAATTACCAAGTGTTTTGCTTACCGTTATAGTTGCAATGTTTTTGTAGGTTTATCGTGAAGAGGGTTAAGCGTCGGTAAACGCATAAGATTGGGCAAGGATTGGAAGCATTGGATATATGTAGGAGAAATTGGTAGATGTCGAGCTTAATCATGTTGAACCCCCGGCTCATATTAAATGTGTCAAATGGATGTTTTAAATTGTCTAATCCAAGTCTTGTATATGATTAAATAGATATGTCGTTGTCAAAGTTAAGTGTGTCAAGTTATTCATTATAACTATGTGTTATAGTTTATGTAAACGGGTCAAAACGGTTGTGTTTGACATAACCATATGAAGTCTCTATTCACAGGTCTCTTAGACCAAATATAGTTATGAAAATGATGTGTTATATTGTCAATACGATTTCTGGAAGTTGTTGTGAAGTGTTGGGTTCGTAAAGTCGAGTTTTGGGCGAAAAAGGAATGTTCGGAAAAGTTATGCAGGTCGGTGTACAAAAGTCGGCGGCTGGTAGGGATCCAGCCGGCGGTTGGTAGGTGACTGGTTGGACAGAGGTACCCCAACCGGCGGCTGGGGTACTCCAGACGGCGGTTGGTGTGGCATTTCAGATTTCGTCGATCCTCGAAAAATCATAACTTTTAAACCGTAAGTCGTTATGAGTCATGCCAAGGACTAACATTCAATATAAGGTAATTGAGTCTAGTTCCATTTAAACATATTTACAAAGGTTGATTTGTTATAGATTTTTATCAATTTTTTAAAAGAGTACAGAAAGTTCGTTATAGTTGAGTCGTTTCCACAAAAAATTTAAAATTTTGGTCAAATCAGTAAAAGGGCTTTTCAGGCTAGGTATTTGTCGCTAATGGGTATAGTAATGGCTACAGATAGGTATTTTGATTTCGGTCGGGTGACTGCAGTTGGTTAGTTGATAGTGATTCGAGGTGTAGGCTGATGGGCCGAACCAAATTGGGTCTGGCTAGGTGGGCTGGTAGGTGAAGTTGGTAGATCTAAAATTTGCATCGTGGGAGTTATAAGGAAGTTCGAGTGTGGTGGAAACAGGGTGGTATATTGGGCTATAGCAGGCTGGTCCACGATAGGAAACGGACTCGTGTGTTGGCTAGTTTGTTGGGCGATATGAGGTATAAGATTGTTTGGACGAGTTGGCAGTGGTGGAGGTAGCAAAATTCATAGGATGGGGTTGATGTGAGAGTCATGGATCCATATCTAAAAAAATCTTCGTCAAATTTGTTATATGAGAATTGATTATTTTCTTTGTGTCAATGTTAATGCATCGATGACCACGGTGATTAGTCGAGTAACCGAGAAAAACGCATAGTGTGAAGCGTTGTAGAAGTTTGTGGTCAACTTGTATGTACGGGTAGCAAAGGCATCCAAAAACATGCAAGTTGTCATAAGTGGGTTTAGTGTTGTAAAGCTATGTAAATAGGATTTCATTTTGAATGCTTCTTGAAGGTAAAATATTTAACAGACTGGCAACAATGTGTAGTGCTTCACCTATAAACATGTGGCATATGAGCTTGAAAACTGAAGGCGCGAACAAGGTTATTTATGGTTCGTAGCAAGCGTTCAAATTTTCGATTTTGTTGAGATTTCTTAGGATACGATAATCGAAACTGAATGCCATTTTTGAAACAAAGTGTGAAAGCGGGTGTTGCCAAATTCACACTCGTGGTCACATTGCAAGACCTTAATTACGACTTTAAACTGGTTATTTACAAAGGCATGAAATTGAATAAACTTATCATACAAGTCAGATTTATTATGTACTGATAAACCCAAAGAAAATGCGAATGATTATTTAAAAAATAGCATTTTATTCCAGTGCTACTCGTAATGGGTGAAGTCCACACATCCGAGCATACATTATCAAAAATAGACTTAACACATGACTGAGAACTATAAAAGGAAGCCTAATCTGTTTGCCAAGTTGGCACCTATGACACAAAGTGGACTACTTTGTTTGATTGCAAGAAATGAAATTTCTAGACTCTAAGTGATGTAGCACTTGTTAACTAGATAGCCCCCGAGACGTTTGTGCCACTTAGTGGGTCTGAAAGAAAGTAAGGCAGCATCCATGGATGGTAGAGGCAGATGAAGAACTGGGTAGAGGTCATCGTTGCTATCAGAGTGGAGACGGAGCTTTCGAGGCCTGTAATTGTTCATAGAAAACTCAAATTCGTCAAATTTAGCAAAAACCTTATTATCTCTAGTAAATTTACGTACAAAACTCAAGTTTTTAGTACTGTAATATTTAGGGTGACAAGGATGTTTTAAATGTGTAACGGTTTGTGAGGGGTAGGTAAAAGAATATGTCGCACACAAATAACAGGTATAGATTGGCCATTGCGACCATATACCGATATTGTGGTCATTAAAACGGAAGAGGGTGATGAGTGATTAAAAGAGGATGGTGTGTTATTAGTCATATCACTCTTCTCAGGAAAGACCATAGACTTCACGAAATTAAAAGTGGCAAGTATTTCCCTGTGACATATGATATGGCCTATCTAGGGAAACATCCTCTACTAGCATATGTAATGAGACTTGAATAACTTACCATGGAACCAAGGTTAGACAAACGATTGGCTTTTCTCTTGATTGATTGAAAGTAGTCGGTAATGGAAAGGTTGCCAATGTTCATGTTACGAATCTCATTATCAAGTTGAATTATGTGAGCATCCTTATTATCATGGAAGATGTCTTGTAAACGTTTTCAAACTCTATGTGCGGATATAGATACTATCAACAATAACCATATCAACAAGCTTGGGGAGTTGAGATGGTGTTGCACATCATATGTTTTACAAAAATGTTTAAACAAGACGTTGCATGAGTTGTAGTTAGGTTTTCAAGATCAAGAGGGGTAGGGATGCAAGCTTTTAAACTAGCAATTGAATAGGTTTTAACGATAGGTTGCTTAGGCGGATTAGTAGCATCACCCGTCATGTTGCTATGACTTGAGTGAATCGGCAGCAAGAAAAAAAAAAAATTGCAAAAAAGACGGGTAGTGCAAAGCTAATTTAGGGGCAGCAATGATGCATCGAATATAAGCATGTAGGCAAAAGTAATTATGTGGCAGTGTGTATGCATGCAAGGAAGAAATGTAAAAAAAATGTTCGGCAATTTAGGGTTAATATTAGGTAGAGTGTGTTTGGCGGTGGGTGTTTAATGGTCTGATTACCATATTAGATAATATAAAGTGGTTAGGTTTGTGATTAATGTGTCGTATATATAGATTACATAGTATTATGATAAGGCGAAAGTTCGAGAAAGTCATACTGCCTGCTTGAATTTCACTGGACGACTCGAATAAGTAACTACTAACTAGCAGTTCTAATAAATAAATAAATAAACAAATAAAAAGATAACATATTTGACTAATCCTAAGCCAATAAGACTTACTAAGCCTTAATACATTAAGGCTAATAGAGTTTTGTCTAAAATATAATCTTGAAGAAAGATGGATACGTACGAGGAGCCATTTTTAATTATTTTTAAACTTTAGTAAATTAGTATGATATTAAAGGAACTGTTTTATGTCCATGTAACTTGAGCAAAAGGAGATGCCTAGCTCTTATTTAAACCAATGAGTGAAGTTAAAGATATCTAAATTTGCTTGATAGAAACATTTGTACATACATGAATAGACAAGGTATATGTCTATAGAATTATTGATTTGATATCTATAATTTAATATCTTAAATTTGCTCTATAGAAAATGATTACAAAAGTAAAATTATAAAATTTCACACTACAACAAATATGTCATTTCTACACGTTTTTTTCTTCGCACTTTATAAAGTGTGAACTTTTTTTTAAAGATATTCACACTTAAGAGTGTGAATAATTGTTTCAAAATCCTCACACTTAAAAAGTGATAAGAATTTCAATCTCACACTTAAAAGTGTGAAGAATTTTTTCAAAATCAAAATCATCATACTTAAAAGTGTGAAGAATTATTTCAAAATTAAAATCATCACAATTAAAAGTATGAATAATTGTTTTAAAACCTTCACACTTAAAAGCAAGGTTGCAAAAATCGCGAATCGGTAGTCGGGCGGTCGACCTCCCTGTAGCTTGTAATCGGTCTAGGCGTGATTAATCAGTGATTAATTGGATTGGCATTCTCGACAAGTTTTTGGTATTTTCGGCAAATTTTATGTATTTCCCGCAAGTTTTATGTATTTTCGGCAAGACTTTTCATAATAAAAACATCTTGTAATAGATGTAAACAGCGACTATAAATTATTAAAGTAATTTTATGATGACTTTGGGTATTTCCGGCAAGATTTAAAGGTTTTCGACAAGTTTGTGCACCGTTGACCATCATTGACTCCTTCGTGACCATGGTTGACCGATTTTGTTTGACCGATTTACAAAAATCGAAAGTTGTTGGGAGTGCTTGTAGCACCTAATCTATGAATTAATCAAGCATTGTTTGCAACACAATCGCTTAAAAGTGTGAAAATATTCATAAAGCATCACACATAAAAGTATGAAAATATCTGCTACACCCAATTGGTTCACACGCATACTAGTGTGAACATTTTTATTCTTCACACTTTAAAATGTAGCAACATGCTCTAATAAATGTGAATATGCTGCTATTTTGTTATAGTGTCAGTTCTCTAAATTTTTTTTCTAATGTGTTTAATAAATTAAAATTTCAACTCTTGTTAACAAGGTAGTAGTATATTTGTCATAACTAGCCTTCTTAATTGAAAATATAACGAAAAATGTTAAAAAAGGACATATATAAGAAAATATATTTTTTTGGTTACAATGTTTTTCTTACATATAAATCTCAATCAAGTCTTGATGATCTGGACACAAAATAAATGGATTCAAGAATCAAGATCCCTCTCGGTAATGTAGTACATGTTTTTGTATGTGTCTACAATGAGTTTTCTTTTGTATGCATGTCCACCAATGGTCCCCTTGTGACCTTTTGGTTATGTAGCTAGTTTTGTTCAGATGTGATTATGAAGTTTTTCCTGTTAATGGAAAATGGTTTCTTACCCCTACTTCATATCAACTTCAATAAAATTAAAGATATACAAATCATTACTCCGTAGAATAAAGCCACACATAGATTAACTTAAATAACAAACTAACAATTGCTATATATCATGCATATAAATTACTAAACACACTAATATTAAAGCAGTTGATTAAATTTACATATAACAAGTTCGGATATCTCATTAGGTGGTTGTTCATGCCTCACTTATCATTGCTTACGTTGTCTTCCACGTCCTCGCTTCACCACCTCCACACACTCATCTTCACTTTCCATGTCCACACAATCACCATGCTGACGTGTTCAGCCCTTGATCAGTCCTTTTAATAGTCTTGGCAGCGTGCTTTTTCTTGGTGACTTTGGCTAGACATAGCTTATTCTCACTTGTGATGAACTTGAATACGCATTCATCGCCTTCAGTTAACTTATTGCATCTTTTGAACTTACGCCATCCTGGCGACAAAATGTACCTTTCGGTCCAATATGATTTATCTAGCCGAACACCCATTTTCCATTCTTTTTCGTCTTGATTCTTCATGATTATTGTTCCTTCGTGGTCTATTCCAGGCAAGCCCACAAACTTTTTGGGAAGCCGCTAGTAATACCAAAACATTCATATGTTAGATTAGCTCAAAAGGGTGTTAATTACTAGTGCTAATGAAAATTTTGCTATAATTATGATTAACCACAACATACTGTTTTTAGTAAGAATGGAATTTCTTTCTAATAACATTTCTCATATTTAGGATCAAAGTAGCAAACCAGTGTTTGCCCATCATTGTCAAAAGCTATAAAATGTAAATAAACACAAATTATTTCTGTCAAGTTTCCCTTATTTTCTATTTTACCATGTTTTATAAGCGTTTGTTATTCCAAATTTTTTATTTAAGTACTCTTGAGTAAAATAACCTGGTCTAAATATGATTTATATATATTATATATACATTCATAGTTTATATTTATCATAAATTAACCTTACCAAAACATCGTGTGTCTTAGTCTTAGGGATAATCACCACAAAGTAAGGGTCATCATGACCACATCAGGACCATCATTACAATCACCATCTTCATCTTCGACTTCATCTTCAAATTTAACCATTTGGTTTCTTGGGGGTAAAACCTTTTCACACTCATTTGCAGTATATATTGTCACTTTGAAGGCGGAATCATTAACGAGCCAAAAAACAAGCATATCACCAAACTGCAAATCAGCATCTTTAACAAGATTTAACCATCCATCAAAAAAAGAATATCTCTCACAAACTTTTTCAATCTTTAATCGCCATTTAAACGACCCTCCTTTTGCGGATCGGATGATTGGGTCTTTAGTCATTTGGTTCCTCAAGTATCTCTTGTAAAAGTCATGCGGTAGCGGCTGCCAAAAAAGAATCATATCATTGATTTATTCACATAAACAACTAACTGAAAACACATAACACGCATTAACTACGTACCAAGTAAGGGCGAGTTTCGTCTACAATAATCTTGAAAAATGATGGATACGTGCGTGGAGCCATTTTTATGGATTCTTAAACTTTAGTAAAGTGTGATATGAAGAAACCGTTTTATGGGGATGTAATATGAGCAAAGGGAGATATACCCTAGCTCTTACTTATAACATGAGGGAAGTTACAAATACCTAAATTTGTTTGATGGAAACATACATGAATAGACAAGGTACATGTTTATAAAATTAATGGTTTGATACCTATAATATAATGTTTTAAATTTGCTCTACACAAAATGGTTACAAAAGTAATATTAAGATATCAGTTCTCTAATGAATTAAAAATGATAGTAGTATATCAACCAACGTTGCGTGTTACGTACATATTGTTGATTTTGTTTATGTGACTATTGTTAGTGGTGAACTCTTTCTCATTCCTAGACTATATTTATCACAACTAGCTACCCTTCTTAATTGATATTTGTCCTATTTATTATTAAAAGTGTTTTAAAGAGCTCTTTTTTGTCATCATTTTTACATTATGCCCAAGTTAACATGTAAGTCATTAAGCTGAAAAGGAAGGATTTTATCTGATTTAAGTTTGTGTGGTGATGGGTTCGAACCCCTGGAATTAGTCGACCAAATAGTCAGAAATCATGGTTAAAAATAAATTACCTTATTTGTGTTTTAATTGTATTTACATTTGACATTACATTTTAAGTTTACAAACCTATAAACTATATGTGGATGCTTCAAAGAAATATTCGCATTCAAAGTTTTTATATGTTTAAAAAGTAAACCAGCTAAGATGATGGTGACAAATTAGATATATGGTAAACTATAGTAAACTTTAACTAAAGTTACGTATATGAAAAATAAAAGAAATAATTAAGTATTTATATTTACCGAGCATGCACAATGGTTAACGCCGAATTCGGTGTTATTCGATGTTAACCATTGGGAGTTCGGTGTTATTCCGGTGTTAAAGTGCCGGTGTTAACACACCAACGCCCGTTATTTGGGTTTTTCTTTTTTTTTTTCTTTTTTTTTCATTTCTGCCCCTAAATGAGGGGTTGGTTTTGTAAATTGTTGGTGAGTTAAAGTTTAACTTGTGAATGTTATGATTGTGGATGTTTTTTTGATGAGTTCAGGTGAAAAAAACAAAAGCTGATGTGGCGCAAACGCGGACAATTTATATAAAACCGCAACCTGTTATGGTTGGGAGGGCTCTGACATTCAATAAAAACATTATTGTGAGTTGTATTTAATTATCACATGCTAGAAAACCGTGCCCTACATGTAGTACTCAAAATAGAATTATATATATTAACTAAAAGGCGGTAAATGCTTGCAAATGTAGCATTAATTGCCAACTTTCAAAAGTTGGCAAAAATAGTCCCCGAGGTTTAAGTGTCACAAAAGTAAGTCAAGTTGGCAAAAATAGTCCTCAAGATTTAAGTGTCAGCCAAGTAAAGTAAGTCCCTTTATAGCAATTTGGCAAAAATAGTCCCTATCCAAATTACTTGCCATAAAAGTAATCCCCACAGATCGCATGCAAGTTCCACACTGCTTACTAAATAGTGGAATCGAATAAAAATCATAAAGCATAAAGCGAGGGTAGTATTTATTGATACTAATAATGGCCTTTTCATTTTTAGTTAAAGGTCCTTTTTGTTAAATTTTGGGGTATCAATCTGTGGCAAATATATCATTCTATCAATTGCTAATGGCTTTCAAGTTATGTTCATTGTAGAGATTCTACAGGGGTTAATCATGGACAAAGAATAAAAGGTTTAAAGTTCCAGATGCTCGTCACGAAGCTATACCCATTTCGTCGGTTGTTTTATAGTCAGAGGGGTCTATGTGTAACTTAATCTCCTATTTAATAAGTCCCTTAATCTAGGGTTAGATAATCGGTGTGTGCAACATTGTTACACACTCTTCTCTCCTTTCCTCGATCATTTCATTGATCTTGTCTTGTCTTTGTACTTACATGATTATTGTCCCATTGACATTAATCTAACCTTGTAACATTTTGGATACTATTGTAAACTTAATCTAAGCCGACTATTGTGGCTTAGGTTTGAATAAAGGTTCTATTGTTCATCTTATGTTGCTTATACTTTGCGCATTAATGGCATCGTGAAAGCCGTGCTCATTGATTCTTCGCAACAAATTGGTGGTTTGGGGTTATTGCTATTACGTAATCATGGGTTTATTTTATCTTCTTACAATTAGCCCTAGACTAAGTGAATCTAGGGTAATTGTGATTTGTTCTTCCGCCGCATATCAGAAGTCTAAGTCTTATCTCTTTCTTCAAACATACGTACATTTCTAAGTCTTTGTGGGTGCAAACGGTAGACTAACATCTTGATCCGCCACCTTTGAGTGGTACTAATAACAAAAGCTTGGTGCTTGTTGTTTCTCATATACAAAGTCTTATTTATTTCTTTATCCTGCCTATATGCTCTTGTATTTTATTTCAGATGTGTTTTGTCTATATTATCATATCTGCCTTTATCTTATTGTTTGTTCTATGGCTATTGGTGATATAATATCGGGGTGGTGGTTCTTCCAATTGAGAAAAGCTTATCCTTTAGTGATGCTTTGTATTTACACCCCACAACACAAATGGTACACCTATTATTACTATCAAACTCACCTGAACTCTAAAAATTACAAAATATGGAATATGGCAATGACTTTTGCCTTAAGGAACCATAATAAGTTGTGGTGTGGTTTATTGATGGTACTTGCATAAGAGATGATTCGAACCCTAGTCTTGCTAATCAATGGGATACTTGCAACTCTCATGTAGTTACTTGATCCTTAACTCTCTCACCGAACTATTTGTCGGTGCTATATATGCTAAAACTCCGCTTATGAAATGTCAAATGATCTTAAAGATACCTATGATAAGTTTGATGGTTCAAATATCTTAATTTAAACATAAAAAATATAAACTCTCTTAGTCAAAGTGGGTCCTCTCTGTCGACATTATAACAACCTTAACTTTATGGAAACAATTTGATTGTATGATTAGCTTTGCCTCCTTTGCACCTTGTGCAGGCTGCAAAACATTTTGAAAGCACATCGCTTAATCAAATTAATGCAATTTCTTATGGGTCTTGATGACTCCTATGTTCCCATCGTATAAGCAATATTTTTAACCAGAGATCATTTACCTAATGTCAAAACCGCTTTCCTCGTTGTCTCGGAGAAGAATCTCAAATGAAATGTTTCATCCGGGAATAGCTCGCTTAAAACCCAATGCTACGCCTTTTGCGAAAAAACTTCCGATGGTGGAAAATTTTTGATAACAAAAAAAAGGATTTAACAACAATTTTAAAAATTCGGGTTTCACGCCTGCACAAACAAACGTCAGAGGACCAAACATGAATCTCAAAATGTACTAATCTGCAAAAAAAACCGGTCATTATATCTGCTTGTTGATAGATGTTATGATTTGGTTATTATCCTCACTGGATATGTTAAAAGGAATTTTAATTCCAAAACCCTTCAGCAAGTAACAATGTTTCTGCTGACACTAATCTTTCCACTAATAATGGAGCTAGCAACTCTCATGTCTCTTTGTCAATGAATGTCTCCAGACTTATGAGTGGCTAATGACAACAATGTGTCTTCTGCTAATGCCAATGTAGCAGGTAAAAATTTTCCAGGAACCTTCTTTAATGGCAATGGTGTGTCACGTTTAACATAAACTTTGATAAATTTTTAACAACAAACACTAAAACCTTATCTGGAAACATATGTCTTGGTTGGATTGTTGATTCTGGTGCAAATCAGAGTGACTGCTTGCCAAAAATTTTATTAATGTTGTTGACATTTCAAATCTTGGTCTAACCGTTGGTCATCCCAATGGTACTCAGGCCTTAATTACTAAAATTGGTGACTTAAAGGTCAATAATGACCTAACTCTTTTTGATGTTCTGGTTGTTCCCGAGTACAATGTCAGTTTGTTGTCTGTTCATAAGATTGCTAGAGACAATAAAATGTTTGTTGGCTTTAATGAATCTAATTGCTATATACATGATTTACATCAAAAAGGATGTGGGGATTGATAAACAATGTAATGGGTTATATATGTTTGATATTGATTTCACATGTAAGATTGCTTCTAATAACTGCATTTATGTTTGTCATGTTTCTAGAATCTTGGCATCAAAAACTTGGTCATCCCTCTGACCAAGTCCTACATATACTTAAGTCCACACTTAATCTTGATGGAACCTCTGAATCTGACCATCTCTGTGATACTTGTAATAAAGCTAAACAAACCAGGGAACCATTTCCTTTAAGTGAACATAAATCAACTAACATTGGTCAACTTGTTCATCTAGATGTATGGGGACCATATAAAGTCACTAGCAGTGATGGTACAAATATTTTTGACCATTGTTGATGACTATTTAGGGCAGCTGGGTTACATGCTTAAGGGAAAGGATGATGTTTATGTTTCCATTGTTAACTTTACTCACATGCTAACAAATCAATTTGAACACAATGTTAAGATATTCAGAAGTGATAACGGGACAGAATTTGTCAATAACAAACTTCAACACTTCTTTCATGAAAAGGGAGTTTTACATCAAACCTCTTGTGTTTACACACCTCAACAAAATGGTATTGAGAAAGGAAACATAGGCATCTCCTTAATGTGGCTAGATCCCTTATGTTTCAGGGGAATTACCTCTATATCTTTGGCCGAATGTGTTCTAAACTGCTTATGTCATAAACAGGTTACCTCTTTCGTGTTGTCTGGCAAGTCTCCCTTTTCCTTGTGTATGGGCATGACCCTTCACTCTCTCTCCTTAGAGTCTTTGGTGCTATGCTATGCCACCATTCTCAACATCTCTGATAAATTTGGTAGTAGGTCTGAAAAAGTGTCTTTATGGCTATTCAATGAGAAAAAAGGTTACAAACTCTTGAGCTTAGAAGCAAAAAATATTTTTTACTCCAGAGATGTCAAATTTTATGAAACGTTTTCCTTTCAAAATGAAAAATACTTTGTCAAAACCTTTTGTTGAAACTTATGTGCCTAAAGATTTAAATCACAAAATTTCTTTGACTCACAAATAAGTCCCAATGATGAAGGGAGAGTGACATCCTATGATGATGACACAGTGGTAAGTCATCCTATTAGGATTGATGAACCGGTTGCAACATCTATAGATGATAATACACACCCTGAGGGCACCATATCACATGAATCACATCCTTCTGATGCATCTTCTGATTCTGCTGATACATCACCTGATTTGCTGACAAAGAAAGAGGCTTGCCAGCCACTACTGTTGAAGGTCAACCGAGCTTCTAAGTTGCCCAGTAATCTTAATGACTTTATTGTAGAAGGGAAAGTCAAATATGGTGTTGAAAAGGTTGTTAATTATTCTAATTTAAACAAAGATAATTACTGTTTTGCTTCTAGTCTTAATAAAAGTATTGAACCTACATGCTATGAAGAAGCTATCCTTGATAGTAATTGGGTTGATGCTATATGACCTCGAAATTGAGGCCTTAAATGAAAATCATGCTTGGGATATAAATGATCTCCCACCTAATAGAACTCCCATTGGTTACAAATGGATCTTTAAAATCAAATATAAAGCCAATGGTGAAGTTGATAGATACAAGGCTAGATTAGTTGTTAAAGGTTATAATCAAAGGGAAGGAATAGACTATGATGAATCCTTTTCTCCTGTTGTGAAAATGTCTATGTTAGATGTCTTATTACTTTAGATGGAAAACAAATGGCCTCTTTTTCCAACTTGATGTTAACAATGCTTTCTTGTATGGAGATCTTGATGAAGATATCTATATGACCATCCCTAAGGGGGTCTGTAATGAGAACAATAAAAATAAAGTTTGAAAACTTGTCAAGTCCCTGTATGGCCTAAAACAAGCTCCCAGGAAATGGAATGAAAACTGTCAGTGTTTTAAAGGAAAATAACTTTGTTCAATCTGTTAATGATCATTCTTTGTTCACCAAAACAGAGAATAACAAGTTTATTGCTCTGCTTGTTTATGTGAATGATATTGTCCTTACTGGAAACTACATTGATGAGATAAACCTATTCAAAGAGTTTCTAAAATCAAAATTTCATATTAAAGACTTGGGAAATCTAAAATATTTTCTTGGCATTGAGGTTTTAAAACTGGGAATGACATTTGTCTCTCCCAAAGAAAATACTGTCTTGAACTCCTCAAAGAATTTGGCCTTCTTGTGTGCAAACCTGTGTCACTCTATGGAACCCAACTCTGTCCTTCCATACATTCCCACTGCAGATGATCCTTTACTTGTCAACATCACTGGTTATCAGAAGCTACTTGGGAAACTTATCTATCTCACCCATACAAGACCTGACATCTCATACTCAGTTCATTGTCTGACACAATATATGCATTCTCCCTTGAAATCTCATCTGGAATGTGCCCTCAATGTACTGAGATATCTAAAAGGAGCTCCAGGAAAAGGTCTAAGGTACAATTTCAGCAACTCTGAAAATCATCTTGAAGGATATAGTGATGCTGATTGGGCCAAATGCAAGAAAACCAGAAAATTTGTCACAGGGTATTGTGTTTTCTTTAATGACTGTCTGATCTCATGGAAAAGTAAAAACAAAACACTCTTTTCAAAATCTCCACAAGAGCAGATAGATCTATGTCTATTGCTGCCTGTGAAATCATTTGGATTCAAAAAATCTTAAAGGATCTAAAAGTTGATATTAATCTCCCTGTTAATCTTTTTGTGATAACAAATCTGCTTTACAACTTGCTTACAACCCTGTTTCCATGAAAGATCAAAACTTTGAAATTGATGTCACTTCATCAGGGAAAAATTGCTAGAGGTGTTATAAGTACTAAAAAGATTGGCTCTTCAAACCAAACTGCTGACATACTCACTAAAAACCTCCCTGTCTATCAGCATAAATTTTTGTGTGAAAAATTGATATTGTTTGACATGTTTGCCCATCAGATTAAGGGGGAATGTTAAATTTTGGGGTATCCATCTGTGGCAAACATATCATTCTATCAATTGCTAATGGCTTTCAAGTTATGTTCATTGCAGAGATTCTACAGGGTTAATCATGGACAAAGAATAAAAGGTTTAAAGTTCCAAGATGCTCGTTTCTGCTGAAGCTATACCCATTTCTGCTGATGAGTCATTTATAGCCGTTAGAGGGGTCTATGTGTAACTTAATCTCCTATTTAATAAGTCCCTTAATCTAGGGTTAGATACACTGGTGTGTGCAGTCATTGTTACACACTCTTCTCCTCTTTTGATCATTTCATTGATCTTGTCTTGTCTTTGTACTTACATGATTATTGTCTCATTGACATTAATATAACCTTGTAACATTTTGGATACTATTGTAAACTTAATCTAAGCTGACTATTGTGGCTTAGGTTTGAATAAAGGTTCTATTGTTCACCTTGTGTTGCTTATACTTTCGTACACTTTTGACACAAAAAATCAGTTAGCCACATTTTTAACAATGCCACTAAGACATTTCACATATGGGCTACTAGAATCCGAGGTAAATGTTGAGCCCCAATTTTCTTTGAAGAGTTTAACTATATGGCGATAAATACTTTGTCTATCTAAGAGAAAATTACAGGAATAGTTACTTTATTATTTTTTCAGTTCTTAATAAATCAAAATGGATAGGGTAAATCGCAAAAAATAACCTTATGGTTTGGTCAAATTGCATGTTAGTTCTCATTTTTTCGAAAGTGCAGTGAACATTCCTGTATAAAACTTTTGGTTGCATATTCTGACTCTATTGAAGTGACTATATTACCATATGTCCACTTCACTTTTAATTTCCGCTTAAATTATGATTTTTTTAAACGGAAAATCAAGAACATCAAAGAATATTATTGAAAGTTTCATCACTCCTAAAACAACAATACCATCACGAAATAATGAAGTTTTAAAGAATAAATATAAGAAATTAAAGAACACCATTAACAAATAAAATTCACTAAAACGAGTCATTAACGAAACCACAAATATGAAAAATACAATTAATCCAAACATAAATTCTTGAACACCATCAACAATACCTACACTACTTTTAAGAACAAAAACATTAACCCTAAATCACCACTTCTAAAATTCTACTCTTGTTGTGACTTTCTATATGTACATCACACACACAGTTGATTTGGGTTCAGGTTCTTGCTATTAGATCTCGATTTGGTTCGATTTGGTGGTATTTGATTGAGGGAAATATAATGATGATATGGTTTCTTGGTTATTGATATTTTACTTATGTGAAAATTAAAATGGAAAGAAGATAAGAGGATGATTTAGTCATGTCAATTCGGTTAAGGACCGAATATGTAGCTCAATGTTTCCTACAAAGACTTCGTTTAACATGCAATTTTGCCAAAGCACATGGAAGATTTTTGCAATTTACATTGACAGTACGGTGTGAAGCTTTTTGGGTGGTTAGCGGTGAGCAATGAGCATAGTGAATCTTAGTGGTCGTTTGACAAAAAAGCGGTGAACTTTGCTAATTTTTAAGAAAATTAATTTTCGAACGCTTTTTTAAAAAGCAATGAGCGGTAAGTTGTGGCTACTACTCACAACTTATAGCTACTGCTTACAACTGACAATTTACTGCTCACCGCTACTGCTCAAATCTACTTTTAACAAACACACCCTAATAGTTACGTATTATTTCAAAAAATATCGCATTGGCTACTCGCTCTATGACACCTATACATTTGGTTATGAGTTAACTATCATGTTTTAACGTAAAAAATATATATATATTTTCCTTCGAACAACGATACAAGTTAATGATCTTATAATTTTTTATCAACTGTAATCGAGAAGGGTCCTTGTCTGTTATCTGAGAAAATTGAGCTTATTTAGCTATGATCTATTATGAAAGTTGAGCTTATTTAGCTATAATTTATGCATCCTATCGGTTGTGCCAATGCATTTTTAGATTTATTCAGAAGATAATTGATGCCAATCGAATTTCGACAGTGGATACTAAGACTATTTGGATCAAATGTGTACCTATTAAGGTGAACGTCCTTGCCTGGAAAATAAAGATTGAAGCTCTTCCGACAAAGTTTAATATTTCTCGTAGAGGTATTGATATTGACTCTATCCTATGTCCTATATCTGAGTGTGGGGTTGAGTCTGCGAGTCATGTGTTCTTTAGTTGTAGTTTGGTTAGACAAATAGTGCGCAAAATTTGCTCTTGGTGGGATGTTATGTACATTGATGTTAACTCATATGTTGAGTGGGTTAACTGGATGAATTCGTTGCGTCTCAATTCTAAATCAAAGTTGATGATCGAAGGTGTGTTTTATGTTGTTTGGTGGCATGTTTGGACGTTTCGCAACAAGCTTCTCTTTGAGGATAAAATCCATCAAAGGCGATTATCTTTGACGACATTGTTTCTAGATCTTATTATTGGTGTAAGTTTAAATGTAAAGCCTCGTTCAGTTGGGACGATTGGCTTACAAGTCCTAATATGATTTCTTTGTAATTCTAGCTTCTTGCTAGTTTTCGTTTGTCTAATAAAAAATCGTTGTTCCAAAAAATATATATATCTCCAACTAAAACTCAACCTTCAATTCAAGTCTTAGTGTTTAAGATTCAAACAATATACCTCACAAGTTTTCAGTTTTAAAAAAATTCAAATATGTTGTCCTTTTTGTTTACTCATACTTCATACCCAAAAATACACATTCTTCTTTTAAAAAGATACAAAATTATAACACAGGCCCATTGTTAGAATATTTGCATGTAATAGTTAAGATATAAGTTTTGAGGGCTAGTTGTAGTTTAACTCAAACTTAAAAAAGTTAGTCATACATTAGGAAATTTCTTGACCTCTTCAATTGTAAATTTCTTATTTATCAAGGATTAGGTTTCTCCCTCTCATTCTTAAAATATAGAGATGGTGGTGGTGGGCATTTAATAAACGTTTGAGTGCAAAATATCTCGTCTGTGTGTTGGTACCACTTGACAATAAGGGATCATAACCTTTTATCGAATTTTTGTTGGGGTTATTCTTGATTTGATGGTTAAGCTCTATAACCGGTTTGTTAGATTTCTTTCATCACCCATTACTATAAAACTTTATAAACGAAAACAATTTATTACTGCCGCTTTCCGAAGGTAAAGGTTATTAATTCCTCGGTATAGTGAAGTCTGGACTATGTTCTCTCAACTCATAAAATTCAAGCAATCAAATAAAATTCAAGCACAAAATCAAATAAAACTTGAGTTAATTTTGTTAGATATAAGTTTTCACATACACATCAAACCATAACACAAAGTGGCGTATAAATGGAATTCTAGAGAGAGAGAGTTAGAGGTTTAGGGAACTTAGTGAGAGAAAGTGAAAGATATTATTATGAGCTCCAACTCTCTACCTTGGGAGAGTATTTATAGTCTTACATAAAGCCACACAGCGAGGCGTGGATGGGCATACGATGGGTAAAGACCCGTCCGTCCTCCACGGTGTTACTTAACTAAATACTACTTAACATAAATAACTTGACTACGAGCTTTCTACGATTACATATACTTGAGGTGACCGACTCTTTAATACCTGGAATTTCTAATTCCTAACAATCTCCCCTAAGGGAGGTCACCTCAAACATATACTAAAATGACATTGAATACAATCGGATATTACATTAACAATTGATCTTGCATTCTTGATGTAGTACTTTGCTCCGATGCTCGTAGTCATTGATTCCACTCATTGCATGTTTGGTTAATCCAAGTGGAGGTCTTTTCTTGATCAGCGTGATAATAATGTTGAGCCGACTTTTGAGATCATCGGCTAATAGAAAATCTCGATACATCCATTGTGGTGTTGGTATTATGTGATGTTGTGACATTCGGACCGACATGCTCACATTATGGATCATGATATCTTCTCATCAGTAGCGGAAGCATAGTTGATTCATGATATTGGCGGCGGCGTAGCGAAGCATGGAGTTAGAATATCGAGTCATTGATGCACAATCATGATTTCTTTTGAGATGAATGTGTTAGGTGAGCATGCGGCTATGGATTGACGCTTCATTACGATCATTACAAGCGTCGGGTGTACACGCATAAGGCAGTTAGCAATAAAGCGCGAAGTGTCTTTGATCACTTCGATGAATTGAGGTACACGGCCACGGTTCCCGTTGATCGTACAAATCTTTTGTCGGGTATTTATAATTCGAAGGTTTCGCGAGGGTTTTATTTGCTCGGCACGGTCAAAGAAGAGATGGTGAGGCGTTTCGTCCATGATTGATGAAAAGAGATTTGAAAAACAATGGTGTATTGCTCAATAGAAATTGTTTTTGCAATATAACGAAGGTTTTAATGAAAATCAATTATCAATCATAAAACACCTTTTGATTTGAAAAATTAGTACACGGTCGACGTGCTAATGAAAAGAGTTTTAAAGCAAAAGACGGTTTTCAAAGGTATCCGTCAATCCATAACTTTGAACCAGATTGATTCAAAAGATTGATAAGCCCCATTGTTTTACGTTCGGTTGTCACATGGTTGATCTATATAATAGATCTCACATGCCACCTACCAGGAGCTTGTTAGATGTTGGCTCGAGAGGCTTTCCATCTTCATTGTGAATATGTAAACATCACTTTCGGATGTTACGCAATACCACAAGGATAATTCGTAGGACTCAAGATATAATCTCTCTTTCCACATTGTGTGAAACAGAGTCTTCATTGAAAGTGTCCTAATGAGATTTATTGATGATCTCGTGGCTCTAGACTCAATTTGTGCATATTTGGATCCTATATCGGAGACTAGGGAGAGGGTCTCCTTCTTCAATATCAACAATCTCTAAAAGAAAGTCGATAGATAATGTCGGTTCCCCGTGAGAATGAAACAAGTCCTTTTAAGAGGAACTTGAGTGGTTTGGGAAGTTGAAGTGCGGTGCGTCCTGGGTCCATGTCTTGTCTTCAATACCGATGTTACCCATCGGTAGCATATGAATTGAACCGGTTTACGCCTAAGGTTGAATAAATGGAGGGCTATTTGTTTTCACCCTTTTCTCATTCAATTCTTTTAAATTCTTCAACCCCTTGCTTACTTGAGACTTCATAGCTAGAACCTTGTTGGGTTTATTCCATAGACTAGCTCGTCTAGTCCGCACTCTTCCCATATCTCATTTTTCTCCTTTTATCATCATACCTAAGAACTCTACACAAACTAGTGGATAGTCCACGGTAGATCCCTCGGTTCTGGCGGATCATGGGAACACATACCTAACCTTATCATCCTTATATCACCATACATAATGTAAAGTTGGTCGGTCTTTTTGGTATTGTTCATACATAGGAACCAATTGAAAACCATTTGAAAATCAATCGGATACTTATGATATTTATCAAAGCATTTTGTACCGAATTGTTTTGATATTTTTAGAAGAAGAACTCCCCTCAACATGTGAATCAAGTATTTGAAATAGTTTTCCACACGGAGGCAAGAGAAAGAATTAACTTCTTTGATTACCATTTTCAAAAATATCAACATCACTTCCCTAATCGAATCAAGTAGATAAAGCATTTTGGGAAGGATGAGGTTTTCATGATTTTGCTCCCCTCAATATGTGCCTCGAGATTTGAAAAGAGTTTTGCACATACTAGGAGGGACGAGATAAGTTGATCACGTTTCAAATCATAGGTTTAAGATAGATGCTCCCCTCAACATGTGCATTGAAAATTTGAAATCGTTTGTCACATGTGGGAAGGGAGGCATGTACATCCTTATAAAACCATTTACCGAATTATCAGTTTAAATCCAATTTAAATCACACATTCTCCCCGATCACAATTATCAAATCATTTGAGATTTGTGATCTCTTATAGATTTAAATTGATTTTGAAAGCTTTTAAGGAGAATTGTGACTTGATTATGAAAGCGTTTTAGCTGATAAGGATCGGATTTTAAGACTTTAAACTCCATTGATAAAACATGCATGTACATCTTTTGAAAATAATTTAATGCCAAATAACTTTTTAATTTAATTGAAATCATTCTCCCCTCAATCAATGACATAGGTTGTTGATTGAGAGATAGAGATTTTGACAAATAAGTCCTTATGATTATCAAAAATAGAGACGAGTTATTTTTCAAAGCATTTAGTTTTCGTGAGATAAATGTTTATAGAATCGAGCATGGAATTTGAAAACATGATAAAACATGGCTCTGTTTTTCTTTAAACGGGTTATTGCGAAAAAGACAATAAACCATTGTTTCTCTTTCTCCCAAAAATATTTTTTGATTTTTTTTTTTTTTTTTAACATTCGAACAACATCTAAAGTCCCGTGTCATTCTTTGAATGAAATCACAAAGACCGTAGATATTATCGAACCGAGCATGACAAAATATTGATATTTTTGAAGATTTTTCGAATTTTTCAGATTTTTATGGATTTTGAAAGTTTTATAATTTTGTATTTTGATTTTTTGATTTATACAAGAGATAGATGAGATAGACCTTTACTCCTCGTCTTCTCACGAAGACGTTTGAGTGTTTCTGGTTGAAGGCTTTTCAAGCCAAGTCGTGGAAGAATAAACTCAAAGCGTTCTCTTGGAAGAGCTTTGGTGAAGATGTCTAGCGATATTGAGACCTCACAAAATATAGTTCCACCACACCTTTTTCCACTTGTTCCCTGATGAAATGATGTCGAATGTCGATATGCTTTGCTCTTGAGTGTTGAACTTTGTTGCATGAGAGAGCAATAGCACTTTTATTATCACAGTACAGAGGGATTTTGTTGAATTCAAAGCCATAGTCCGATAATTGAGATCTCATCCATAAGATTTGAGCACAACAAGATGACATGGCTATGTATTCACCTCGTAGAGGAAATAGAAGTACTCATTTGCTTCTTTGAAGACCAGCTCACAAGCGTATCACCCAAAAGCGAGCACCTCCGTGTACTTCGACGTGTATCTTGACATCCTGCATGATCAGCATCTGCTTAGGCTGTTAGTGACATACCGGGTGTCCTTGGTACCATAGTCCCATATTGATGGTTCCTTGGAGATACCGAAAGACCCGTTTAACGCTTCAAGGTTCTTTTTAGTAGGCTTAGCACGGTATCTAGCACACATGCAAACGGCGAACAAGATGTGCGGTCTACTAGCGATGAGGTACATCGGGGATCCAATCATACTACGATATTTTGTTTGGTCAATCATGATCCATGAGTGGTCCTCATCTAGTTTGGTTCGATCAATCATGGGGTGTCAACAGGGTCACTTGAATCAAATCCAAATTTCTTTAAAATCTCATTTGCATATTTAGATTGAATTATGAAAATGCCTCAGGACTTTGTGAAATTTGTAATCCCAAGAAAAATGACATTTGTCCCATCATTGACATTTGAAACTTTGAACTCATTTCATTTGAAAAAACGATCACATTCCATTGGGTCCGTCGAGGCAAAAATAATATCATCAACATAAATTTGAACATGAGTTAAATGTTTGCACGACTTCTGGTGAACAATGTAGGATCAATCGCTCCTTTGCTAATCGGTTGATAGAAGAAACTTTGACATGTATCATACCATGCCCGGAGCTTGCTTTAAACCAGTAAGAGCCTTCTTCAACGATAAACGTGAGTAGGATGCTCTTGATTCACAAATCCTTCAGGTTGGTGGCGTAGGCGACTTCTTTAAGATCTCCGTTCAGAAATGCCGTTTTCACATCCATCTGATAGACTACCATGTTCTTACTAGCAGCATTAGCCAAAAGATTCGATTGCCTCGATTCGAACAACGAGCAAAAGATTCTTCAAAGTCTATACCCTCCTCTTGACGGTATCCTTTAGCAACTAATCGAGCCTTGTTCTTCAACACATCACCATGCTCATCAAGTTTCACTTTGAAGATCCATTTAAGAGCAATAATCATAGCACAATCTGGAGCAGGTACTACTCCCATACATCAAGTCGATCAAACTCATGAATTTCATCTTGCATGGCATTGAACCGGCTATCTTCATTCATGGCGGTTTTAACATCTTTTGGTTCGATCTTAGAGAGTAGGGAGTTGAAGAAGCACCATAAGGCATCGGGTTTGTTTCGGGTTGATACAAGGCGAGAGATTTCCAATGATGTTGTCTAATGGATGATCGTGAGTCCATTTTAAAGTGTTCATGTGGAGTTGTTGAGGGACGAGAGTAGTGAGTCGATGTCTCGAAGATGGTTCGATGATGATTCGAGGAGCAAATATGTTTTCAAATGGAGCATCTTCAGGGGTAGCAAAGGGATTAACTTCATCATTGATGCCAGAAACATTTCCATGATGTACATTTGAAGAATGTTGATTTGTTGATGAGGCGAAGGATCAGGCGGGTGCTTCTTGACTTAAAGATATTGAGGCGAAGGATTGACTTCATTCACGGGAATATGAGCATCCTCTGTTGGAGGATCAACACCTCATTAGTAGTTGAATCATACAGTTCATCAAACATAGGATCAAACAATTTCTTTAAATCATCTTGAGATGGAGGTACATATGGAGTTTCTTGAGAAGAGTTTGGAACAAGAGATGAACCAATGGGACTGTTTTTGAAGTCGGGTCTGGAACAGGTGTCGGGAGCCATTTGACGGTCGACTCATCAAGCGTAGCGTGAATGTTTCCATGATATTTGGGTTCTTTGTTATAGATGGTATCCCTTTTTGTTTGGTGCATATCCTACAAATACTCCAATGTGCTTTAGCCTAAGTTTCCCTAAGTCTTGACCCTCATTAGTTGGATAACACAATGCACCAAACACACGAAGGAAAGAGAGATTAGGTTTTCAGTTGTGGACAAGTTTATATGGTGTCTTTCCATGAGCAGGTGAAGTAGAGCGATTTTGTGTGTAGCATCAGTGGCAATAACCGGCCAGAGAAACATTGGAACTTTTGAGTAAATCGGCATTGTTCTAGCGGCTTCTACAAGAGTTCGATTTCGTCTTTCAACTACACCGTTCTGTTGAGGAGTTAGTGGAACACTTCTTTGATGGCTGATTCCAATGCTTTCATAAAATTCACTAAGTTGTTTGTTAACAAACTGAGTTCCATTGTCTGTCGGATAATTACGGCGGTTTTGTTAAGTCGAACTGCGGTTGTTTGATGAGTTTGATGATGATATCAGGAGTTTCATCCTTTGTCCTTAAGAACTTGACCCAGTTGAATCTAGAGTAATCATCAACTATAACTAACACATATTTCTTCCCAAAGATATTCTGCACTCTCATTGGTCCACATAAATCCATATGATTTGTATGAAGAACTTCGTGCGAGTTAGTAGGTTTGGGTTTATGGGCATACTTCTTGCTTTTTCCCAATTGACATCTTGAACAAAGATGATCCTTTTCATACTTTAGTCGAGGTAAACCTACAACTAAGTCCTTTCCGGAGAGATCATTGATGGTGCCGAAGTTCAAGTGATTGAGACGTCGATGCCATAACCATGACTTTGTTTTGAAGCCTTTGACAGCAAGCAAATTGGAGGAGACTTCATCATATCTTCTATAGAGATGGTGTAAAGATTTGAACCACGAGTTCCTCTTAAAAGTTCCTTACTATCAAGTTCTCTAACAAAACAAGTATGTTTTAGAAGGCTTTCTAGATCGAATCACGAATTGACCAGCGAGAAGCAGTTATGACCAAGACCTTCCACATAGTATACTCTAGAGATAACACTATCACCAACAACATAATCACCATAACCCATAAGTGCACCAAAATGATCATTACGAATCTACTTGATCCGATGAATTGCACGGTTCATGAGCGTGACCGGTCTCGGTCATATGCTTGGAGCGACTGAGTCCGGTACCAGAAGCGATTTGAACGATCTGCGGTTGAACACTGAACAAGAATGGATAGCGGATAATTGGGATCCCCATGCAAGAATGGGTTCCACTTGGTTAGTGCTGATAGTGGAACACCCCATCGAAACGAAACATCCATATCAGTAGAGAAGCAATGGAATCATTGGGAATAGATGCAATCTTTGGTGTCGTATTTGACCTATTCAAAGTATGTTTTCTTAAGGGAATAGTTCTACCGTGGCATCCATTTTCTAGTGGGCATAATCTTAGCAGTTTGAGAACAAAGCTGATTATTCTTATGGCCAAAAGGTATCCAATAATAACCTATCTTTATAAAGTTCTTCCTGTGGGTTTCCACTGTTTTCTAACAATCTTTCGTTTTTGCCTTTTTGCCTTATTTGCGCGATTATTAGCATTAACAATTTTAACTGGGCATTTGACAGCATTAGACAAAGCATTCATACTACATTCATGATTAGCAAGCAAATTCAAGCAGGCATCATTACAAGGTTTGCAAATAGTATCGAGTGAATTAATTACGATGCGCTAAGGCTAATACTAGAATCAACACGATTCGTTTTATTCAACTCAAGCTTAAAGTTCCTAGTTTGGTCTTCTACTCTCAACATTCTTAGCTTGCAAGGTCCTATCATTCCTTGTATTGTCTTGAGACTTTGACTTGCTCGCTTTAAAGTCATTGATTACTCTGTAGAGGAATGGGAACATTAGTTGGTTGATCTAATTTTGCATTCTGAACTTGATGTGCAAGGATCTGAAGTACTAGAAGGCACATTAGTGTATACTTTAAGACCGTGATTTGAGCTTTTTGCAGGCACACTAAAGTTCACTTTCTTAGCACTAACATATCCGGAATCTGAACTACTTGAAGGCACATTAGTGTTTCCTTTCTTAAGACTGGGCATAGAACGGATTTCTGCTTGGCACTAGGCATAGAACAAGGCATCACAGCTTTGCCTTTTGCACCTAAGGTTAAGGATTTGGGACATGTGGCAATTACACATTCTAGCAACTGTTGAGATCGTTTGGCACGGGCAAGCAAACCTAATTTCACTATCAAGAGGTTTGTTAATGAAATCCTCTTCGACAATCTCACGGAGACATTCTAGACTATCCTTAAGGTGAGCACAATATTCATGAAAAGCATGTTCATTATTCCTAAGATGAGGAGGAATATATTTAAGCATCACATGTATTTGCTTGATCTAAGGGTGACTTTGAGACAACATTCTTATTGAAAACAAGTGGCGGTTTCCCATTTCCACGACTTCTCAGATTCTCAATTTCCCTTTGTAAAGACGTTATTTTTTCGTTGTTTTGGTCACGGGTGACTTTCATTGAATCATATAACTCTTTAAAATGTCGTTTAACTTTTCATTTTCTTCTAGAAAACTCTCGTTTTCCTTTTGTAAGGCATCAACTAAGTTTTGAAGATGAAAAGTTTGAGAATTCTGAGAATCTAAAGGAGGAGGGATTTGGGAGCTTGTCATATTGTTCGTTTGACCCTTTAATTGAGATTTGGGCTTTCAACTTTACGATCGTGTTGCGAGCTTGAATCGTTCATCACGTTTGTTAATTTGAAAAGCGCATCAAACTCTGAGCATCGGAATGTCTTGATATTTGAAGTTTTAACATTTTCTTTAAGATGTTGATATTTTAGTTGTAAATTAAAATGCTCAACTTTCAGTTTAGAAAAATGTTTAACCAAATTGTCGTGATCATCCAGTTCAATTTTCTCGTTTAGTTCAGAATTAGTTTTTACAAGCTCAATGACACGATCATGGGAGACTTTGGAGGCCAGATAGTTCATGAAATTTGGAAGCATTAATAGAGCAATTTGAGCGTGAAAAAAATATCTTGAGCAACACATTCAGTAATAAGAGTCTCATTTAAGGTATGCAAGTTCTTCCTCTCAATCTCATTATATTTTAGTGCAAGCTCATAATCACTAACTTCAACTACCATTGCATCAAATTCCTTTTCCATTCCCTTGATATCAGTTTCTATCCCCTTTTAAGACTCTCAAAGTGATCTTTTAGAAGTTTAAAGAAAGGCATGACCTCAATTAAATAACATTCTTTCATTTGCTCAAAACCCCTTTCTCCTTCCGTTATACCAGTTGGTGTGATCCTTTTCTTGCAAGTTTTCTCAAAATCAACAAATAGTTGAAATATAACATATTGGCTAATTAAGGTCTTGCTTTTAGTGGCAATTGTTCTAGGAACAAGATGCATAGGTGTATTAGGAGGATACCATGCGCTCTAGGCATTTTCCAAGGGGAGGTTTGTTTCAACAATATTTTCCACTTTCTGCTTATCTAAATCCTTTTTCCAGAAAACTTGTTCGGGAGTCAACAATGTCCGAGGCTTAAACATGTTCAAGGAAATCCAGTTTTCCTTTTTGTAGTCATGGGGAGTGATAATTATTTTTTCTCTTTGCATTTAGGATCATCTAGTTTTTGTTCATCCTTTCCTAGTGACTTCATCGATTTCTTATCTTCCTCGGTGCACTCAAGCAACTAGGTTTTGTCTAGGTTTAAGAATCTCATTGCCATCATAGATCACCTTTTGAGCTTTTAGCTATCTTTCCATTCGAGGGTTGGGTTTATCAATAATGGGAATACTATGCTTATCGCTTAGAACTCTATGTTTAGTGACCATGTGAGCAGTCTGAATGGTGTTTCCTTGTATGTACAACTTGTTTTCAAGTTTGTTTTTCAAAGTTTTCTGATTAGAAAAATCTCTCAAGAGTTTTGATTCCTTTGCATTAAATTCTTGCTTAAGCATTTTCACATTTTCTTGAAGTTCTTGTTTTTGCTTAGCTGTTTTAGAAAGTTTTCTTGCAAGGAATTTAATTCTTGTTTCAATACTTCTTCTCTAAACTTACTTTTTCTAATGACATGCAGCACTTGGTCATCCATTTCACGCTCACAGTGGTCAACTCAAATTTAGCACGTTGTTCATAAATAGCAACCGCGCTTCTTTATAGGCATTTAGTTAAATTAAAGAATCATCGAGGCACATGCGATGTATTCATCAAAAACATAGTCATTGTTGACTGCCGAAGATGCATCACTTGGTACAACTTCACTTTCACTTTGTTTCACATATTGATCATATGGGACAATATTGATATTACCCATATTTTCAATATTTGATTCAATAGTTTCAGTTGATTGTACTTTGTCATGCATCTTTTGCTTATCAACATCATCGTATAGTTTTAATACCTCCGAGATGAGTTTGTCTTGGGATGGGCCAGCTAGTGGTGAAGAAGAGACCTTGGGAGAAACCATTGGAGAAATGCTAGCCATAAAAATTGTGTGTGCAGTAGGTCCATCATCCACATCCGAGTCGTATGCATCACAATCAGCGACTTGAAAGGCATTCTGATGATTGTGACCTATCTTCTGAATAGGCTGCTCATCCACATCTGCATCATAGGTCTTGGCATTGCCCTCAGCTAGAAACATCAATTCCTCTTCATCAAAGCGACACCATTGTCCGAGCTTGTACAGCAGACATCTTATCTCTGAAGTAATCGGCATTCGTGGGCGCTTTGGAGATGTGCGTTCCTTGCAATGTGTCCCTCACCACCACGGTTATAACATTTGATTGGCTTAGCTTGACCTTGGTTACCATTCCTTCCTCGATTCTGGTGGCCAACATAACCTCTACCGACTCCACCTCCTTCGATCATCTTGTCTTTCTGGTGGTTGCACCACGATCCTTCCATCTTTAGGTGGCTTGATTGTGTGGGTTAGATCTTGTTCTCGAGGTTGTTGTTGGTTTGTGGGAGAGAATTCATGTTTTGACTAATCAGAAGAGCTAGTTGTTTAATGAAGTTACCCGTGTGCATCGGCATCGACTTGTTTGAACATAGGATCGGGAATGAGTTTGTGATTACCATTACCCAAGGGTATGACTTGTGATGCTTTGGTTGTGATTCGATGATGTTTGAAGGCGGTTGAGTCATTAGGCGAGCTTGTCTCTCCTGGTTGGTTTTGAACTGATTGAGAATCAATTTTTCAAACATAGCATGTCTCTCATTCTAAAGGAGGAAGGCATAGAGTTGCTCATAGTTTGTATTCTTCAATCCTTTAGTGAGCTTCTCAGCGGTGACAAACTTGTGCCATTCGGGATTCATGTTGTTCACAAATTTTGAGTTCGGCTGAATGTTAGGCATAGTCATTCCGATGTTCCTCATGTCATTCACTAACTTATGAAATCTCACATAGTACTCATAGACACTCTCATCTGGTTTCATCTTGAAGTGTTCAAATTCGTCATAGAGTTGGGATTCTCTTTCTTCCATAGTTAATTGAACAGAGAGATCTTAACATTATCCCAAACGCCTTTGCATCGATGTTATGATTGATCGACTTGTAGATGTCTTTAGGAAGACCTTGAAGAACAATGTTTGAAGCCACGATATCCATCGAATCTCTTTTCTCCTTATCATCAAGCTCATCATACATTTTGGTGCGTCCATTCCGTAAACAGGAGTACCATCTTCATTAGTATCAAGTATGTCTCTAGTCGTCTCAACTTCGATATGGTCCTTCATCAATGGATTTGAGAATGTTGACACCATTTTCCTTTCCAAGGCGGTACAATCTGATTCGTTGAGCCCAAGAATCGTAGTCGATTCTGTGGCATGGGTGGACGGTATCGATCCAGTTGCTTGAACATCCTCCATGATGGAGATGATAGTAGGAGCGTTGGTAGACATGTTAACGAATTCACGGATTTTATAACTCTATGATTAAACCGAGAAATAGATTCTTTCACGAGTTTTACTAAATCAAGAAAACCGTAAACAATCACCAAATTAAGCTAGAAGATAATGCAAAGTAAACTAACACTTAATTCGCTACACCAATTAAGTTAGAGTCCCAAGTCGCTAGACAAATGCAAGTCGCTAAGTAGTAACTTGCTAAGCCTCAAGTCGCTAGCAAAATTTTGGCGACAATTCGCTACTCAAGTCGCTAAGGATAAATTAAGCTAAAAACAACTCGCTCTGATCAAGTCGCTACCACCAAGTCGCTACCCGGTGGAGAGTCCACTACTTATGCGTAAATCGCTAGATCTAGTAATAGGTCTAAAAGCTGTAACTTCGCTACAATTTGTAAAGCAAGTAAACTAGAAGAAATAATCGTGAGTTAAATTAAGCTAGCAGAAAAACCACATAAACATCACTTTTCAATCCAAAAACAACCCAACCAAGATGATTCAAACTCACCAAATGAAAACCTAAACACTTGTGATGATTCTAAACATAAAAGTACTAACAAAATTCAAACTTTAACACAAGAAATCAACCAAATGATGCAAAACCACTAAACTTTTTCAAACTCAAAAACCACCTAAAACCACTAGAAATCCAAAGATGTGCAAGATATGATCTAACCATGGCTCTTGATACCAATTGTTAGATATAAGTTTTCACATACACATCAAACCATAACACAAAGTGGCTTATAAATGGAATTCTAGAGAGAGAAGTTAGAGGTTTAGGGAACTTAGTGAGAGAAAGTGAAAGATATTATTATGAGCTCCAACTCTCTACCTTGGGAGGTAGAGATTATTTATAGTCTTACATAAATACCAACTGGCACGTGGATCAGGCATACATGGGTAAAACCGTCCGTCCTCCGGTGTTACTAACTAAATACTACTTAACACAAAAGAACTACGACTACGAGCTTTCTAACGATTACATATACTTGAGGTGACCGACACTTTAATACCGGGAATTTCTAATTCCTAACAAATTTAGAACATACAGACTAGATTCAAACATTGTATGCATACATAACTAAAACATTCTTTTACATATAATTAACAAACATATATAACCTAATACAAAGTTATAACCATTCATTATATGCAATGGCTATCTTGCATAGACATAATTACGTAATTAAACAAGCATTAATTCACACACATAAAAAAAGACTTTACCACTAAAGTTGGTTATTAAACAAACTTAAGTATCTGCTTAGGTTGCTATCAAACATGGTTGCTTGTGTGGCCTTCCACGCGTGGTCGCTTCACTAGCTAAATTGGCACTACCGGTCTGCGGATGTGGTGGATGTCCCCTCTTTCTCTTCATACCCTTCGTTGTGGTCTTGCTTTGTGATTTAAGCTAAGCACAACTTCTTTTATTCTGATGTATTTGAATACACATTTGTCTCCCGGGCTTATTATGTTGCGAGAAACACTACAGTTGACAAATAGTAGTGTTAGGTCCAAGGGCGTATCAACGAATGCCCATTCGCCACTCTTTCCCGGAAAGATTCTTCATCATGATGGTACCTTCACGATCAATTCCGGGCAACCCCACAAAGTTTTCGGGCAGCCGCTAATATCAATCAACATACAAATTTGTTAAACTACTTTACTAATGTTATCATAATGTTTAACCACTGGTTCGTCTCAAGTGTATCTACTTTACTAATGTTAAATTACTAATATTAAGGTATTTATGTTACCAAAATCTAATTAATCTAGCCAGTTATTCAACCCTAGTGTTTGCTTCTCCAAACTGTTCATTTAACTAACCTTGGGTGAAACAAAATCCATTTTACATATACAACATAAATTGCTTATTTCAAACTATAAAATAGCTAAATTTTATCATGTACCGTTTATAAATATGATAGATTAAGATGAACTATGTTACTTATCATAAATCTTACCAAGACTGATTTGTGCGATTTAGAGATAATCGACACAAAAAAGGGATCATCGCCATCATGTTCATCGCTTTTATGTTCAACATGGTTTCTTGATGTTAAAAACTTTTCACACCCATTTGGAGTATAAATCTTCATTTTGAAGGTTGATTCATTAACAAGCTCAAAGATTAGAAAATCCGCAAGACCCAATTGAGCATCTTTAGCAACCTTGCTCCATCCATTTGCGAAACAATAACTTTCGTCGATTTTCTTAATCTTTACTTTCCACACATACCCTCCATTTGCCGATCGAACTTTTGGGTCTTTCGGGATATTGTTCTTCAAGTACATAGTGACAAAAGCAGACGGTAATGGCTGCAAAAACAAACCATTTTATGAATGACTATAAAAACAAAAACGAAAGACAGTTAGAAACAAATTAAGTGTGTGTAAAGACGATGAGAAGTACCAAGTGAGGACTAGCTGGATCAAGCAAGATTTTGAAACATGAAGGAGCCATATTGCAACTTACAATGATTGAGATGTAAACTAAGTGTGTTGATGATTAAAAATATTTAGTGAATGGAAAATTAAATGAACATCCTTATACCCCTATAATGTGAATGTGAGTTTTCGTTTAACAAATGCATTATTAGCATCCATACGCAAAAACAAAAGTTGGTCCCCGCATGTAAAGCTAAAATAGAAGTAGACACTAATTAAAGTGTTGATACAAATAAGGTTTCCTTCCAAATCCATGAAAGATATTTCTTTGTAATTAATATATGTAGCACATGAAAAACACTTCCATTATTGTAGGTATTATTTCATTTAATTTCACATTACCATTTCAATTCGTCATAATTATGTTGTAATGAATGGTGTAGATTAGCACATATATATACCCCAGAAATTTACAATTATATTATAGATTTCTTTCCATGTTGTAAACCTCAAGTTTCTCTACACTAGCTTCAAAACATATTCCTATGACTTCAATACAAATTCCTATGACTTCAAAACATATTTTGTCTTCTTATTCCTATGGCCTTTTGGTCACAAAAGTACTAAACAAATATATGTTTGTGGGCTTACTGTCTTCTTAATTTTGGGGTCGGGTATTACAGTTTCATATCATCATATGGTGTAAGTTGGTATCAACTCTAAGCTAGCTGCCTCGATCAGTGCAACCAGATAGAATATATGTTCTTGAAAAACA
Organism: Chrysanthemum makinoi; assembly: GCA_910596185.1. Taxonomy (NCBI): domain Eukaryota; kingdom Viridiplantae; phylum Streptophyta; class Magnoliopsida; order Asterales; family Asteraceae; genus Chrysanthemum; species Chrysanthemum makinoi. Next base: position 329,422,516 of record OU343225.1, on the reverse strand, counting down.
TAGGATGTTGTGATGTTTTTTGACCCTTAATGAAACATGTATTTGAGAAACATGTTTTAGTTAGGATGGTTTGACTATACATCTATACGAAAAGTGGTAAATGGGCTTGAGATGTTGATTCAATTGGGTCTACTTCGAGCCCATGCCTATATATACAGATACAAGGTATTCTCAACCCTAGCGAAGGTTGTAAGATAACAAATGGCGTGCATGAATATAATCCCACAGGATATCATCATCGACATTCTATACCGTCTTCCACCCAAATCTGTAGGTCGGTTCCGGTGCGTTTCAAAGGAATGGCTATCTTTACTATCTGAACCCCGATTCATCCAAACTCATCAAAAAACGCTTAACAAAAATCACATCCTCTTCGGGTCTCATGAATTTGGTTCATATTGGCCATTCTCACCCAAGCTTCGCTTAGGATTATTTGATCTAGACATTTACCATGGTTCTGTCAATGGGCTTGTTTTAGGTTCTAATTATAAAAGATTGCATGAAGTTTATACTCTTACGGTTTTAAACCCAACTACTAAAGACTATGTGGAATTGCCATTCCATAAACAGGGTAAATTTTATGATAGGCTGGGATTTGGTTATGATTCCGTGATTGATGATTACAAGGTTGTTAGTATCTCTTGTACTGACAATGTGCTCGTATATAGCCTTAGAACGAATACTTGGAAGCAGGTGACTGATTTACCTAATTATAATCTGTATGATAATAGGTTGTCAGGTGTTTTTGTTAATGGGTTTCTGCATTGGATTGTTAGCAGGGATTTTAAACTGGTTATTGTTGCTTTTAGTTTAGCGGATGATAAATTTAGTGAACTACCGTCACCCAATTTGCATAATGAAATAGATATCGATACCAGGCTTGTTGCACTTGGTGAAAAGCTTGCTATGTTCCATAGAGAGGAAGGTCATATTTGGCTGATGAATGACTATGGGGTACAGAAATCTTGGACAAAGATTGTAGTCCATGCGTTTAAAAAAATCCCAATGGGTAGAACCAATGTTTTTTATGACAACGGGAAAGTTGTGTTTTTAACTAGCGGTCTATTGTGGATATATGATGTTGAAGAACAAACTTTCTCTAAAAGTGTTGATATTTCTTATAGAGTTTCTTATAGGCAAATCAAGGACATGTATGTTGTATGCGCTTATGCGGAAAGCCTCGTCTCACCAAAATTCAGCAGATCCAAATAGAAATCGTCAAATTCAATGGAAGATAAATGTGTAGATGTAAGGCTCAAGAATGTTTATTATACTCTAAGTTTGCATCAAATAAATTGTTCATGGTGAATTTATCTTGAGGTCATTGTTATTTCGTTTCCTTGTATTGCTCTAGTTATAATACCCTTTGAATTATTGGATTGTTAAGTGTATTAGTCTTCCTTTTGTAATTATTAAATATGGATGCCTTAGGATGTTATATATGCTGTACTTGATCCTTGATCTCATCATGTACACTGTTTAGACTTGTTTCCTAATTTAGTTTCCAAATCATGCTCTAATGGAAATCATTTAAGTTGTTTTATAGCATTATATACTAGCTAGCGTTTGGCTTCTGCGTATGCACTTTCAAACTTTGCAATTTCGGGTATTCAGCAGCAAGAAGACTTGTTGAAGTGATTGGAGATGATTGTTATTAACGGGTGTAGGGCGGATTTATTTGCTTGGTTACACGCTTATTTTATCTTGAAATTTATATATTTTTCTTATCATGCCTCGCAGAGCCAATAATTTCCATAGCTCCTAATGTTTGCTATCTTTCACACACAATTCAAAAACTTATCCCAGACATAATCTTTGATTACCAACAAACAAGTACCATGTTAGTAAAAATAGACGCTTTGCTTAATATTATGTTTTGTAGATAATCATCTCTTTTAAATAAATAAGATTCAGCTATACTTAGGGCCGAACTGATTCTTTAATCCACTTATTAGTTTGTGAAACTTAATAAATATGTAGTCTAACGCTTACACTGGCATTTTCAAATCAATAAACTCAGGTTTGTATTGTTTTGGTTCATGCTCTAGAATGGGACTGAATGTAGGTTGCTGTTTGAGATCATTTTATATATTGGTTTTGCCATGATTACGTCCAGTTTAGGCCTGGCAGAAAAGAAGGATCTCAATGTCAAAGATTTACTCACATTTTCTTAAAGCTCGGCATATTGACAAGGGTTGCTGTTTTCCTAAAATTAAGTTAACCTGTCATAATAATTTTCGAGTTGCATTTTACTCAGCTGTCCTGCAAATTTGACCCCTCCCCACCCAAAAAAAGGCATAAGGTTTCATTAACCATAATCTTAGCTTATAATACAAATGTGAATTACATCAAGTAGACACGTGAAGTGGTAAGAAAAATGGCATACATAGAGATTGGGTGTGGAGACGAGTTGTAAACGCGATTTGACACTTTTCTGCAGAATAGCAAGTTCAAAAGCTTCCAATAAGCGAAATAGACAAATAATATTTTGATGAATTTGTGATACATTGGTTCTGAGTATCATCGTCAAGAATTAATGAAAAATAAAATCTTGGAAATGTGTATGTCTTGATTCATTAAGGTTTGGAAATAGTTAGATTGTGTACACGCAATAATCTCTTGGGGCTATATGACATACGCTGAGTCATATAATGGATATAATACAATACCAGCAATGTTGATTGCAGACACAATATAGACAAATGAAGCGCACACATGCATATAATTGCCAAAAGCCATACACTACCCTGACAGATTTTCAAAACCAAGATCTTCCACATCTTCACAACTTGATCAACATAATAAATCGGTTTTAACGTTAGGCTTATCCACCGTAGGCGCACCACCTCATAAATGTCCACTAATATACCAGTTTATCCAGCAAGCTTATTGAATTAGTTAGATGTACTCTACAATAATAAATTGAACTAATAGTGTTTCTGGGTAGCATAACCTGTTACAATAATAAATGACAACAAAGGTTTACCATAGTGAATGCCCTAAGTAAAAACATGATTGACGAAAACTTTATTGACATTTAAGTGGATTAAATTTGCAATTAGTCACCCATCATATACCACTCTGTCTTGACTACTTTATTCAACTCAAAAACACTTAGCATTATTCCAAATCAATTTCCATCTGTGTGTATGAATTTACCATCTCAACCCTCCCACCTGAGACACCATTTTGTGCACTTTTCGCAAACTGAGCACTAAGTTGTTCATTAACCCAAACAGCTAAAGAAACAGCATATGGTCACGAATTGAAGAATTTGCAGGCGGGCATTTTAGCATATTAATCAAGCTTTGATTATACAGTAGAAGGCTGACAGATAGCAAGACAGAACCTTTTTCACGATGATACTGAATAAGCTTGCAAACATTGTGAACCAATAATCTTTATCTTTATGCTTCTTATGTATTTATTATTAGATGAAGGACTAAACATGTCAAGTAGAAACTAAATAACTGAAAAACAGTTATGGATGGCGGTTACAAAACCGAACCATCATGATGGTTGGATAGCAACGATCGGTTGTATATATACATACATTTGTAACATTTACAAGTTAATAGACAATTTTACTTATTCAATATACTTTACATTTTGCAATCTATATATCATTGATCTAGAATTGGGACAACAATTGGCATCAAGAGCATAGGATTATACTTTCGTTTTTGATTACAACATCATAAAGAAGAAACAAACCAAGGAATACGGCGAGAAAACTTCTACGTTTTCATACGCAGTAAACAAACAAATTCCATACATAGGAACTTTGTTTTTTAGACAAGTTTGTTTACTCTTTTACTTCCAAGAAACAAAGTGAATAAGGTTACGTAGAAGATAGTGCGATCATTTACGTAGGGGATTGCAAGCGTGTTACACCAAGCGGATTGGTGGGGAAAAACTGTGTTGGCAACAACATAGGGAAGGAAGAATTTGAACACTACGTTTTGGTAATAGGAACGAGTGGGATAAAACTTTGTGAAACCGGGTTAAGCAAGACACAAAGGGAGGAAGGCGGGAAAAGGCGGAAAGCGTTGTTGTGGAAAAAGGATAAATGCGTAAGAAGAAGCTCAAGGAATTGTGTGGAGAAGTGTCAACGACACAAGGAGAACAACAAGGAAGAACAAGATCAGGCGAACTAGACCTTGCTTCGGAGATTTTTTGATACCATCTCGGTACCAAAATTGTGCGTGGGAAGTTTGTTATCAGAGTATAGATTTCAAATAGCATTACAAGGGAAAGGTTAAGCGTGTGTAGTGTGGGAGGAACAAAGAAAAACAACTTGTTTTAGAGCTTGTTGGAAGACATATCTCGACATAAGTTTCATTCGAAACTTGGAAATTCAAAGGTTTCAAGAAAGAAGTCAGGATTTCTTGGAGGGAAAGCAATTCAAATTACGTGAAGACTTTGGTGTTTGTATTCGGTGGGAAACAAAACACAACGAGGCAAAACAACATCAAGGGAGTGCGAGGCAAAGAAAGGGGAACCAAAAGCAACGTTGGTAAGCGATTTACTAACGAAAACAAAAGAATACACTAGTATTCATCGGATATCTGAGTCACAAGTTAAAATCTTTACGGATTTCATTAGTTTACATAGTATAGAATACTTTATTTCATACTATTAGGAAATCGAAAACTATTTATTGATCCGTATTATTAGGATTCGGGAAGATTAGAAATTTCCATACTTTATAGAAAAACCACACTAGGAAGAATATATCCCATTGAATTAGAAAGTGAAGATTCTAAACACTTTCAAAATGACAACTGATGATATAGCAACCACTGTAGCGTAACAAAACCGTAACACCTATTGCACAATATCAATGCCTAAGTTGAAAACCACAAACTACGGTTTGGGCTATACAAATTAAGGTTATACTAGAGGCACATGGCATGGAAGCAATAGAACCAAAGATAGATACACCAGTGGATGATAAGAAAGAAAAGGAACCTTGGCCTTCCTATATCAAGCATTGACGGAAGATGTGATCTTACAAGTAGCGGGTTGTAAGGCGGCGGATTTATGGGATTCGAAGAAAGAACCGCGTTGGAGAAGATAAAGTGCGAGAAAGCACGATTACAATCATTGATGATTGGGTTTAACTCACTTCGGATGAAGAAGATGAGGCGGTGGATGCATTTCGCTTTAAACTAGCGACTATGCCACGAAGGCAAAAATTAGGAAAACTTTGGATGAATCACTTTTAGTTCAAAAACTATTAGACTCCACACGGATAGGTTCATTGAGATAGTAGCATCCATAGAACAAACAAGCTGATCTCGGCGAAATCACTTTAGATGAGATCATTGGAAGACTCAAGGCATTTGAGGAAAGGATAAAACTCGGGAAGGAGGACATGTAGCCAGGAAAACCTATTATTAGCACATGGCGAACACTTTCGAAATAGGAAAGCGTTTTACAAGCGTGGAGGAAAATCAAATTTTCACGAGGGCGGCGAGAATAAAAATAGAAACAACCGGGGAAGGGAACTCTAGTTATAAGGAGAGTTCGGATAAGAATAAAGGAGAGTGGGATGTGAGCAAGATAAAATGCTATAGGTGTCATAAAATGGGACACTTTAAAAGGAACTGTAGAGGAAAACCAACCTCGGGAACAATCAAACCTTATCTTAGAAGGCGATGAACCATCACTATTAATGACTACGCACTGGCCCGAACACAAGGAAGTGTTGTTGAATGAAGAACAAATTCAACCAAAGAAATATGCTCTGTGGATACAAGCATATGGTATTTAGATAATGGTGCAAGTAACCATATGACTAGGATAAAGAGTCATTTTAGGGATATTGATGAAGCGTAACAGGGGCGAGTACGTTTTGGAGATGGATCGTATGTACGATAATGGGTAGAGGATCTATCTTGTTAGGTTGTAAGAACCGAGAGCAGAAGGTAGTAGGAAGTATACTACACATACCAAACCTCAAGAGCAACATACTTAGTCTAGGACAACTTACGGAAATAGGTTGTAAAGTCATTATGGATGGAAACAAGTTGACTTTGTATGATAAGAATAAGAAGTTGTTGATGAAAGTAGAAAGATCTATGAATCGACTCTACAAGATACAATTCAGGATAGAAGCACCTATATGTCTAGCAAATATAGATAACCAAGCATGGTTATGGCATGCTAGATTAGGTCATCTGAACTTTGACGATATAAACAAGATGACTAGGAAAGATCTAGTAGAAGGAATTCCAAGAATAAATCATGCGGTGATTTGTGACGCATGTTTATTAGGAAAACACAGTAGAACACCATTTCCAAACCAAACTAAATTCAGATCAAAGAACCCATTGGACTTAGTATCACGGAGAGACTGCGGTCCTATAAGTCCGACAACACACTCGAGCAAGAAACTCATTTTCTTGTTAGTGGGCGATTATACCGTTTTATGTGGGCCTACTTTGACATCGAAAGATGAGGCATTTAGTACATTCAAGAATTTAGGCGAAGATAGAAATGGAAATGAAGTTGAAAATAAGGATGCTAAGAACGGATAGAGGTGGTGAATTCACATTAAATGAATTCACAAGGTAGCATGAAAAATGGAATAACCACGACAGTTAGCAGCACCGTACTCCCACAGCAGATGGAGTAGTGGAGAGGAATAGGACGTGTTATCAACCACTAGGAGTATGATGAAAGCAATGAAGTTACCTTTAACTTTTTGGCGAGCAGTTAAACATGCTATATACATACTCAATAGGGTACCTACGAGGGCCCCGATAGATAAAACTCCATATGAGGCACTCTACAACAGAAAACCAAACTTGGAAAACCTAAGAATATTTGGATGCGACTTATGCAAAGATAACGATACCTCACTTAAAAGAAGGCTGACGGAAGCATACCATTGGTTTACTTGGGAGTAGAGGAAGGATCAAAAGCATGTAGGTTATATGACCCTATAACCAGGAAGAAACATGTTAGTAGGGACGTAAAATTCATGGAAACAAAGCCGTGGGTTTGGAACAAAGATGAAGAAGATACGGACACACAAGACACATTTTGGGCTAGTTTTGTGGTAGACGGAGTTGACAATGAAAACCTTACACCGGTCAACACGAGAAAGCGATGATAACATTATCATGAACAAGACCGATTCGATCGGTTTCACCAAACACACACCAGGCATATCATACGACCCACATTGAAGAGAGGAAGAAGAAGCTACTAATAGTTCTAGAGAACTCAAGAGATAGATTTGATGATACACCGTGCGTGATACGAGAACATGTCGGATATATACTGACATGCGCGTAGAGTTGAACCACAAGCTTGTTATTTCGGAAGAAGAACCCGTAATTACAAGGAAGCATCAACAGATGAGAAATGGATTGAGGCCATGGAGATTGAATTGGATTCAATCAGCAAGAATAATACATGGACTCTTACTACATTGCGAAAAATCAGAAGGCAATAGGACTCAAATGGGTTTACAAGACCAAGAGGGATGCAAAAGAAAATATCATCAAATATAAAGAGCAGTTAGTGGCAAAAGGTTATGTGCAAGAACAAGGGATAGACTTGATGAAGTATTTGCACCGTTGCTTCGGATAGAGACAGTTCGGTTGATATTAGCATTAGCGGCATATCATGGATGGCAAGTACATCACTTAGATGTAAAATCGGCATTTTTACATGGAGATTTAAAGGAAGAAGTCTACGTTACACAACCTGAAGGATTTATACAACAAGGAAATACAGGAAAAGTATATAAGCTTACTAAAGCTTTATATGGCTTACGGCAAGCACCGGGAAGCTTGGAATGTGAAGCTTGATCAAACGTTAAAGTCCTTAGACTTTAAAGAATGTAATCTCGAACAAGCGGTTTATACAAAGCGGAACAAAAGAATTCTACACTTATAGTTGGAGTCGTGGATGATCGATAATCACGGGCACTCAAAGAAAGAAATCGAAGAATTCAAATCCCAGATGAAGGATATATTTGAAATGAGCGACTTAGGATTGTTAGCTTATTATCTTAGGATAGAAGTCACACGAGGGCGGAGGAGAGATTACAATCAAGCAAGCGAGGTTATATTAACAAGATCTTGAAAGAAACAAGTATGGCAGAAAGCAATGATACGAAGATACCTATGGATCGCGGTACTAAGTTGGTCAAAGGCGGAAGAGGAAACTCGGTTGGCGCAACTTACTCTGAAGCTTAATAGGAAGTCTGGGTACTTACTGCATACAAGACCAGATCTTAGTTACGGTCGGACTACTCGGTAGATTCATGCAAGACCGAAGGATCATCACCTAAAGGCGGTAAAACAAGTAATCCGATATATCAAAGGAACAAAGGAGCATGGCATAATTTACAAGCAAGAAGGCGGTACGCAAGATTACGGAGTTATAGCGCGCGGTAGTTATGGAGTCAACAGCGATCAAGGAAAAGGAACTACTGGGATGGTATTTTATTTGGAGAGTCACCAATTGGTGTACTCGAGAAGCAACCAACGTGGCGCTATCATCATGTGAATCGGAATTCATGGCGGCTCACTGCGGCGGCATGTCAAGCCTTATGGCTAAGCGATTGCTTAGTGAACTAGCGGATAGGAAGAAAAAGGATACGCTGAAGGTCGATAACATTTCGGCAATAGCACTTGTGAAGAACCAGTTTTCATGGAAGAAGCAAGCACATCGATATTAGCTACCATTTCATTAAAAGCGTAGAGAATGGGCACATCAATGTGGAACATGTCGTGAGAACTACAAAGAGCGAATATTCTAACAAAGGCTCTACCAAGATTGAAGTTCATGACTATCACGACAAATGCTGGGAGTTCAAGACTTAGGGACGAAACAGCGATCAAGATTAAGGAGGAGAATGTGAACCAATAATCTTTATCTTTATGCTTCTTATGTATTTATTATTAGATGAAGGACTAAACATGTTAAGTAGAAACTAAATAGCGAAAAGCGGTTATGGATGGCGGTTACAAAACCGAACCATCATGATGGTTGGATAGCAACGATCAGTTTGTATATATACATACACATTTGTAACATTTACAAGTTAATAGACAATTTTACTTATTCAATATACTTTACATTTTGCAATCTATATATCATTGATCTAGAATTGGGACAACAAACATGCTCTACAGGTTACGTTTTTCACTCCCCTTTAACTACAAATTGCATACTCAGAACCCGGGTTCCATATTTCATGATATAGGTCCCGATCTACCCGGTCAACAACTTTGACCCGTTCACCTTCTGTGATAACATCCGTGTTTGGGATTGTTCTTGACTTACGTCAAGCGTTAAAATCAGTTGCCCATTCGTCTTTCTAGTAACGTGAAAAGTCATCTTTGCCTACTTTTCGTCATGCCAAAAGTAGAATTTATTTTAGTGCTAAGTTTATTGACTAACCAATCAACGTTTGATGTCGGATCGGTCTCGTTGTTTAGGAACGATTTTTAGCGGTGGTGATAAAATTCAAGAGCTACGAGAACTCTCAAGGCTAGCAATTGGCATCGTTTTCAAGGCGGTGATCAAGAACACGAAGAAGCAACAATTAGAATTAATACACGAAAGGTAAAATCAGAGTTTTTAGGATAGAGATTTAGTGTAGTGTTTGACTAGTTAAGTCATTTAAAGATTGACTTCTGGCCCATTTTGATAATTTTGTATGTATATGTTTATGCGTAGTTGTAAATTTTTTATATAAGATTTATCTTTTCTGAAAGCAAGATTTAGAGGGGTTTGTATGTTGCAAAATTCCCAATCCGGACACAACCATTTTATGCAAATAGGATTAACCGGTACTAACCAAGTCTTGGATACCAAATTGCTTTGAAGTAAATCCATGAAATCTTTACATTCTACAAAATCTTCCATTAAATTATCAAACAGTTCAACAGTCCCACGCCCTTTGGAGATATCTTTGACTATTTGACCAAGCGCTTTTGATAAGTTTGCTCTTTTCCGCATGTCCGAACATCTTTTCATTATGTTTTTATGCCAAGCATGACGAACCCGCCATAAGCAAACCAACACAGAACACTGAAATACTTCCCTGATAACACAACACACCGATGCATACATACCTCCAACTAAAACTTAACCCTCAATTCAGTCCTTAGTGTTTAAGATTCAAACAATATACCTCACAAGTTTTCAATTTTAAAAAAAAAATCAAGTTTGTTTTTTTTTTGGAAAAACTATATAATTCATAACGTACTTTACAAAAAAACTCATTATGCTCTCTCTACTTCACTTATTGTCATTATACATAACCGTTTTTATTTTATTAGTTTTTTTTCTCGTTTTATCCGTTTTGTCGTCCATTTTTATCCTTTTCATTTTAATATGTCCGTATAAAAGCAGATAAAAGCGGATAAAAACGGTTTTGACATGGATAATAAAAGCGGTTTAATCGGTTTTTATCTGTTTTATCGACAGTCATAAAAGCAGACGATTCAAAACGGATAAAACGGCGAAATTCGAAATAAATAAGAAAAATTTATGTATAATGATATCGGCAAACAACATTAAGTATAATGACAATAAAAAAAGTTGAGAAAGCACAATGAGTTATTTTGATAAAGTATATTAAGCATTTATAGCTTTTTTCCTTTTTTTTTTGTTTACTCATAGTTCATACCCAAAAATACACATTCTTCTTTTAAAAAGATACAAAATTATAACACAGGCCCATAGTTAGAATATTTGCATGTAATAGTTAGGATATAAGTTTTGAGGGCTAGTTGTAGTTTAACTCAAACTTAAGAAGGTTAGTCATATATTAGGAAATTTCTTGACCTCTTTCAATTGTAAATTTCTTATTTATCAAGGATTAGGTTTCTCCTCCTCATTCTCAAAATATAGAGATGGTGGTGGTGGGCATTTAATAAACGTTTGAGTGCAAAATATCTCGTATGTGTGTCAGTACCACTTGACAATAAGGGATCATAACCTTTTGTCGAATTTTTGTTGGAGTTAGTCTTGATTGATGGTTCCGCTCTATAACCGGTTTGTTAGATTTCTTTCATCACCCATTACTATAAAACTTTATAAACGAAAACGATTTATTACCGTCGCTTTTCCGCGGGTAAAGGTTATAAATTCCTCGGTATAGTGAAGTCTGGACTATGTTCTCTCAACCTATAAAATTCAAGCAATCAAATAAAATTCAAGCAAGCAATCAAATAAAACTTGAGTTAATTTAGAACATACAGACTAGATTCAAACATTGCATTCACACATAACTAAAACATTCTTTTACATAAAATTAACAAACATATATAACCTGATACAAAGTTATAACCATTCATTATATGCAATGGCTTTCTTGCATAGACATAATCACGTAACTAAACAAGCCTAAAATTCACACACATAAAAAAATACTTTACCACTAAAGTTGGGTATTAAACAAACTTACGCATCTGCTTAGGTTGCTATCAAACATGGTTGCTTGTGTGGCCTTCCACGCGTGGTCGCTTTACTAGCTAGATCGGCACTACCGGCCTGCTGAAGTGGTGGATGTTCTCTTCATACCCTTCGTTGTTGGAGTCTTGCTTTCTGACTTTCGCTAAGCACAACTTCTTTTCACTTCTGATGTATTTGAATACACATTTGTCTCCTTCGGAGAGCTTATTATGTTGCCGAAACATACACCACTCGGTTGACAAATAGTAGTGTTCGGTCCAAAAGGATGTATCCAACCGAATGCCCATTCGCCACTCTTTCCCGGAAAGATTCTTCATCATGATGGTACCTTCACGATCAATTCCGGGAAACCCCACAAAGTTTTCGGGCAGCCGCTAATAATATCGATCAACATATACAAATGTCTTAAACTACTTTACTAATGTTATCAACATGTTTAACCACTGATTTGTCTTAAGTGTATCTACTAAACTACTTTAATAATATTTGTAACAGTATTTAACCCTTTATATTAAGGTATTTATGTTACCAAAATCTAATTAATACTTTGTAGCCAAGTATTCAACCCTAGTGTTTTCTTCTCCGAACTGTGCATTTAACTAAACTTGGGTGAAACAAAATCCTTTTTACATATACAACATAAATTGCTTATTTCAAGCTATAAAATAGCTAAATTTTATCATGTACCGTTTATAAATATGATAGATTAAGATGAAGTATGTTACTTATCATAAATCTTACCAAGTTGTGCGATTTAGAGATACACTACAACAATCGGATGGACGGGCGAGGAGGCTTTTCCCGGGGACACAAAGTCCTCGGCGAAAGTCACTAAACGACAAAATTAAATCTGACGTGGCACATGAATTCGCTGACTTGTTACAAAATTTTCATGACTTTCCTTGGGGACTCGTCCGGGAAAGACTTTATTTTATGAAACTTTGACGGACGGTCAAAATTCAACGCGAGGGTTTCTCGGGGACTGTCCCATGAGAAAGTATTTTCATCTTTCACCAATAATTGGCCAAAGTCAAAAGCGTGTTAATTGTCAGCGGGGAAAATTCCCGCAAACCTTTTCGGGGACATGTCCCGGCAAACCTATCGAGTAATTACCCTTTATATACCATATCTTATCCTCAAATTTCTTATCTTCACATATCCTCAAAACCACCATATCTTATCTTCACAAATTTCTACCATATCGATCTTCACAAATTTCAAAACACGAGATGGAGCAATTTAATCCTTTTATGTGTTCTTGTGGGAGCGGAAATATAAAATTAAGAACATCACATAAAATTATTCATCTGACGACAATATTATTCATGTCCTCTGTCAAAGGTGAACAATCATACATTTCCTATTGTAAAATATACAAATAATTGGGTTGTAATATCTTAAAATTTTCTTATTATGTAACAGCCCATAAAAGATAATGGATCGGGATATTTTATGTGGAAGGATGCATTTGGCAATTACTTAAGAACAATCTGCACCAACGAGTGTTTCGAACATATGAAAAAGATCTTAGGATAAACAAAACACAAAAACATGTGCTAGAGACAAGAATAAGGGTGCTTGAGGCCAAACTTGAAATGGCTAGCGATTCTGACGACCACGATGTCGGTCGGATCACATTACTTCGTTTGTTAGGTGACATGGAAAATCTTCGTATGTAGTAATAATAGTAATAGTAGTAGTAGTAGTAGTTATTGTTGTTGTTGTTGTTGTTGTTGTTCTTGTTGTTGCTAATCAAAGTAGTAGTTGTTCTTGTAGTTGTTGTTGTTGTTGTTGTTGTTCTTGTTGTTGCTATACTTGGTCGTTTAACATGATACGTATACCAATGCACCTATACTTGATGGATTTAACATGATCGTATACCGATTACCACATAGAACTTCGCTTCGTTTAACATGATCGTATACCATAGCACCTATAATCGGTTAGTTTAACATGATCATTATACCATAGCACTTAGGTTTAAAATTGGTTTTCGCGATCCAATGCTCAAGGTCCCAAAGGCGATCGCTGATCGCGCGATCACGTTGGCATAATTTAGGCAGCGATCGTTTAGTATTAAAAAAACAAAATAAAATTATTTATACATAATATATTTTACCAACTACCAAGTAAATGTAATAAACTTATAAATAAATCATTAACTAATCCATTTAATAAACTACCTAGTCATAATTATGTGACCGTGGTTACGAAATTATGTCATAGACTCGTGGTTCTCAAATTCTTTTATGTCATAAACTCATGTTCTCTTTCAACTTTCAAGTAAATGTAAACGTAACATCCATATCACTGACTAAATGGAAATGTCACAACTAAATATGTAATTGATCGTGATTTTTACTAAAAACTAATTATTGAAAAAGAATTTAAGTTTCCAAATGCAATATCATGCAGAGATGAAAGTGCACAATAATGCACAATGTCTCAACTAGTCTTGAACTATTGAGTAATACAATCATAAGCACTAAAATAGCATAGACATGAACCAAGATCATATCTTGGTAATCATGAATTTTATAAATCTAAACATGCACATGTTTTGGTTCTATATTTCATGACTAAACTCTTTTATTTATCAATGAAGTTTTATTAACATGATCTAAATAGCCAAAATTTCAAATTGCGCTAATTGCGACTATTGCTAGCATTACACAATTGCGATAAATTGCGGTCGATTGCGAGCGCAATTTGGGATAACTAACGTAGCTACCATGATGCGAAATTTCAAATGCAATGCAATGATGCGTGCAATTTGCGCAATGATGCGCGCATTTTTAAACCAAAATAGCACCTATACTTGGTCATTTAACATGATCACATTATACCATAGCACCTACTTGACTGGTTTTAACATGATCATTATACCAATAGCATATATATACTGCTTTCGTTTAACATGATCGTTATACCATAGCACCTATACTGATTAGTTTAACATGATATGTATACCAATAGCACATATACTCATTTCGTGTAACATGATCGTGTACCATAGCACCTATACCGATTAGTTTAACATGATCGTATACCATAGCACCTACAGGTGGTTTAACATGATCACGATATATGGCCATATATATACTTCGCTCGTTTAACATGATCACGTTATACCATAGCACCTATACTTGGTGGTTTAACATGATCATTATACCATAGCACCTATACTTGGTGGTTTAACATGACACATTATACGTTAGCACATATACTCGCGTTTAACGGGATCGTGTACCATAGCACCTATATCGATGGTTTAACATGATCATTATACCATAGCACCTATACTTGGTGGTTTAACATGATCATTATACCATAGCACCTATGCTTTGTGGTTTAACATGATACGTTATACCAATAGGCGTATATACTGCTTTCGTTTAACATGATAAATACCATAGCACCTATACTCGATTAGTTTAACATGATATGTATACCAATAGCACATATACTGGCTTTCGTGTAACATGATAATTGTACCATAGCACCTATACTTTCGATTGTTTAACATGATCGTATACCATAGCACCTATACTTGGTGGATTTAACATGATCGTTATACCAATAGCATATATACTATTTCGTTTAACATGATCGTATACCATAGCACCTATGCTTGGTGGTTTAACATGATATACATATACCATAGCACCTATACTTGGTCATTTAACGATCGATATACCGTGCTTTATATACTACTTCGTTTAACATGATCACATATACCAATAGCACATATACTAAGCTTGTTTAACATGATCGTGTAACATAGCACCTATACTCGGTCGATTTTAACATGATCACGTATACCATAGCACCTATACTTGGTGGTTTAACATGATCATTATACCATAACACCTATACTTTGGTTTAACATGATCGTGAGCGATGCATTCGACAACGGCCAGTTGGTGGTTCGGAAGATTAGAAGAAAATCGATTGAGTACTTGGTTTATTTTGAAGGCTCGAGGAAGAAGATGCTTACCACTACAACAATCGAGCAGACGGGCGAGGAGAAATGATAGTTTTAATTTTATAAATAAACCTTTTCGGGGACATGTCCCAGAGAAGTTAATAAATTTTCATTTTCCCTCCGCTTTGCTTTATCCCAATAAGTTTCCCGGGGACCATCCCGGCAAAAGTTTCACAAGAAGACAAATAAAACCTTCTCAGGGAGTTGTCCCGAACAAAGGTGAAAAGAAAAATTAACCTCAATTATTAGCGGATCACGGGTCTCACTTTCGGAAAAAAAAAAAAACCAAAACCCTTATTCTTCCTCCTCTCAACCACTTCTGCTACTCTCACACCACCACCACCACCACCACCTTTGCTACTCTCACACCGCCACCACCACCATACTCTTCCCCCACTTTCGCACTGTGCCACCACCTCCATTGATTGTTTAATTCTTTTCTCAGAACCTCTCATTGTTTAATTCTTTCTCTTCCCATATACTCTACAACATCCGGGACCAGTGCATTTTTTTAATTTTGCTAATTTTAATTTTGCTAGTTTTTTTATTTTCGTTTTTTTTATTTTCTTATAATTGTTGTTATTAGTTAATTGTTAATGTTAATTGTTAATTTTTTTGTTAATTTATAATTTTTTTGTCTATTTTTTGTACTGATGGCTGTGGTGTGACCAACAATAGCGTGAGCGAGGGCAGAGCGAGACCTAACCGTGAGCGAGACCAAAAGGTATGTTTATTATTTTTTTGTTTATTTTTTAGCGGGGACATGTCACCGTGAAAGTTTATAACTCCCTATTTTGAATATATATATGTATTTTTTTAGCTTCTGTAATATAGGTAGGGTATGCAAAATTTATAGTTATTGCTGTTAAATGACAAATTTATAGCTTAGAATAACACTCTGTTTCATTTACGGAGCTTGTGAAATTTGGCACAAGGGTAATGTTCGGCCTTCTAAAAGTATAAAGAACTTCCTTTGCAAGCCACCCAAAAGTGTTTGTCTGGTGTAACACGACTAGCGAGTGTTTTACTATTTTGCAATACATCCCCTAAAAGTGCGTTTGCTTGTTTATTTCGCACCAAGAATGATAGTACACAAAACTTGTGCAAACAGTGACATCATTGTTGAAGTTTTACAAGCAATGAAATCACGGTTTGGTTATATGGTTATTCTTTGTGTTGATGGGTCGAACTTATTTGGTTACGGTTTGTTTCAAATTGTTCTCTTTACCTCTATAACTACTTAAGTTATTGCAATTATGATGGTATATGTGTTGATAGTTGATAATAAAATGTGTATGTAGTTAAGTATCATTTATATGTGTCACTTTAAGATATTGATTGGGCATATGTGGGATTGTAGGCTACGTTTATCTTTGTCGTTTTACTAGTATACTAGTATTGTTATCACTTTTTTCTAAGAACTCTCTTGTGCAACTCTTCGGTGAAAATTGATATGGTTTAATAAAAAAGAAAAAAGACCGACCGGCATTGTTTGTTGTTTATTTATTTATTTAATTATTTATTTAATTATATATATGTTTCTTCACTAATTTTTATGTTCGTTTAACAGATGGCAGATGTTGTAGATCTCCGCGGTGGCGACGGAGGTAATTAGCCACCCGTGGTCCCTCGAGGATAGGCGATTACGTACGTAAAATTCGAATTATTTTCACTAAAGCGTATTTGATTACATGTTAATTTAAATTGATAAAATGTTATTTTATGTCATCATCACTTGAATTTGATTACTTGTAGGCTCTAAATCAAAGAAAGCTGCCAAAGCGTAAAATTGGGAAGGCGGTAAGGTGGTGCGTGGTCCCATGAAGAACAACGACGCGAAGCGAAGGCGGATGAGGTAGATCGTGTGTCGATCTAATTCGGCCAACCGGAGGGGTTTTGGACACTACGTGGGCCCTCACTCTTCTTGGTTCTCTCCAACTATGTTGGGGAGGTGTTCGGACTCGATTCCCATGTATGCGATTCATGGGCTAAGGTTCCCAACGGCCAAGGCCACATCCATGAGTATCTACGTAAGTTTTTAACCTTTATTTAAATTTGTATATTTATTCAAACTTGTTTGTTTATTTAAAACTTGTATATTTTTTATTTATATTTTATTGCGGCACTACTTTGATCGACACACACCTTGGGCGAGAATGGAGATAAGATTGTTGGCGATGTCAGTATTATCTCCAAAAGCGATCTGACGACAACAAATATCGGTACAAAAATATAACTTTCTGGTGGTACGGAGAAAATTGAGGAGATCAAAAGCGTCCGGAGAACAAGGCGCCCGATGGGATGCATTGGTAAATTTAGGATCGACACTTTATAATAATAATAATAATAATTCATTTATATAATAGTTTTATAATTTAAAATCGCGAGGTTAAGCTTTGAACGGACCCCAAGCGAAGATCTTAGAGGTGAATCGACAAAACCGAATGGCGAACCACGAGCTCTAGCCTTCAGGATCTGATCATATCTGTTATCGCCATAACCGTAAAACTATTTAATCATTTTATTTATATATATACATGGTGTTTGGTGTTATTAGCTATTGATTTTATTTCTAACAGGTTGACCCGGCGAGGATGGCCTTGGCGGTCGGGAAGACTTGATAGAGCTTTCTGGTCGAACCATAGAGAGGCGATGTCTTTGAGTCCTCATTATGCGAGGCTAGATATGTAAGTATAATTTATTTTCAAAGTCACCCATTTTGATGATATATAATGCATCACGACTTATATATTACTTTTCTTGTTTTTTTTGTAACTAAGCGAGCGAGATGTTTGCGGATCGCGGAGAAGCACCTCAGATGGGACTCGCATGGCCGCCGTCCCGATTTTGCGTACCGTGATTGGTGGTAAGCGGCCTTTGGTCATATTCTGGTGTAGGCCGGTCTTACCCGGTGGAGTGAAGAAGACCTTTAGCACCTCCGACCTCGTGTCGGCGGATGTGTCGGCTGAAGCGATGAAGAAAGCAGGCCAGGATGGCTACCTGAGAGGACTCGGATGGACAGTCATGATTTTGTGAGGTCATTCGGCTTGGCGAGGGCGAATCTGATCGCCGAGGATCAGTGCTACTCCACCGGGTGGGTCAGTGCTACTCAGCGGTGGGTGGGATCTGGAGAGGTGGTTGGGATGCGTGCTTTTCATCCAGCGAGTCTAGAATACCGGGGGCGGTAATGGGGTAGTGGGGTTTGAGATGCCGATTTATGTTACTTTAACACATTTTGGATACGTTTGTACATAATAACATGGATTATTATATGCGTTTATGTGCATTATATGTGCTAGGATTCCCGTAAATGGATTATCACATTATGGTTTTGGACCATTTGGGATAGGTAGTTTGGATAGTTTTGTAGATGATCATCGTTAGGTTTTGAGGACGTTTTACGATTTGGAAAAGGATAACTATGTTAGCGATTGATGGGTATATATGATATTATGTTTAGCGGATTTGTGTTATGATTGGCATGATTTTGGAAAGGATAACTATGTTTGCAAGCGGGTTGTAGATTTTTACGGAAAATTTCGGGAAAAATCAAATCCCATTTTCTTTTGCATTTTTACGCATATTAGATTCGGTTAGTTTTGGGGACATCCAGGGAAAACATGAACTAATGACATGATTAGAATCTGTAATTAAAGTTTGAAAATAGTTTCCCGGGGGCGGTCTCAGGAAAAGCGACAATGGCGTAATTAGGATACTTCAAGTAAAGTGTAAAATAGTTTCCCGGGACCCGTCCCGCGAAAATGGATGACCGTCGGACAAATTTGACGGCGACAATTGGTAGGGGTCCCGCATGATCCACGATAAAGTGACTAGCAGAGTCGAGGGAAATATTACGAGAAGGTATTAGGGAATGCACGTTCTTAGAGACATGTCCCGAAAAAGGTTTAAATGAGGGACATGTCGGTAGCTCAACGTCGCTTCTTGGCGACAAATGTTGTAGTGATAATCGAGACAAAAAAGGGATCATCGCCATCATTGTCATCACTTTTATGTTCAGCATGGTTTCTTGATGTTAAAAACTTTTCACACCCATTTAGAGTATCAATCTTCATTTTGAATGTTGATTCATTAACAAGCTCTAAGATTAGAAAATCCGCAAGACCCAATTGAGCATCTTTAGCAACCTTGCTCCATCCATTTGCGAAACAATAACTTTCGCCGATTTTCTTGATCTTTACTTTCCACACATACCCCCCATTTTCCGATCGAATTTTTGGGTCTTTCGAGATATTGTTCTTCAAGTACATAGTGACAAAAGCAGACGATAATGGCTACAAAAACAAACCATTTCATGAATGACTATAACAACAAAAACGAAAGACATTTAGAAACACATTAAATGTATGTAAAGATGATGAGAAGTATCAAGTGATGACTAGCTGGATCAAGCAAGATTTTGTAACATGAATGAGCCATATTGTAACTTACAGTGATCGAGATGTAAACTAAGTTTGTTGATGATTGAAAATATTAGTGAATGGAAAATTAAATGAATATCCTTATACAGTCGAACCTCTATAAATTAATACTCGATAAATTAATAACCTCGATAAAATTAATAATTTTCGGTCTAACTTGGACTAGTACAAACATTGGACTTGTCGATAAATATAGATTGATAATTTTTTAAAA